>OX411309.1:27268950-27753950 GCA_948150685.1 Rhaphigaster nebulosa
AAAGTTTGTTTCGGTTGAGCAAAAGAGTAAAAGAATACCTTGCATCAATGCTCCCAACGATGGCCTCCAGGCTATTGACAGTTCGGGGAAAAGAGACACATCAAACGGAATTCCTCTTTTGTTTTTTGTGGCGAGGGAAGATAATAAATATTTCTTCAGCTCAATATTGCCGTAAAAAAAAAATTCTTGGAATATACCTAAATATTCTGCTCTGTATTATATTAAAGTCAGTTCTAAAGAATATTATAACAGAATACAAATCGACTTATTACTATTAGGAGTCACTTTACATTATCGATTTTATACATTTTTACAATTTTCTCGAAAAAGATTTTGATTAATCTCGTTATATTAATGTATAATTAAATGATCTTTAATATCAGCTAGGCGTTATCCTGATTAATATAGTCTGATAGGGGCTTTATTGATAAATTTTCATAATGGCTTCTTCTGAAGTACCTTTAATTTTGTTTCTTTGAAATAATTAACCATTTTTCTTTATAAGCAGTAATAAACAATGGCAATATAGTACTAATATAAATTATCAAAGAATTTGATAATTAACTAAAGGAGAAAAAATAGGAAATATTATCTCAGGTTAATGAAAATTTCCGAAAATAAAAGTAGTATTATAGATGTATAATATACCGTTGGAAAGCTAAATATTTTTGAAAAAATATTATCTAAATAAATAAAGTTGTAAAAGCTAATGGACAGCTACGAAAAATGAATAAACTATTGGAATTATTGCAGATTATAATTTATATTGTTTTATTATATCGACGTCGTTTTTTTGGAAAAGGCGTAAGCGCCGTTTAGAAAAATTTACATGAAACGATTTTTCCCCAAATAACAATATATATTTTTTTTAATTTTATTCTTTATTGTATAGAGTAGGAGTTTATTAACCTGGCAAAACCTTTATAATTACAATATATGTTCAAGGGTTCTAGAACTAGTTAAGGCCAGTTACCAATATTCGATTTTTAGACAATTTCCAAATTTTTTTTCGATATATCGTGAGCGGGATTCGATAGATGTGGTATTTTTATCCCAAAATCAATTGAAACCTAAATTTCGAATTTTTGTCTTTGCCTTTTTCAAAAAACGACGTCGATATAATGAAAAATAAATGTTTCCATGATAACTAATTGTATTTTATTTTATAACTAATAAGCATGTAAACTTTAATTATTCATAAGTGAGCGGGACTCGATAGATGTGGTATTTTTATCCCAAAATCAATTGAAACCTAAATTTCGAATTTTTGTCTTTGCCTTTTTCAAAAAACGACGTCGATATAATGAAAAATAAATGTTTCCATGATCGTTCCATGATTGAACATATCATTTATTTTATTCGTTTTTCTTTTATTCTCTTGCATTTTCAATTAGTGGCACACTTTATGAATATAGTACATAATTGAATTTCAGAGTTTCATAATTTGCCGCTTCAAAATTTGAGTATACAATCAACAAGAAGGGGTCGGATATGATACACATACTAGAAATTTGGGCAAACAAATAACAAAGAGAGATCGCATAAGGCCCCACTTCCAGATTACCCACCCGAATAAATTTCACCCAGCTAATTAGAAGAGAGCCATACTCATTTTAATTTATTGGGCGACTGCAGAACAATTCCTTAAGAGGATAAAAATAGTGGAGTACTCCATTGAAAAAAATAGTGCCGCCTAGTAGACGAATACGTACACCTGGGGTCGCATACGACCCCAGACGTTTTGACAGGGGGTTTAGTAGTTTAGACATTCGTTAAAAAAAGTTACTGTTTTTCGCTTATTCTGTAGAGCATGTGTAGTATTTAGTATAAATATTTGGAAAAAACGATTTTTACTGCAGTTCAAGATATTCGATAAATATTAGAAAATTATGCACAGGAGAAATAACTGTAAGTTGCTTTTTGCGAAATCGGGTTTTTGACTGAATAACGTTCTATAGCTTCCATTACTAGTTCTTAAAGTAAACTAATAAAAGTGAAGTATAATAGTCTATGTTATTGAAGCGAAATTATATCGAAGGATTTTAAATAGTTTTCTCTTAATTTTTCAAGGAAGTCTATGTTATTTTCAAGCAAAGAAAGATGTTAGCCTTATCAGAGGCCAATTTTATTGATCTGTAAATTATTAAAAAAATTAATAAATAGACCGTTATTCGGCCGAACTCTTCGATCATCATTTCAGTTCTTACAATGTTTTTCTTTTTGTTACCCTCCGATTTTATTCACGAAATAATGTTTTTACAAGTGGCGGAGCCAGAGGATCCGAACCTCCCGAAATTACAAAATTCTGTTACTTATTCTTATCTTAAAGGAATAATTGTATAAATCTATTTAAATTTTATTATAAATAATATGCATAGGCATAGAAAATATTATATAGAGATATGCCTCGGTTGGAGTGGGTTTCATTAAAGTAGATCCTTGGGTGGACCCCCAGAAACGAAATCTTGGCTATGCTACTGGTTTTTATTCAATAATTTCACTTTTATTAAAACGTTTTTGTAGTTGCTTCCACGTATATGAAGTTGCCTTAGCTACGACACGTACGAAAGTTTGACGTTTTTTAATTTTTAATAACGTTTTAATGAAAAATCGGTAGATTTCATTATTGTTAAGCCTTCTGGGGACCCTCGTCGTTAGAACATTTTTATCCAAATTTGTAATAAATCAAGAATTTAAATCATAATTTTTTTATTAAATAAATCTTTGAAAAATCCACTAGTTGGTATAGAAAAACGTATAACGTAGAAAATGTATAAGAGAATAACTGAATAATTGATTGAGTAATAACCTAAATGGACTGATAATTAAAAAAACACGTATGTTGCATAATAATTTATTATACATTATTAATACTATATTATTAATAAAACAACGATAATTTGGTCGCTAATAGAGCGGTAAACAATAGCGGAGGATCTACCCCAAGGATAGCACCTGTGTCCTTCACTCAGTGTAATTGGCTGAACCACAGCTATCTGGTCCGAACAGAATGGACTCGGCTGGAACAGTGCTCTTGTAGTCACTGGGAATGTGATTAGCTAATCGGGGGTATATTGCTCCCTCCCACTCCTGTTAGGGCCAGGTGAAAAGATCTGAATAATCGAAGGCCAGATTATCGGCCTGGCTGCTATTAGCCAATGAACGAGGATTATAGCGGGCTGTTACAAATAGTGTGCATTACTGTTGGGATTATCTATGGCTTCCCGATCTTGGCCTTATGGAAGTGTGATTATGGTAAGCTTAATTAAATTAATTATGGAGTATATCTCATTATGAAAAACGAAACTTACATTTGAAATCCTGGATGTTGAAAAGAGAGTAGTCTTCAAAACCAAATTTTCGGAAATTAAAAAAAACAGTTTTTAATTACAGCACTCAAACATTTTTTTTTTCAAAAGCACATATTTTTAGGATTGTTAGAGCTTAAAATATGTGAAATTTTATAATGCTGAGTAAGTCATTATAGCTTCCGTACCATTTATATTGGATACGTTGGAAAGAACTAAGTTGTAAGGATTTTTTTAATTGTTTATTTCGATATGTTGTCATAATTAAACTGTAATCAACTGACAGATATGACTCCTACTCTCTAGACATTTTGTTTCCATACTAGGTGATGTATGCCAAAATCCTTTTAAGCACAAGAATGTAAAAATCAGAACATGCGGGAAAACATAATATCGCTTAAGTTAAGCGATCCCTCGCTTAAGCCAATTTATGCGACGGTTCAGACCAAGCCTTAATGCGTTGGTTCTGGTAATTAATTTCCCCATGATAGTTTCTATTGGTTTTTATCTAATTAGATAGGAGATAGTAACATAACTGTCCTTTCTGTATTAATTAGAAGTATAAAAGCAAGTAAAACTGATTGTTGTGGGTCAGTAATTTAAACCGGGTATCAGTATGGTAGAACCGGATAAGCGGGATCCTAATCTATTATCTCTACCTGATATATCTTTCTTGATTTCTTTTATATATAATTTTCAAATACAAACTTACTAAATTATTATAAAAATATTTTACACACATCATGGTTAAATAATGAGCTGTTGGGATAAACAGAAAAAAAAAAAAATAAATAAAAAAATGATTCGCTTTACACTATCCTATAGCGAATTTCTGATTTAACAAAAACCAAACCTGATGCTACATTTTGAAAATTTGAGTCTTAATATTAGGCGCGAAACCCTAGAGTCTAGTCCAGCAATAAATAGAAAATTTCTATTCTGCTCAGTCAGCCCTTGATCAGAAGGTGTAGAAAAAAGAATTTCACCTACTCGATTTATTTATGAATCTCAATTTTATTAATTAAATTTACATTAAAAAGATGTCTAGATATATAAACCAAAACATGTTACGGTAAATTTTTTGGAAACGTAAAAATCTGCACGAGCATAGGTATGAAAAAACTATTACCATGAACAAGTCGAAAAAATGGTCTGGTGTAATATTCAAAAGTTAATCAGAAAAGTTTATTTATGTTACCAACTTTTGGAAGCGGGTCTTTTGGTCCTTCTTGCCAATCTCTGATGGCTACCCGAAGGCAGGCGCCCGGCACTCACCAGAGCACGAACATCAAGGTTCATGTCTTGGGCAGCCGGAAAAAAAAATATCAACGGATCCAGATGGGAATTGAACCCATATGTTCTGAACCAGGCACTCTTGGATCGTGGTATTCCATATCAGACGATAGTTCATTGGAATAATAACTTAAAGTAACTATTTACGATATGGAACCAGCATATGTTATATCCAACTGGTATAACTTATGTTATAAATTAGGTAGGTAAAATTCTTATTCCTAGCCTCCTGGGCCTCTTCCATCAATTTTCTAATTGGTAATATTGTCTAGTTTATACTTTCCTTGCCATTGGTTGGATGGACAAAACATATTTCGTACAAGTTTTCTTCTTAGTTAAATTATTATAAAAATTAAACGCGGTCGAATGGAATTCCTGGATCATTATTAACTAGAACAGTTACTGGCTAACGACATATAACTAAATTTACGAACAAATTCGAACATTTTATTTATGTTTTAATAAAAGTGACTACATTAGCTATGAGTTAAAAAAAAAACCCAAGTCATAAAAAGAATAATGCGAAAGAAGCTGTTTTAGATCATAAAAAAAAACTTTATTTTTTGGCAGAAAAACGTAAAGCACGAATTTCGAATAGTAGAATTCAAATTAGGTTAATGCCCAGAAAAATATATAAAAAAAATTATCATATTTCATTTTTGTATAATCTGATAGGTATATACTAAAAAACTTTCTTGAGTTGAGAAATTTTATTTCCTACATTATTTTTTTATTTTTATTTTTTTTTTTCCGATGGCTTTTCGTCGCACTGTACGGCGCTCGGTGGCTATACGCTATAGTACCCGCAATACGCCAGGAACACCTAACTGTTATTTGTTTTTTTGAATTCTGGCTTTAAAAATCATCATTAAAAAATTACCATTTAGTTTACAAACAAAATTTCTTTGAATTATTCTATTTTGAGCTGGTCTTCCTCTAACTAAAGTTGATACATCTCAAAACTGTAGTGAATAATATTATTAAACAAAGTGAATAATATAATATAATAATAATATAGTAAGTCTCAGGAAAAACATGAAATTTAAGTCCGAAATTTCTGCTTAGCCATGAATTGAGGTATATAGCAAAATGGAGGCAGAATAACTTTTAACACACAGACCTAATTATCTGAGAAAATAAAAAAAAACAACGAATGTGAGTATGGAGTAAAACAGTACTGTGATTTGGAAGTTTCGGTTATGTACTAAGCCGGTAAATAAATAATTATTCTTAATTAACAATCCTTAAATATACCATATAGTTCATCATGTCAGTCTTGATATTTCGAAAATTTGAGTTGCATAAGTAGTGGTGCATGTTAACCCATTAAAACCTTTCATTTGTTCTTATCATTCAATAGTCAAATTTCTGTCAAAAGATCATCTTATAAGTCGTCCACTAATAATTTCATTCATTTTTCTTTTTTTTTTTTACAATAATTACAATTTTGTTAGTATATTTTGTTAGAGTATGAATTTGTTTGGTTCTCAAAACAGTAGTATAAGTATGCATAATTTGTTCACTTGTTACCACCTTTGCAAATTTGAGCTAAAAGAATTACATTTAAACATTTCCAGTCCAAAATTTTACAACTACCTTAGTATTTAACTCCTGACTATTATAGGATACTAGTGTAGACATTAATTTAAGACCTTTGGCGTTTGTTACACACACAAACACACACACACAAATTATATATATATATATATATATATATATATATATATATATATATATATATATATATATATATAAATATAAACACATTAATAAAATTTATAATTATTGATTGAAATACAAATATAAATAATATAATATAAATGTAGGATTACCCATCTCAAGACATGCCTGTATATTCACAAATAGGTATAAAATTCATACAAACATGTATGCCAAGCGAAACAGAGGTTTAGATTACGATAATCATGACATGCATTTGAGCCTATTTAATTTATATAATTAAAATCACTTGCTATGGCATCCCTACCCATTTATGATGTTTACTGGTTAACAATGAAATGAATAAAATCAACATTTTAGTTAATTGAAAACGTTATTCAATAAATTTACATTTTTTTAGAAAATATAAACTAATACTTATCAATTGCATAATGTATAGTACATTTACGGATGACTAAGTCATCCCAGGATACAGGAGATGAAGGTTACATTCTGAAGAAGTTTATAGAGGAATGGAAGCAAAGGAGTACCGTTATTAATGTTGAGATACGGAATTCATGCCATCCATTCATGAATACCTGAATAACTGAATCGAAGAGATACACTGAAAAGAGTTCAACACTTTAAATATCTTGCCTCCTTAGTTGAAATAGACGGTTACTGCGACATGGAAATATAAAGATGGAATGCAAAAGATAATATCTATGCTTAACTCAGTATTAAAGAGTGGAGAGGTCATTACTAAAAATAAAAGAAATATAATTAAGAAAATAATATTGAGTACTATGACGAATGGAGCAGAAAAGAGAATCATTAAGGGCGACCTTAGAAAGAAGCCTTTGGCTACGGAAATGGATTTCTAGCTACGAAAGACGGGTATATCAAGAATTAATAAAGTAAAAAATAAAGCAATAAGAGAAACAATAGAAGCCATTTAAAAAAATGTCAGAAGGAAGATTGAAAAGGGATAGTGTGGGCAGAAAATAGATGATAGAAGAAGACGTCGTAGGCCTAGAAACACTTGGGATATAACACTTGAGGAATATATGATGGACCGTGGTCTATAAGAGGAATAGACCTTGGATAGAGTGATCTGGAAGGAGGCCATTGAAAATCAATGTTAATGTCATTCCTTAAAACTATGGAGATCCACTACTTTGGTGGAAAATACTAAAAACATTTTGTACAATAGTAACACAATAAGGCCGTCGTAGTCTCAATAATATATATTAATGTTAATACATTAATTCACATATTATCCAAATTTTCGCCCATTCAGGCATCATCAGGGATTGGTACATTTAAAAAAAATAAAATCGCGAAGGAGTACATGTGAAACATAATAATTATAAAAAGGGCTTAGCAGCCAGACACAAAATCTTGAAAAAATCTATCATAACAGCACGAACACAGACATCAAAAACAAGAAGAACTGAAATTAATAATTACATAAAAATCGGTGTCCAGCGCTGACACCTCGTCCAGGATAACCAAATCCATAACCTCTGTGAGAAGGAGAGGAGTTGCCAATCTTACAATTGTTTCAACAATAACAAGTTCAAAAAATTTATGAAGATCAGAACAATTTTCCACTGAACCATTGAAAAACAACAATTAATTAAAGCATTGCAACAAAATCAATACTCATTTAAGAACATTTAAAAATTACTGTTAAAATTTTAAAATTTTATAAAAATGGAACAATCCAGAGCAGATAACACGTGAAAAAACGCTTTTCTCAATCTCATCACATCACATTTAGAATACTTATAGTTTTTGAAAAAAAATTATTTAAATCTTTAGCATCTGTTTAAAAATTTGCCACATTATGCATGTTTTCAGAAATATATAAAGCTTACGTTCCGTTTGTGTCTGGCTGATAAGTCCTATTTATAATTATTATGTTTCAGATGTACACCATCGCGATTTTTTGAAAAAAAAAAAATGTACTAATCGCTGATGGTGCCTGAATGGGAGAAAATTTGGATAATATGTGAATTAATGTATTAAAATTAATATATATTTTTGAGACTATGGTGGTCTTATTGTCTTACTATTGTATAATGATAGATAGTTCCTTCACTTGAATCCTGATTGATAAAAAAATATTTAAAAAACAAAAAAATAATCAAAAGTCAATAATCAAAGAACCTTGGGATACGTTTCACGATATGCTGGAACGTTAAAGGGAACAAATGAACCCCTTGTATATTGAATTGGAAAATGTTTGATGTTGGAAAATGAAAGCAGAGAAATTTTTTTTCAGAATTATGGAGAAACAATGCTGTGAAGTTGGCCATTTCATTAAAAACAAAAATAAATTTTAGAAAAGAGACATGAACACAACTGCAGTACAATGCCCTTATTTAAAAATATATATGTCAAGTGGAGTGAGTGATTATAAATCTGCATTAGCAATTCCTTGATGTTTGGGAAAAGAGGTGCAGGTTATTTAACTTTTATTTTATTCTTTATAATGGTAAAGTTCAATGTAGCATGGGATGTGGACACTGTTTCATTAACTTTTATTATTTTTCTCAAAGATAAAGTTCATTATACAGTCGTCAAAATGTTACTTGTACCCCTTTACCCAAACACCATATAATAAACAGTTCAGAAATCAGTGATAGATTGCTGTAGATGCCCACGGACCGGCAAGTTATCTGATCTCAACTAACAATCATTTAGTTTCTTTAACAGCTGTGGATTTAGTTCCACTGAATCAGATTCAGAATCACTGATCCAGTCACGAGTTCGGATTTAGAGACTTTTTTTCCCCCAGAGAAATGCAATCTTTAAAAATATTTTATATTTAGTACTCATATAATTAGTTAAAGAGGTTAGTTGTAAATATTTTACCCTATTTTTTTTTAGTTTTAATATTGATCTTTTTTATATTTATTTTCGCTAATAAGTTTTCTTGGAACATGACAAGCACCTTCATATTTTTTATAAATTTACATTACATTAAAATGAGCTGATCCCATTGCCACCTTTCAAGAAGTTTTCGTTGAACTTACTGGCTTGGCTGAGGAGTGACGACTCAGATGAAGAGCCTCCTTTTTTTCGAATTGAGGGAGATTTAAAAAAAAAGAATACTTAAAAAAAGAACTAAATTATTTTCATTTAAATGAATTGCAATTCATTTATGAAGATAATCATAAATTCATCAAGAGGACCAAGACTCAGGAGTTAAATTAATATATCACGTTGAAAACAGTCTCAAATTAAATATATATGAAGCACTTGAAATAACAAAATCCTTCAAATACAATCCAGATTTTTGCTTAAATGATCAAATAAATATCTCCAATAGTCCAATCTTAAATTTATTCCCATCTATAACAGAAAAAAAAATTGCTCACCGGCCTTACTGGGAAAACCCTGACCCTTAAACCGTTTACCTAAAAACATCCTGTCTATCTCTCGTTCATTGCCAGTACAATGCGAGAAGAAACCAGTACAAACTTTTCTGTTTGATATAATCCATTTAAACTTTGGTGAGTACCAACATGTATTTGATTTCTTATAATTCTTATAATAATTCATAAATCTTTTATATAATTTATATATAATAATAATATAATTTAATATGTATAATAATACCAACTATATTTTGAATTGCTTATTTCTGAATTTTTTGTTTGTTTTTAGAACTGAGGATGAATGTATAACATTCGAAACTAGTTTTCAATAAAACAAATTTATAGAAGTGGCAAATAATTTATCAATCCCTAATTAATAATAAATTAAATCAACCAAATTGAAAGAATCACTCACTGAAAACTATTTAAAAAAAAAAAAACTCGAAGTAAAGCTACTGTAAAAAATTAAGCAAACCAGAACCGAATACACTATAACCTTAACGAACATTAATTCTGATACAAAAAATAAATATACGTACATAAATATGCATATATTAATAAAAAGTATAAATTTTAAGAATGAAAAAATGTCAAAGGAAACAAAATAAAATAAAAAATTATTAATTATAATTAAATAAATCAAAAGGAGAATAAGATAATCATAATTAATCTTTTAATAATATACTAAAATCCTATAACATAATTAACACTTTGAAAATGAAATACCTAAAAATAAATAACTATAACGGTTGGTAAGGTGATTTATAAAAACAGAAATTAAAAAGTAAACGAAAATGGTAAATTATTGGAAAGATTTTTAGATATTTAATTATGAAGAGTTTATCAAAGCTCCGAATTTCTTCGTAATATTTCGTAATCAAGTTCTCATTCAAAGGTGGCATAAATTTTATAGGCATTATGATATTTTCTAAATTATTGACTTGAATAATTAATCTAAATGTTTTGAACGAAAAAAAACTATTATCTAATTTTTTAAAACAAAGTAATTCAAAATTGCGAATATTGAACATTAAAAAAGGGAGTTGAAGACAAATAATTGACTCAACAGTAAATAACTGACTGCCTTCTGGTAGGAATGAAATATACATTTAGATGAGCCAACTCACTATTTGCAAGGGGTTGGCAAGGTATTTGGATGAGGCATTCCTCTACTCGAGCAGAATCAACAAGTAATAAAATATCTCTGGCATAATCAACAGTCCAATGGACCCTTCTCAATAATCAAACAGATCATCTCTTTGTTATTTCTAGTCTTACTAGAAATTGTAAGTTTGTTTGCTTCACAGAGTAATACGAGAAAAAAGGGAAGTCTGTTATGTACGATTGTATTCCGAAAATTTTAAATGGAAGTGTGATAATCCTTCGTCAGATATTTAGAAAACTGAAATGTTCACATTTTTTATCTGAAAACTTATAATCATTATGATAAGATATTAATAAAAATTTGTCTTAATATAACTGTTATTATTTTAAACAGTAGTATTTTTTTCGCTTCAAATTTCAATTAAGTCATTGGTATAATATATTATATAATTATTACATTTAGTTGTCACCATAAATCTATAATTACTAGCTCTAAGAGATAAGATGTCATAATAACATACTCAGTCGCATTTTACTATATACAATAAATACTATGACTCCATATCCTATGAGTGAACTTATCTCTGAACGTTGAAACCGAATATTTAGGATCAGGAAAAAAACAAACCATTGTGTCTAAAATTCTGCAAATTATTACACTAACCGGAAGAAGACTAAGGATTTACCTGCTGTTAAATATGAGGAGTTAGCATATGCAACTCATATGAGTATAGTGGGCAGACAGACGCATCTTTTATCATCAATGGAATTATCAATCAAGCGAATAAATTCCTGAAAATAAACAACTTTTACAACAATTCCTACTTCCTTACATTCAGTATTAACCAACCAGTCAATATAAACCGAAGAGTGCAGTTTTCCCGTCAGCAAGAAGCTGATATGTACAATTGCTTTATTGAAAGTGGTAGTATTGCTCGCCGTGCAGTCCTGTTGTACTCCCAACAACAGGAAATTTCACCAACCTCCCCAGGCGAACCACAAAACATTAATTCGAGTTCCTCACAATATGAGGAGATTTGGATCAGTTGCGTGTCCACCAAGAACCCGGCAGCGAAATTTCGAAGTGGAACTGGATATTTTATTGTGTGTTATGGAAAAACAGCGTTTATGCCCATCATAACCCCGCAACATCAGTTGAAGAAATGCAGCAAAGTGTGGAAAATGCTTGTCGATCGGTCTCTTCTCAGTACATCGCACTGAGCTCTAGCGAAGAGTAGCTAAGAAGAGCCAATCTTTGCATCTTTGAAGAGGTTAGGCAGTTTGAACATGAAATGCAGGTTCACCAACCTCTGGCTGCATGAAATATGGAATTTTTTTATTATTAAAAATAGCTAGCATAATGCATTGTTTAGTTTAAACTTTGTACCATAACTTTGCAATTTATTGACCAATTTAAAATCTAGTTTCAACATTGATTTCAGTTTTAAAAATTCATTAAAATGATGTATCGGAAGGCATAGGTTCCTATTCGAAATTTTAAAGTTGTACAGGGTCTGATAGATCCCGTTTAATTTTTTTTGCAAAAACAGGTCGAAATTTTAAACAAGGCTGAAAAATATTAAAATACGTATTTTTTTTATAAAGTTATCGGTTCAAGAGAAATTCAGCCGGGTCATCTAAAAAGGACACCGTGTATATATAATAGAACTGTTTTCTTGGAGATGTTCCGCAAGAATACAACATTGCGCGGCGAAAGATCTGCATGGTCTCTATAGTGCCAAAAGAAAAGAAAAAAAGGATTTTTAAAAATTGTATTATTATTATTAGGACATGGCTCCTGAGCTGACATGTCAGAGATTTTATATTATTTTATAGACCATTCGCAGATCATTTGCGTGAAAATTTGTTGTAAAAATTCCATTAAATAACGTATGACACAAATGTAGGTTACCTTAAGTGTTAAAGGCTGCGAGAAAATGCGTTTTCGCCCTTCTTACAGACAATTAATTTTAGTTCAATATTTGAGCCAGAAGTGGTATAAGTCCATTTTTCTCATATATCGAAGTATTGAAAGGTTTAATTAATTCGGATTACCTATTTAACACTAAACCTCTCAGATTTTATCATGAAATAATAATTATAAACTTTAAAAAATTGTCTTAATTTTCAAAGATTGTAAGACTACTCATAGTATTCATTAATTTTCAAGAAAAATAGAAATCTTTTTTTTTTTTTTTAAACATCTGTATTTTTCTATATATTTAGACAACGCTTAGGACAATTGTCCATTTTCAAGTGTTAATAATAAATTTAGCTAATTTAAAAAAAATGCAATTGTAGATGTACGAAAAAATGGGCTTGAAAATAGACAATTGTGTGCAACTTCACCTGAGTGAGTTTTTTTTTTTTTAAAAAAAGGTATTAATTTTTCTTGAAAATGAATGACTGTTATGAATAACTATTAAAATCGTTGTAGAAAATAACCATTTTATTTTATCTTCAAATATACTTAACCCACTTTCAATTATAACATAAAAAATAAAAACAAGAGGAAATTTGAGTCCATATTTTAATAAACTAAGGGGGCGGAGTAGGTCATTGGTGAGGTACTATTCTGGTTCCAGGTTAGAATAATTCGAATTAGTGCAGTAATATATATATATATATATATATATATATATATATATATATATATATATATATATATATATATATATATATATATTACTGCACTCAATATATATATATATATATATATTGTTAAATATTGTTTCCTGTAGTACCTCCTCAGCTTAATTAAAAATATTCATAAAGATAAAAAGCCGAATCAGTAGCGGAATGTTAATATTTTACTAAAATATTTATTCATAAACAAGCGCCAGCCAATGATATTATCAATGTCAAAGAGATATAGTTGCTAAAAAGAAGACGATTGGCAATTTCATCAATTTCCGAATATTTTGGCCATTTTCCTCGTTGAACTACTCGACGAGGCGTACAATGCAGACTAACAAGGCAAACAAACTAAATAAAGGCGGCTGTGTGTGACAGTCGACAGTCGGGGCACGTCGCCCCCCTCCCCTCCTACCTCACCCTACGCACTCACCTCCTCACGCTTCCCATTCAATCTCAACTAATTTATAATCACGTCAGCCTCACGACTTTAGCGATTTAATTTAATTTTCCTTTTAACGATTCCTCAAATCAACTATACTACTGCTGCATATACTTCGTGATAATATGAGTAAAATAGTAAAAAATACTGATAGAATTCACATTTCTCAATTCTTGTACTGACGTATCCAAAACTGAATTATCAGAGATCGGATTCAAAGTGCTATGCTGCTGAAAAAAAGAAAAAAAAAAGAGATGTATGTAAAGAATTGTGAGAAAAGACAGAAAAAAACGGTAACTGGAGAAAGAGGAATGATCAACCTCCTAATATTATACAATGTGCTCACATTAGAAAATGGAAATGGACAAAACACATAAGGATCAAATATGACCGATGGACCAAAACGATTTTATAATAATAGGATAAGAAGTGGAAACAAGAAACATATCGCTCAAAACTAACTTGGGATGAAGAAATATGCTTAGACTACTTAGAATATACTTCAAAGACCAGTGGAGAAGCGACTTGGCCTGGGAAGGAGAGGAAGAGTTGGCAAAAATATGGACATTTTATTATTAGGGTTAAAGAAATCCGTAAATAGGAAATCATAAATCTCATTTCTTGATATTTTTTTGTTTTTAATAATTTACGAAGAATGCTCATGATTTTTTGTTAATTATTTTCTGATTTTATGTTATTTTTTCATTATTATAACAGTTTGCACAAATAAAGGATTTTTTTATGGATGCTATAAATGACTGAAAACGGTTTCATTACTTAGATATGTTCAGATAACCAATAATATAAATTTATCGTCGGCTTACCTAATATTGAAATGATTTAACTCCAGCTTTTGGAATTTTATGATTTCCAGGAAGATGGATCCCAGAATCAGTGTAACAATTGAATAAATAATATATTTTGGTCATTTAATTTCATAGTGGTTTACAAATTCTACCGAAAATTTCAAGAAATAGTATCGACTTGGAAATTTTCTGTAGAATTTGTAAACCACTATGAAATTAAATGACCAAAATATATTATTTATTCAATTTTTACACTGATTAAGTCGATACTATTTCTTGAAATATTTCAAGCAGGAATATGAATTCACCCCTAGGAATTCCAGATTCCAGATGGCAGTTCATATCATGCTAGTTACGACTTATTTTACGAGTCACTTATAGATTAGGATCTCTGCCAAATCCGTTAAACTTCTTTTCAGCTTTTTTGCAGTTTTTACCTGTGTGTCTACGGACTTTAAATATAAAAAAAGGGGAGGAGGAGAAAGCAGTGGGATAAATGTAACAGAATTTAAAGAAGCGAGAATAGTATATTATTCTAGGGATGACAAAAATGGTGGGATAAAATGGAGCAAAAGAGCGTAAATTTTGGCTGAAAAATACTGTTTTGGCGGAGAGCCAGGGGGAAGGCCACTAACACTGTTTCTAATTTAGTGAGTCGATATGTGTTGCCGGCTAATAGTGGCCCTTTCATCGCTCCGGCAAAAATTAATCGCACCCAGCTAGGTTATGGCGCTCTAACCCGATCCCTATGATCTTGCCAATGGGTCATTTATCTTGAGGATTGGATTAAAATTTATGGAAAGGATAGGAATGTTAATTCATATTTTAAAAAATAAATAATAGCAATACATGCGTCCAAGCCGCCGCGTGTTCAGTTTAAGTATGAAGATTTTTATCCTGACAAAAAAATTTATTTTAATATTTTATTAAATTTGAAGAAAAGTGTCAACAAATCTAACTATAAAAATCCGGTGCGCGCATCTCACAACTTTCGCTGACCTTGAACAGTTTTAGAGTGATCACATATTTGAAAAAAAAAAAATTGAAAGTTTACATAAAGTTTCCATGGAAACACTTATTTTTCATTATATAATATAACATTATAAATTATAATCTACAACAATTCCATTAGTTTATACCTTTGTCCTCGCTTTTCATTAGCTTTTACAACTTTATTTATTTAGATAATATTTTTTTCAAATATGTTTAGCTTTCCATACAATACATCTATATTGCTACTCTTATTTTCGGAAATTTTCATTAACCTGGGAAAATATTTCCTCTAGTTAATTATCAAATTCTTTGATAGTGTATATTTATCCATTTTTTATTATTGCTAACATAGACAGACGGCTAATAATTTCAAATAAAGAAAATTTATGGTACTTTAGAGAAATAAATTGTGAAAATTCAGCATTTAAGCTCTGTTACAGATTATTTCAATGAGGATAATGTCTAGCTAATATTAAAGAACTTTTAAAGTGACCCTGAATTTGGTTACTAGTTTCCGAACATAGCAGTAACTCAAAAACGACACTCGACGTCGTGACGTCCGTCTATTGACACATACAGACTCACACAAACCCACAGGCACACGCGCACACACACACACACACACACACACACACACACACACACACACACACACACACACACATAAGCTCTTTTTGAAAAAAATTACAGCCCCATTTCATTCGCCACGTTACTATAACCTCAATTATATTCACTGTGTTGTATTGCCGTCTATATACTCCCGTCGACTAATCCTTTTTCACTAAAAAAAATTTAATATTACATTATTTTCAAAAACCTTAAGGAGTTGTTCTTGGCTAATGAAACCGGTCACATCGCTCTTGAGTGAAGAAAAGAAACAAGTATAATGTTTTTGTAAATTCTAACTTTTTCTAAGAGAAGGCGCGAGCTTAGGATTTATACTAGAGCAAAATAACATATTACACATGCCTTACCATACCTTTATATCGATGTCTTGTTTTTTTGAAAAAGGCTAACATGCCAAAAATTTAAAATTCAGGTTTTAATTTATTATAGGACGTATACACCATCCCTATCGATTCGCGCTCTAAAAATAAACTATATATGAAGTGTCCCTCACGCACTCACCTTATCAGAAAACTGGCACCTCTCTCATGCCAACATTGTAACTCCGTTCTTACGGTTAGGCATATTTTTGAGGAATGAACTAAATAAACAGCTACAAACAATTAAAAATGGTATCAAAATCGACTATGGATGACGTAAGCACCAAATACTGATGACTCTCAGTCGTACCTTGACCAGTAGCAGTAGCCTTAAAAGCATGTTGTAATTATAAAAGTTTTGCCACCTCAAAAAAATTCTACTGTACACAATAAAAACAAAAAAAATATATATATATATATATATATATATATATATATATATATATATATATATATATATATATATATTGTAATTTGAAAAAAAAATGTTTCATGTGTTTCCTATAAAGTTTTCTAAATGAAGCTTAAGGCTTTTTAAAATAATGCCATCGTTATCCTCTTGAATTTCGTTTTTTCAGTAGTAATTTTTGACACCAAATACTAAAATTTTTAGTGTATTTAAACTTATTGCCAGTTATATCGATATCACCGAAAGCATCACTATTTCTGTTCCTAGCTATATCTTTTATTTTATCAGTATTCATTTTGAGACCTAGTTCTCTACCACCTTCAACGTTGTAGTATTAGTTTAATTTTTTTTCCCATCATCATCTGCGTACCCAAGCACATATATTTTACCATCAAGAGTTAAACATTTCTCCGTACGAATGACCTTCCAAATGTCGTATTTCCAACTGCATAATGACAGACAATAATAGCTTTTATTTTCAATTTATCATTTTATGCAATATACATTAAATTGAATTAAATTAAATTAAAAATTAAATAATGATTAAATTTTTATTTCAATTAAACTATTTACTGTTTTATATGCTGACACCTCTGTTCAATTTATACAATTTTAGAAAATTAACTTAAATTTTCATAAATGGGTTCTCGGGGACAGCTAGCTAGCTAGTTCGAAGACTCGGCTTTTAATTATGGTTTCAATCATAATAATTCATTAACCGTTAGGTGAATAAATAAAAACAAAACAGCAATGAAAATTCAGTATTAAACGTCAAGATCAGAAACACAGGACGAATTGAATAATAACCAATTACATATATATCAGGTCTATAAAATCAGTCAGTAAAATATTGAATAAACATAATAGCGATTTGATTCTTTGCTTACGGCGCCTTAAATAGTAAATTGTAATAAAGTTAGGTATGCTGTATACATACAGGTATATGGCCATAAATTTGTATTACCTTATTTTTTATTCGTAATTTTTAAGAATGTTATAATAAATATCAGTGAATCTATGAAGCCGATACTTATTATCAGCTAGTTGCAAATGGTCTCCTCTCAAATTTACAAACTTATGGGATTTACACTTTAGCTTTGGTGTATTATTTCGGATTAAATTTCGTTCTCTAATTTTCGAACGGTGTATTATCTATGATGAAGAGATGCCGAAGACGGATTTGGCAAATAGTATGGCCTAATAGAGTTGATCATTAACTTTGTCGAACACTAATGGATAGTATTATCTAGCTGTAGTATCGCCTATCTTTGGATCTTCGATAACTGATCCCCTGTAAATATTTTGCTTTAATTTAAAGCACATTTTCTTAGGATTCTGGTGGAACTATTTGGGATACTTCACGTAGGAAACGTAGGAGACGTCAATCCTAGGCTTGATAAAATATTATTTTCAATTTCAGTGTTCAACTTAATATTCGACAAAGAGAACTGGGGACGGAAACATAATTAATTTAGTTCTTATTGTTCATGTAATGTCTAGGCCCTCAGCATTTGAAGATTTCTTCCATTATTACTGAATGATTTACCCTTGAACTTTTATTATATCCAATCCTCATTGAAGCATCTGTGAAACCAACATTTTTAGAACCATTGCAACTTATTTTACACACAAAAAGAATTCATATGCTTGACAAGATCACAACCGGACCCCGAAGACCGATATTGCAGTCACTATGTTAGGAATACAAAAAACTTTTCTTTAACATTTCTGGATTTTGCCTTAAGTAATTTGAGAATAATGCAAAGTTTTTCAAAATTCCGAGATGGAGACAAATTTATATCAAAATTGGAAAATAACTTTTTCAAAGTTGATATTTGACAGTCTTAAAGCTGCATATTGATATTATCGACTTCATTATGACTTATGAATTCAAAATAAATTCGAACTATTACATAGAAAGTTTATGTAAAAGATAAAAATTTTTGTTTTTTATTTCCTGCATTTATTTGAAAAATTGGGCCTTCATATTAGCATAATTGTGTATTAAAAGTTATAAATGTCATATTTAATAAAATAAATTAAACACAATGGAAATATTATTCAATAAAATACAATGCTCTCAAATATTTATTATAAATGACTTGACTGTCTTATCATTAATTCAAACATTACTTTTGGCCATTGTACTTTGACAGATAACGGCTAAATTATTCAATTCTTCAGGCGCAGTCGTCTGAAAGTTTTCTCTGTGCTAAAATATATATTAATTTATTTTTTAACCCATCGAGGATAATCAGCTTTAGAATAGCTCTGATTTCCCCAATTAAATGTTTTTATAAAATGCTATTCCCATGAATGACCTTCTTCCATTCATCTGTCACTCCCAATAGAATATCTATAATGACGATTTCCAAATTTATCTGTCCTATTACTTTATTGACCAATGACTAGCAGCAAAAAATTTCAAGACGATTTGTTTCGAATTTCATTGGGCAATAGACAAGAAGCTTAATCTGAATGCTGAGAAGAAAAAGAAAATAGTAACAGGCTCTCATCACCTACTTAACTATACTTAACTATTTTAATCCTGTTTCTAAATAATAATCTGATAAAATTTTATTTGTATTATTCTCACCTTTTAAGCGACTGAATTGCCTCCACTACCTATTTCCATCTGAAACCCCTAGACTTATCCTAGTCATTTCTTTAATTTTGGTCCGCTTTGACTACAGTTGCACTAAAACTAAAACAACTGATCAATTGTTTTGTACAATTTATCTTTGGAATTCCGAAGGATGCGTCTGTTTCTGGCTTTATCCTTCCTAATGTCACATAGTGGCCGATTGTGAATCTAGCGGGACAAAGGTTCAAAAACGAAGTTTGAGATTATGATTAACTACGCGTTAGTACCATTAGGTAAGATGTTAATAAGCGAGAAAATACAAGCGTAATCCGAGGATAATGCCAATACAGTACTTGGGTAAACAATTAACTTGTACCTTTTAAACTCTTTCACAGTTAGGAGATAAGTCAGTTCTTCAGTCTCTTACTAATGAACAGTATGAGGATGTTGTAGTTTATCATTTTACAATTACAATTACAATTACAATTTACAATTAACTTGTACCTTTTAAACTCTTTCACAGTTAGGAGATAAATCAGTTCTTCAGTTTCTTACTAATGAACAGAATGTAAGCCAATCAACAAAGTTCACCTATAGAGAAAACGTTTTATTCTGCAACTTTTTATGTGCACCTATGTGCGACTTAAATTTTGATTCATTGTGCTTAGCAACATGTAATATTAGCAAATATATACAACTTAATCGGCCGTGCTCGCCCATTGAAAAGCAGTAATACGAATTGCGTTTCAGGTCGAAAACTCGAATTTTTGAAACGGGAATTAATTGAAGCATTAAAATTAGCAGATCATCGTTTTAACACTTCTCTTAAAGAAAAATATGCTTGATTGAGCTGATAAAACCAAGATTTAGTTGGTGGACTCAAAATATTTTGAAAGAAAAATTGTTTATTTCGAATATTCAGGACTCTATCATTCATGATTTATTATTGTAAAAGCCAAAGTTTCGACCCATAAACGTGGGGCATCATGAGGGCTGAAATGAAATTATAGATATAAGAGATATAGATAAGTGAACAGTTAAAAGACAGAGGCAAAAAATATAAGGATAATAATAATTATTATTTATCAATTTGTTTATTGTACTAATTATTTAAATGAAATTAAAGATGTGACTAAATGATAACCATATGAAGAGAATTAGAAGATCGTTAAGCGGAAAACTGACAGAGACCCTACAGTGTATTGTTCCAGAAATTAAATTCTGGTCGAAACGTTGGTATAATATTGTCGAGTTTTAAATAAACCCTTATTGGCAATTAATATTCTCCCAAATATTAAAATATATTATTTAAATGAATGTTATGAAAATATCAGACTCTGAAAAGGAAATTGATGATCTCGGTCAAAGTGATATGTCATTATAGTTTTTTGTGTTTAAAATAGTAAAAATATACTGGTTTCAAACAGAAACTGGTTTCGAAATCAATTAAAAACCATTTTTGGCAATAATAAATTAATCAGGATGAGAAAAAAAAAAATTCATTATAAATACTATAGCTTTCAGGCTTTTGTCCCGCTAGATTCTCATTTCGCCACACTGTACGTCGCAAGCAGTTCTCAGTATATTTCCTTAACTAACTAATCCAACCTCGCCTATCATGTGTCTCCGATCTTCTTTTATTCAAATCCTCTTTCGTTCCTGCAATACCAGTTCTCGTCCTTCAGAGTTATACTAAACGGTCCACCGTATTTGATAGATCTTTCCTTATCTGAATCTCGTCACTCTGAAAGTCCATCTTTTCTTTCATACACCGTTCCAATACCTTTCCAACCTTTAAAATCCGCCTATTCAATCACTTCCTTTCCACCAAGTTTCCAAAGAATTGAGAATAGATGTTTCTTATTTTTAATAAAAAACAAACACACACACACACACACACACACACACACACACACACACACATATACATCCCCGTGGGCCTGCTGACCTCGAACAGCCATAATCGCGAATTGGTATTTTTTAATTATTAGAAGCACTAATCAAATGTTGATACAGATAAACTTTATATTGGGATTAGTACTTTTACAAAGTTATATATTGGAAACTGATACGAAAAACAATAAACCAAAAAATGTTGCAATTTATAACACAATTATTTATTATTAATTATTTGCTAATTTTATTATTAACTATAATTAAAAGTTTTTGTAGACTGATTTTTTTTTTTACATTAAGGTTCCAAAACACTTTAGAATTATCTGCGGACAGTGGACAAAGAAGATCGTGGTGGCCGATGGATAATTGAACAAATTTCTTCGGCGGTTGCCTTTGAGCCTAAATCTTTTTGCCAGTAATGTCTCAAAAGTCCGAGAGTCACAATTTTTTCTTATAGACCAATTTGTCACTGTCCTTGAAACTGCGTGGGTGGAAAGATCACCGTTTGCCCCAAAGGGACTCGTTATGAAGCTATGGGTAGCCTGCCGCTGCACCATGGAAACCATGGGTCGTAGCAGCGTCAGGTTGGGTGGAGATAATCATAGGAGTGGGAGTAAATTTCATTTAAAATTTCGATGTTTACCTTCTTTTTCGCGGTTATTAAGGTTCTCTGCTCCTCTATAGCGCCTTCAAATTGAGTTAGAGGGTTGAAAATTCGTATGTGAATAGATTTGGTGTAAGAAAAGTACCTTTTGGAGATCTCACTTTCAATTTTGATATTTTTAATTTTGCATTTTAGTGAAAATGCGACCTTATTGACGGAGCTCTGCTGTTCACGACTTTTTTTTTTCTCAATTAGAAATAATTAATATTACAAGTAATATATATTTTTCAAGAATTTTACATGAGAATTATATATATATACATAAATTGAGAGAGATGATTTCTAAAATAAGGAAACGACACAGGTAACAACTGTTCAGATTATCTTCTGACTTGAACAACTCTATTCGTCTTAATAAATATCGCTGAAATAACTAGGACAATGAAATAGCCCAGAGAGAAGACTTGTAAATAATTCGACCAGAAGGAAAAGTCGAGGTAAATGTAGCAAGAAATAAAAATGTGGTGGCTACTGGGCTGAGGTTGTAACGCTCCTGTTCTCCCGGTTGTGATCTAACGCGCTATTTTATCGCTCTTCCTTTCTCTGGTTATGTCTACATCTTTTCTGTTTCTCTTTTCTTTTGTTACCTGAAACTTTCTATTTATTTTAACTACTTCTCCTCTTTTATTTTTTGTACAAGACATCATAATTGATCAAATAAAAAGAAGAAAAGACCATTAAACGGATAATGTCATCTTCCAAAGAACTTTATCAAATAAATCAAGAAATAGAGCTCGAGCCTAAATGGTTTGTACCTTGAGACATTTAATAATTGACCCATGATAAAACAATTATAGTGGCAATAATTAATATTATCAATTTTCTTAGTTTCAATTATATAATTTTACAATAAGTTCGGGACGGTAAGCAAAATATACCATACACTTGTGCATAAATAATTTAATATAGTTAGAAATTGAATGGACAAAAAAAATTAGAGTTCGAATAAGTGAATTATACGTAAAATTTGAGGGTCATTCAGAAATCAAGCAAGCCAATGCTCTCTCTCTAATTCTATTTTATTCATTTTATTGATTTGATTTTATTTGTCCGTCAGAGGAATACCTTGTTAGAAAGGTATTTAACACTATAGAAAAGTCTGTGTTCGGTTACGAAAGCAATTTAGTACTGCTACCAAATGAAGCGAAAATTATTATTTTGAATCAAGTAAAAAATACAAAATATATAGTCAGCAAAAATACCGATGATACTCGTATTGATATAATAATGAAGCCTAAACGAAACAAAATCGGTTAAGGAAGGAAATCTCTTGTACTTTATTTGTTCATCATATAAATCCAGCGCGATTACTTCTCAGAAATCTGAAAATAAATAATTATAAAACGACAACTTATCATGGTTTCTTGTATTGTATTAAATAAACAATAATACATACCCATAACAATTGGTATGTGCCCGAGACGTAGATGTGAGTATAAAGTTTATCAACTAGTACATTGGCTTTTGACAGGATTTGGCTAGGTGAGATGCGTAGGCGATATCCTTCATTGGTGTCGACATCGAACCAGAAGATTTCCTTAGCCTTTTTATTAATATCAGTTGGTATATTAATTCTAAAGCCGATCGATCACACATGCTTCAGAAATCTTATTGTACATTTATAATTATTGTAGTAAGTTCGCATGTACTAACATTAACAGCCCTCTACTATAAATGTGAGCAGTTTTCGTTACAGAACTTCTGTACTTCTAACTCCTTAGAATTTATGGTGTATTTATTACATTATATTTAGAAAATAATTACATTATAAATATAGTTACTAAAAAACTTTATTACATTTCGTTTTTGCGTCTATAAATACTATATGGGAGAAGAGTCATTTTCGACTTATTTCAACCGAAATACTCATTTTGAGGTTGTTGACTCAAGAGAAAAGATTTCACGAAAAATCAAATTCGACAAGAGTTCACAAAGAGAAATACGCGGAAGTGGAGAAGATGAAAATTACTTTGGCAACCAGAAGTATTTGAACCGTGTATATTGAAATACCCCTTTGTGCTTTTTTGCCAGGTTCGGATTAAACCACACGACTTCAACATTCTAGTTGAATTATAATGGATTGGTTTATCCGAAAAAAATAAATGCTATTATTACTTTATTAAATGAGTGGTGCCTTATCTTTATAAGACGATAATTGTTCTGCTTCTTTATAGAATAAAAATAAAATGCAGGAAATAGGAAAAAAATGGGACGGAATCATATTTTTGTTATTTCATGTTATATTTCTACGAAGCATTTTTTTTAAAAATATTTTACTTTATATTCTTCATTATTTCGTTCTTGATTTATTTGATTCAGAGCACGCCAAGAAAATTTATGTCCCAAGCCAGGAGCTGAACGGGAAGGAAACGCTCCACCAGCTAATTCGTTTTTCTTATCGCTTGGCTTATTTATTTAATCTTCTTCCAAATTTGTACTGAATTATTCGATTTATTTAGGAATTTGCAAAATCCTCTTGGCATTCAGATTTAAATATGTTATAATAACGCCGATCTAAAAATGTTTAAATTAGAATAATGAGAATCTAACCTGTGATGTGCACAGCATCTGAATAAAAAACTAAATAAACAAGTACCTATATAACATTTTTTTTTCATCAGGATTTAATAATATCATATTATAAAAATTTAATTAAAAAAAAATTCAAAATTTCATTATTTTTTCCATAGCCATTACGTCAACTACGTAGAAACTATTAATAAAACAACATTACAAACGAATAATTGGAAACGAGTTAACAAAACAGAACATAAATAAAATGATATTCATTATAGTATTTATTATTTGTGATAGATTTTTTATGTGAAACAGAAATTCTAAGACCACATTTAAATCATTAAATATTTACTTGACAATTGAGCCAAACAGAATTTATCTCTAAATATATTTCGAGTGAAAATGAAGATTCTTTTCGATTTTCTCGTATAAATTCAAATTCCATTGGTCAGAATTTTTTTTTTCTCTTCATAAATTTTCAGAGCTTCAAGTTTTCGTTCTTGGTATAAATGCGATAGCATCCCTGATTATTAAACATAATTAAATTATAACTAGGAGAATTTCGCGCATGAAATGAAATTTGTTCCTTGCGTGAAAGGAGAACTAAGCACCTTCAAAGGCAATGCTAATCTGAACAAGATCATATCTAATATCTGGAAGACTACATTTCATGGAATTTTCCAAAACCATGGAGCATTTTCCAGGCATATTCTATAGACTTTCCTAATCTAAATAACTGGGACAAGACAATGCTATCCGCCACCATTGTTCTCACTCCGAGTGGTCAGGCTGTAGTGCACCAAAAATATTCCATCTCTATCTTCTATCTCACGCTTTTGTTTTTGTTGGTTTTAATTTTTGTGGGTGACGAAGAGTGTAAAATAAAAAGTCAGGCGGGGTATATTACAAAACAGAGTTTCTGTGGCTCTTTAAAAAATGTTTTCTTGTTTTTTTTTGTGCAATCACTAAAATGGATGTAACAAAAATCTATAGAGTGTATGCATATTATAATTTTTAAATATAAAATATTAATTATAATAATATCTTTCGAAATATGTAATACATTTTTAAAAACTATATACCAATTTAATTTATAGATGTAGATCTATTTTGATTCAATCAAATGTGAGTTGTGTAACCAGTAAATTTAATTTTGTGAGAAACTTCAAAACTCAACTTGCTATTAATTGTTATATATTTAATCACATGTTTACATGTTGAGCCATCTATATTAATTATTAAGCTCAATATTTTTTTACAAACACTCATTAATTCATTAACACCCATCTCTGAAATGGACAATACATTCAAAAATCGGCAAACAAATGCTTTAATTTTTGTCCATTGAAGGCCGCAATGATCGCAGCCTTGATTTGATATTATAAAATTCTCATAATTCAAACATTTATGGTGAGTGGCAGCCGAGCTCTTTTCCCCATTGACACTTTGCATAGACTAACTACTTACCACAGCTGATTACTTAATAAAATGTAGTTTAAGAAAACAATATTAAAATAGATGTGGGAACTTGGTTTGAAAACAAAAACTTATTCGCTTTAAAATTAATTGTAAAAATAAATCTAAACAAAAATATAAAGAGAGATCAGCTGTTTGGGACCTACATGAAGAAGTCACGCTTCAGGTCAGTCTCCAAGTTTTACCTATTTATAAGTGTTATTTATTCTTTCATAGACTTTATTGTGTGCAAATTGGACAATTTGAGGGCGCGTGTTCCAGTCCTTAATAGAAAACTGAGGCATTTATAAGAACTTAGGCGATTATTCGCCGTATATAGGCGCCCAGAGCTTTTGGCTCTGCAGCGATATCGGCAGACCTTACAATGTCCTCACTTTCTTCAAATATGATGCAACCGACAAGTCAGAAGCAAATAGAATTGAAAAATAACCTACAAAGAAATGTATCAAAAGTCCCACATAACCTCAACCCACCAGTAACAACTACCAGTTATGCCCAAGCCACCGCTACGGAGCGATTTTCAAAACGAGAAAATGCCATCATTTTACACACATTTCCAGGCATCAAACAAAAAGAATATGTCCTCAAAATTGCCGCCTTGATTGATCCAAAATTCATCCGCTATACCTCCCGAATATCCAACTCTCGATTTTGCATTCACTTCAGTAATAAAGAAGCAGTAGACAGCCTTTTAAAAAATCACAAATCAATATTTATTGACAGTAAAGAAATTTTTATAAAACGACTGGTTAATCCGGCCAAACGAATAATAATTTCAAACGCTTGCCCTTCTATTCCTCACGAGTCCATAGAGAAAGAACTCAAAAGCATAGGTTTGAGATTAGTTTCGCCTATGCATTTTCTCAGAGCCGGATACCAAGATCCAAGATTGGCCCATGTTCTCAGTTTCCGACGGCAAGTTTACATCCCACCTGAAGACCTCAGTAAACTGCCATCATCCTTACTAATAAAGCACGACAATGTCTCTTATAGAATTTTTTTCAGTGAAGACATTGTCACTTGTTTCATTTGTAAGCAGCCGGGTCATATATCAACTGATTGCCCTGAGTGTGAACATGACAACATTGAAGAATCTCATAATACTGAACAAGATAGTATATTAATAAATTTGCATTCCAATATAATTGAAAAAACAAGTGCTGATCGCTCCCTATTAGATACACCTAATCATATGTTTTCTAACCACAGAATTACCGTACAGCCAGCTCAGGTCAGTTGCCATGACGACACTCCCACCTCAATAGAGACCAATATAGACAACATTACCAGTGACGAGTTCAAGAAACAGCTGCCTGGTAACCATGGCGACAACAACCACAACAATGTCGATATCAAATCTATTATAGAACCAGCTGTAGATATTAGCAATAATTCAATATTATCCCCTACTGTAATTTCTGGAATCAAACGATGTCACTCTAGCCCTCCTCCTTCTACCGTATCTACTGTGGAACTGAATCTAACGTTAGATTCTCAAGAAGACATTGAAAAAATTATTAATTTCGAAGAATTTCCACCGATAGCAGGTACTCAGTCTGGTAACAAAAAATCAAAAAAATTAAAAAAGACGGGTATAAATTCAGGATCCACTCTTGAAGATGTTAGGCAGGCAATTGAAGAAAACAAGCAGAAATACCCAATATCATTCGACAATATGGTTAAGTTGATTGCAATGTCGTCAAACACGAAAAATTTCAATAAATTAGTTCAAGAATTCACACACAATACAGAGGGTCTTAAGAATATGCTGGCAGACACTAGAAGCCTTATAACAGACCGGCGTTCAAAATTAAAGATATCAAAGCTCCTGAAAAAAAGATGGGACTCAATAGAAAATGAAATAAACACGGAGGATAGCACTGAAGATTAATTAGAAACAAGTTCCCGACTATATCTTTTTCTATATTTGCAAATTATGGTAAAAAATAGAAAAACATTAATTGCACAGTGGAACTGTAACGGGTTTTACAAACATTATGAATATTTCAAATTGCTGCAAACTGAAGAAAATCCAATTTGCTGGTGTTTACAAGAGACACATTTTTTGAAATCTCAGATTGTAAATTTAAAAAATTATAACATCTATCGCAAAGATAGACCTGAATGCAAGTCCGCCTGGGGAGGAGTAGCCACAATGGTTAAAAAAGATGTCCATTCAGAACCAATAAATATTAAATCCTCTTTAGAAGTTGTAGCCATAAAAATATACACACCTGGACCTATTACAGTTTGCAACATTTACATTCCACCAAATCGAGATTTCACTGTCAATGATCTCCAAGAAATAGTTGACCAACTTACAAGACCTCTCATTCTAGTTGGAGATCTGAATGGGCACAACAAATTGTGGGGTTCCCCACTGTCCGACTACAAAAATAGGGGAAACGAAATCGAAAGATTTATTGATAATAACAATTCTCTAATTCTAATTAACGATGGTTCCCCATCTCATTTTTGTACAAACGGCACACTTTCCGCTATTGATTTGTCGTTTGTAGATGTTAAAATTTTTCACAAAGTTCATTGGAGTGTTAAGGACATTCTGTACGGAAGTGATCACTTCCCAATCACTATAAAGTTTGATGGTAATGCTAATTTTGATAAAATTCCGAAGTGGTCATTCAAAAAAGCCGACTGGAAAAAGTTTTCATCCTTGATAGAAAACGAAATAGAAAAAATGGAAGATACATTAATAGATGTGGGGGAAAGCATTTCTTTCTTCAACCGAAGCATCCTTAATTCTGCAGAGAAAAGTATTCCATGCAAGAAAATATTCAGCGACAGAAGCCTAGTCCCTTGGTGGAATGAAGATTGCCACATTGCAATAATGAACAAAAAAAGAGCCTTCAATAAATTCAAAAAAACAAAATTAACAGAACATTTAAATGAATTCAAAAAAATGAGATCAATAGCAAACAAGGTGTTGAGGGCAAGTAAAAAAAAATCATGGACTAACTATGTTAGCTCTATTAATAATAGTAGTACAATTAAAGAAGTGTGGAAAAAAGTGAATGCGATTCAAGGATCCAAAAAATGTGAGACTGTTTCTACGATTCAATATGACAATCAAATCATAACTGAGCCATTAAAAATTGCTAATGCTTTAGGAACCTATTTCTCTTCCATGTCGAAAACAGACAACTATAATTCAGATTTTTTGCAGTATAAAAGTCAGCAAGAGAAAAACTCGATCGAATTCCATACACAAGATTCTGAAATTTACAATCACCCATTTAGTCTAGCTGAACTTCAGAATACCCTGAACACGTGTAAAGATAAATCCACTGCTGGATCCGATCAGATCCCATATATTTTTTTGAAAAAAATGCCTTCAATTGCTCAATCATTTCTTCTTTCCATATATAATAGAATTTGGACAACAGGATTTTTTCCTGAAACATGGAGGACGGCGATAGTCATACCAATTAAGAAAAATCCTAAAGACGTGAAAGTCAATAACTATCGGCCTATATCTCTACTTTCGTGTGTGTCAAAACTTCTTGAAAAAATGGTAAACAATAGACTGACATATTATTTGGACGCACAAAACTTTTTCTCCACTTCTCAATGTGGCTTTAGGAAAAACCGCTCTGCCCTCGACCAAATAATGAAGCTTGAAAATGAAATTCAGACCGCCTTCTCAAATAAAGAGCACCTAGTAGCTGTCTTTATAGATATCCAAAAAGCATACGATACGATGTGGCGATATAATGTGGTCAGCACGCTATCAAAAGTCGGGCTCAGGGGGCAATTGCTGACGTTTATCAAAAACTTTCTTGAAGAGAGGACATTCCAAGTGAAAGTTGGCCCTAATCTTTCTAAAATGCTACTACAGGAAAACGGTACACCCCAAGGATCTCCTCTGAGTGTAACGCTGTTTTTAGTAGCCATAAATAGTATTGTAAAGACAACACCCGCGGATGTGAAATGTTCCCTATTTGCTGATGACTTCGCAATTTACATAAATAGTAAGTCTCTAGAATATATTGAATGGAGGTTGCAAAAAACATTGGAAAACCTTGAAGCATGGTCCAGAACTACAGGCTTCAGCTTCTCGAATTCAAAAACAGTTGCCGTACATTTTTGCAGAAAAACAAAATGCCTAACTCATCCCTCATTATCTCTATTAAATCAACCGATTATTTATGCAGATGTCATCAAATTCCTAGGGGTCTACTTCGATAAAAAACTAACTTGGGCCCAACAAATCCGCCAAGTGAAGTTAAAATGCCAAAAAGGCCTAAATTTATTAAAGGTTTTGGCCAGCACTCAGTGGGGATCAGACCGGCGAACACTCTTAATGCTGTATCGTACTCTGATCAGGCCTATTATCGATTATGGGGCTATCGCCTACAGCTCAGCAAGTGCGACAACATTACAACTTTTGGACCCAGTACATAACCAAGGACTTCGTCTCTGCATCTGTGCATTCATGACAACACCCGTCGAAAGTTTGTATGCAGAGAGCGGCGAGCCCTCTTTAGAAACAAGAAGGAAATATTTGGCATTGGCATATTTTGGCACACTGATGTCACGGAAAAACCTTATCGCGCACCAAGCTACGGTACACCCAACTGTAAATGAAGAACATGACCCATCATGTAAATGCTTCCACGGTAGATCAAAAAAAATGATAAATAACCTACAAATTACGTTGCCAGAATTCTTTAAAATTCCAAAGAAATCAGTGCCTAATTGGATACAAATAGAAAACCAACCGGATTATACTTTATCGGCATTTTCGAAGCCCACAACACCTCATCATGTGTATCAACAACTTTACAAAGAACGGGAAGAGCTGTATTCCAACTACTGTTTTTGGTTCACCGATGCATCTAAATCTAACTCTGATGTTGGATGTGCAATCGTTATGGACTCCATTTGCCAAAAATTCATGCTACCAGAAACAAATAGTGTATATACAGGAGAACTTTATTCAATTTGGAAATCCCTAACCCTCATAGTAAAACACAAGCACAAATACCATTTGATAGTTTCAGATTCTTTAAGCTCTCTCAAGTCTTTAGAAAACAGGAACTCTAAAGATGTTTTGGTTATGAAAATTCAACTTCTTGAGAGGGAATGCTCGCATTCAGGAAAAGTAATAAAATTCCTGTGGGTTCCATCTCATTTGGGCATTGGGAGAAATGAGGAGGCTGATATTGCTGCTAATGCTGCAAGGACGGATCCTGTTACTGAGGTAACACAGGTCAACAAGACAACTGCTTTGGACTGGCGCAAGTATGTAAAAAAAAGAATATACGATTCGTGGACCTCCGAGTGGAGCAGGACAAGCGACAAATTGGGACAAATTAAAGATACTCCAGAGGTTTGGAAAACTGCCGAAAGGAGAAACCGCCGCGAAGAAGTAGTCTTGGCCAGGTTACGTAGCGGGCATACAGCCTTGACGCACACCTTTCTTCTAAAAGGACTTTACCCACCGACCTGTAATACTTGCAAGGTACCTCTGACCGTGGAGCACATCCTGCTGGACTGCAAGGCCCTTAAGGATGCAAGGCGACATTGCAACATCAACAACAGACTGGACATCGCTCTTGGTGACAGTGAAACTTGTGTTCAAAGTGTATTCAAGTTCTTAAAAAAGTGTCAAATCTATAACCTTATATAGTTCATTCAAATTGTGAAAAAGTGATTCCCAAAGGACTCAAGAAATCATATATCATTATGGAAAAATTTAGTTGTTAAACATATCTATGTAGTAATGCTAATGACCCTCCATGGGTAGATGCATGTATCACATTAAATAAATAAATAAAAATATAAAGAAATCAATGCTTAATTAAAAGATAAATAAATTGTACAATAGCGGCCTTTTGGATAAATTACAATCCATTGGTTTCTATATGAGTAGGTTTTAACTACTGTTATAATTAATACTTAAAAATAAATGTTTCAGTATTTTGTGTTTCACAGAATGTAACAAAGATTAGACATATTTCGTATGCTCTTTGCTGACTTATTTAATGTAATTTAATGAACCATTTTAAAATTAGTTCACCTAACTTTTCTAAATTTCTATTAAACTAATCCTTTAAAATTTACGAATAACATTTAAAGATACAAGAATTTCATTTGAGGACTATTACAATAGTGAAGACGCTGACAGACAAATATCAAAGCCCGGTTGGCGCGATAGAAGGCCAAGCGCCGGGAGGCTGATCCCTAATTATCAGTACTGCCAATCCCGAATAATCCCCAGTTAGCAGCTCTGTCAATTAACAACTGCTGATATTTAATTTCACAGAGGCGGAGGCCCAGGTGGTCTTTTCCGCTCTAAATCACCTGCTACTTTGAAAGATGGGTTTAAAAATATTGTTCTTTGTCGGCTTCTTCCCTTTTTCAGCTTTCATTTATGATGTTGTTTTTTTTCACTTTGGATCCATTTTCTTCTTTCCGGATATTTTTTTTCTTTCTTAATAACTGTTCCAGAGTAAGCCGAGGATTTGTGAAAGCAGAATCCTGGAAAGGAATGAAGGCTTGCAACTGTCAATAGAGTCAATTTTTCCATTTCTTATTGAAAGGAGGACGGTTCCCTCCCTCCCCCCCTCCCATCTTTGAATTACTTTTTATTTAAAAAAAACAAAAAACAATTTACACAAAAAAATGTTGTTCAAGTTATAAAATTTAAGCTATTTTTTCCCAATTTTGTAATCAGTCAGTGTTCCTCGACATTCTTTTAATTTGTTGTCATTAAATTCAAATCACAATCCTTTATAATTTTTAGTTTGTTTAATATTGTTGAAATTGTAATGAATTTCAATTGATTTTTTTTAAATTGAAATAATTCATAATAACATTGAAAATTAATATAATATTGAACTGAGTCCGTCCCCACTTGGGAAAATTTTCTTCCTTTGAGTTGTGATAGTCTTGCATAGGGCAATATTCAAGAAATGAAATGTGCATTTTAAGAAGCGTAGAGTTCTTCTTATATTTGACAAAGGGTCGCTCTTTTATCTCAATGATAAAGACACTAGTCTAATAACTTGGCAAGCAAACGTATCTTGAGTGACTGGCGAAGTTGTTGGACTGCGATAGCTAATTATAAACTTACAATAAACAAACCAACTGACAGTTTCTCGGCCTCATCTACAAGGCAGCGGAGAGGAGGCGGTTATCATACTGTCGTGTCATCATGATAACCTGATGATAAGGAAGAGGTCGACCCAAGTGTCAACTCTGTAAAGTAATTCGTACAATGAGTCACATCTTTGAGGAGTGTTCCACGGTACGGTAAGATTATGGAATAGATGGTGTACATCATCGGCTCTGTAGTGCCTTAAGGGGTCATGGAATAGCATCAACACTAACATTGGATTTATTAAAAAAATTGGATGATTTCCTCCTATTTGAATTTTATTTTTAAATTATAAAGGGTGCCCCGTAAGTCATGAGCAATATTCAAATATACGAAATATAAGAATGAAAAAGATAAATAATTTTGAAATCAGGAATTGAAAAATTATATTAATATAGAGATTTTAGGTAAATAGATGGAGAAGAGGTCTAAGTTAATAAAAAGGAACACTAAGTTAAGTGTTTGGAAAGCTCAATCAAAATACGATAAGGTAAATACATTAGAGGGTGAGTACAGAGTGGATAAATCAAAACAATAAAATAAGAAATAAAAATGAGGTCCATATTATCAAAACGTGTAAATAAGAAATTTAATATAAAACGAGAGCATGTTTCAAGGAAACTGTAATAACATATCGACTAGGAGATAAGTTGAAAGGACAGTATCGCCACGAAATAAATATTAACCGACCCAGGAGGGAATCGAACCCACAACGTTCCGAATCGGGCACTCTGGGACTTTCGCCCCAACGTACTCGGCCGTCACGTCCTCAAAAATAATAATAAGATAAAGGAAAAGTGAGGAAACAGGTAATGTGGGGTAAATAGATCAAAAGGAAGAGGAGTGGGGTAAGGGCAGTCTGAAATGGAAGAAAATTTACTGTTATTTAATTAAGATATGTCTGTAGGCAAGGGAAATACAGTGTTTGTCAATTTTATGGTTAACTGGGTTCGGTTAAAGGTGAATCTGGATGGACTCAACAATAAATCTTACTTACTTAGGAACAGCAGCAAGAATAGATTATTGTTCAATGTCAAAAGAATTATTAAGAGTTTGGTAGTGTTCAGATAGTTTGGAGGTTTACGATAAGTTATGCATAATTTGTGTTGGAAAGTACGAGCTTTAAAGTAGTTTTTGGTTTCACCGATACTGGAGGAAATGTAATTAGGAGTAGAGCAAGGAATTCTGAAAACAATATTGGACCGGTGTATTATAGGAATAGGACCTTTCGAGTCAGTAAAAAGGTGAGCAAGTTTATTAAGGGACTTGAGGCCAAGTCGTAAGGAAGCAATAGTATATTTTAGGAATTTCGAAATATTATCAGTGAGAATGGGGATAACAGGATGGGCTCAATATAAGAAGACGGTGGAGGGTGGAGGGATGTTTGGAGAAGGAAGGATAGGGGTTTTTGAGTTTTTATGGGAGTCTAAAAGTTTATTTATAATGTTGTGTGGAAGGCTATTTGAAAGTAAGATTATCTTAATACGAATATTAGTTTGGTGGTATTGAAGATAAGGAATGGCATCGGCGGATAAGATTTTTCGTGATATTGATTTTTTTTCTGATGATGTTGAGGCAAGTAATGAAGAAGTCTGCCTGAGGAAATAGATATGGACCAGTCAATGGATATGGAGCTGTCAGTGTAACGTATGATAACGACGTCAAGAGAGGGAAGTGAATAGTTGTTTATTTTTTTTTTCCATGGCGAAACGAAGGCAAGGATGGTAAGAGTTGAAGAAAGACAGGATTTTAGAGAATTTTTCGGAGTTAAGAACAAGGAAGAGGCCATCAACATCTTTCCTAATAAAAATAATGTCATTAGAGAATAAGGCGATTATAAAATCAAGGAGCTCACTTAGGATGATGTTGGAAAGGTCAGGGGCGAAGGAATTTCCTTTAGAAAGTCCAGAAATCTGATTAAAAAACTTGTCATGGCAGGTGAGGTAACCGGATCAACAGCAAAATTCAAGGGATTCCAGATATCAGATTGAGGGTACCATGAGGTTCAATGGTGTTTCAGTTTTTTTTTTGTGGCCACATTCTATCTTTAATTTTCTCGGTTTAATGTATTATTACTCTATTTCTTTATCATTCATTGCTTTATCAACTCATGCTTTCTCAATATACTTGGTTTATCAGTTAATTTACGTAACTACCGTTGTTATTTATCATTTTTACTTTATCCATTATTATTTTCAATATATTCTAGCTGTTTTATAACTCTTTGCTGTACAACTAAATATCAGTCAATATTGTTTTCATCTTTAACTTAATTATTATTTATATTTTATATATATTTATTTATATTTTTATATGCCGACATTACTCCTTTGTATCTTTATTTTAAACCCTGATGAAGCCCCGCAATGTGGGTAGAAATGTGAATTAATATTTAATTAATTAATAGCATTATATGAAAGGTTACCACTATTATATTTTATTATAGACCGCCACTCGGACAATCTACTTCCTGATTTACCATACGTTTAACTAATAATACACAAAAGCGAAAAGTTTAACTTTTTTTTTTTTAAATCACTCTTTGACTTTCAAATATTTTTCTGGGCCCGGTGGTAAAGAGATACCCAAGTTCTAGGAAACTTTTACTTTTATTAAGCTTTAATTTAAGGTAAATGAAGTCTGGGTTCTTTTTGGGATTGCTCTAGAATTGACTACCGATTTGCTTAAAAGTGTGATGTGGAATTAGGTTTTCCCGACAAAGAAATGTTATGAGAATGGAATTTACTAAATTCTCGTTGTTTCTAGTCTATAAATTAACATGGAAATACAGAATAAAACGCTTCTTGGTGAAACAAAAAAAATGTATCCCCAAAAAATATCTGTAAATTAACAAAAACAACCCTAAAATGAAATATGAAATGAAACTGTTTCTGAAAATAAAAATAAAATAACTATTGACTAACAAAATTAATAATGCTTAAATATGTAAAGGAGGAAAATAATTTCACCACAGCACTAGCAAAAAAAATACAAAATATACTTGAAATAACAATATCATGAGCAAGAAAATAAAAAAGCAACGGACGCTGTATTAATGGCATTTTTGATAATTTATATTAATAAGGATATTTTAATTAAGTATTTATATTAAGTACGGATTGTATTTTTTTAACTTCCTTGAACGAAATAAATTGAGTAATGTAATCGCGAAAATTTTTAGTTTTCAGATTTCGACGGAAATATCCATTTTTATCATCTCCGAATTCATCTTGACTAGTTACGTAGTGACGTCGGTATCTACATTCGTTCGTATCTCCCATAACTCAAAAACGGTTAGCCGTACACATCATTTAGTTTTTTACCTTCCTTTTTCGTCACTACCTGATCATCGGAAGTGATATTTTACTTGAAGGTTATAATAGATTTTCATAAAAAAAATATATATTAAAATATAATACAAAACATCTCAAATTTGGCACATAAGACTGTTATATCAATAAAATTAGTATACAGATTTTGGTTAAAAATGGCTTGCCGGAAGTGGTGCTCTACAAGAAGGTCAAAATAAACTTTCAACAAAAATTATATTTAAATATAATGCAAAACATCTCAAATTTAGTATATAAGAATTTGATATCAATTTAAATAATATAATAGATTTTGGTTAAAATTAGCTAGCTGGAAGTAGTACTTTACTTGAAGGTCATATTAGACTTTCATCAAAAAGTATATTAAAATATAATGTAAAACATCTCAAATTTGATAAATTAGACTTTTATGTCAATATAAACAATCACTTGAAACCATTTTTTTAATTTATTTTTTTTTACCTATCGTCTCCTTAGAAGATAGGAATAGGAATTGTGCTAAAATCACAAATCAAGATTTTCATGGATTAGCACCTTTAAAGGTCCGTACTAACCGTTTTAACATTTTTATATTGGTGTGTGTTTGTGCGTGCGTGTGTTTGTGTGGACGGATGTGTGGATGTCGTATACGCTCCAACTAATGAATCAAATGGTGTGAAATTTCTTATTAAAGTTTCTTTCCTTTATGGAATTAGATTTTGTTTATAATTGTCCAACAGGAAGTATAATATTTTTTGATCTACACCAATTTTAGTTTTAAAAAATGATATTTAAATATAATAGTATTCTTTTCAAATTTGGTCTTAGAGTTGGAAGCAAAGTATCAAATTTCGGCAGCCTAATATCAATCGGAAGTTGTACTTTACTTTGTGTTCCATAAATAATTTGTTGAAAAAATATGTCGAAATAAATCTATTTTTTTTCACGTCATGTGCTGGTCACATCAGATTTTTTAAACGGTTCTCTATCAATTTTAGAAATAAAGGCTTCAAATAAATGCTTTAGAAAATAAAATTCTGAGCTGATCCCTCACATCCAGAATGACGACTCAGGGCACCGTCACAAGTAACCGACGCCGATAGACTTCGCGACGACGAGTGCCATTTTTGAGATCCTGCTATCTTCGGAAACTCGCAACCAAATTCAGAATCACTTTTTGAGCCACCGATTTATAATTTAATAGTGTACAAGAAAGCCGTCTGGTGTCCACATCAGATATTTTTGTGCTGCTGTAAAATTATTTTATTCTTTTTAATATTTTAATATTTTAAATATACTTTAACATAGAACCTTTTTAATCTTTATTTCTGTGACATTTTACTGACTAGAAACAAAGTGAATTTGATAAATTTCGTTTTCAAAACCCTTCTTTGTCGAAAAAATTTAATTCCAAAGCAATTTCCTATAGAAACCTTCATTTAGACGAAATTAAACCTTGATCAAAATTTTCCTTACCTTGAAAAAAATGTTCACCATTTTTTTGTTGCTCTCGAGGTGTTCTATTACCTCTTTAAATATTTCCCGTGACTTACGGAACACCTTGTATATTTATTATCTACTATTTTGAATTAGTTTTCTCTTTATTTAATTTTTCATTTATTTAATTTAATCGATTAATATATTTATGTATCATTGTTATCTGAAAGTTATTTGTTATCTGAAATTAAATCTTATGTGAACATGTAAGATCAATAATAACCCGCAGAACTTTTAGCCTTTAAAAACAAACAGCAACAAAAATACGTTTGAGTTAACTTTTTATTGCTGTCAGTGATTTTTATAATATAATCAGTTATACGTTATTTTATTCCATATTGATATCCTTGTAACCGAGTAAAAATCCGAAGCTTTCCTTATAAGGTAATTTAATTATTGTACTTGTTATTTATAATACCTATCTTGTACGATCAACAACCTCCATAATTATCTAAATTTAGAGCACTACAATTGCGACGCGAGAAATAATTAGTGATTTGTACGGGATTCGAAGCCAAACTGCTCTGAACTAACGCCCTATAACCCAAAAAATTGTGTTGTATCAATGATATACCATACTGTATGAAGGAGAATTATATCGCACCATAGACTTTCATATTCTTTTACCATATTCTTTTAACAAACAAGTTATTCATTATACGTCTTCCTCGTAGATATTCAAATATAAATTTTTCTTAATCATGGATATACTAACATTGGCTAAGCTCAGACTACTTGTAATTAGAGTGTTATGTAGTTATGGGCTAATAGGCAATAGGGCCAGGGTAACCTGCTTCAGGACAGATTACAGGCGTGCTATATAATCGCTGGAGGCACTCCGCCATCAGCTGTGAGGGATCAAGTTGGAGGTATCTTCACTGAACAGCTTAATATTCAATAATTAATTTGTTAATGACTGTCATTAAACTAATCTATTTTAATTTCTTCTATTTTAAAGACTTTTGTAGATAGAATTCCAATTTTTGTAAATAAATGGATTCGCTTAAATACAAATATATTAGTAATGTATTACTGGAATAATTTCTTCCATATATATCAATATTCCTTTAATGGTAACTTTTAAATAAATCCATACATGTTACAGAGTAACTCCCCTATTCTCAAGCTGTTTTTACTTCCTTGTTCGAAGTGAAGGAAGTATTGTAATCGCGAAAATTTTCGGTTTTCAAATTTCAACGGAAATATCCATTTTGACTAGTTTCGTCGTGGCGTCTGTAAGTACGTACGTTCGTATCTCATATAACTCAAAAACGGTTAGCCGTAGAAAGTTGAAATTTTGTATTTAGGATTGTTGTAAAATCTAGTTGTGAACCTCCCTTTTTAGTCACTGCTTGATCACCGGAAGTGGTGCTTTACTTGAAGGTCATAATTGATTTTTATTAAAATTTATGTTAAAATACCATGAAAAACTTCTCAAATTTAATATTTATAATGTATATATTGATTTAAATAACATACTAGATTTTGGTTTAAATTGAAAAACCGGAAGCGGGACTTTACTTGTAGGTCATATTAGACATTCATCAAAAATTATATTAAAATATAATGTAAAACATCTCAAATTTGGTAAATAGGACTTTTATATCGTTATGAATGTATTTACTATGTTTTGGTTAAAATTGGTGAGCCGAAAACGGTACTTTACATGAAGGTCATAATAAGATTACATCAAAAATTATATTTAAATTAAATAAATAGATCATATGTTTCAGTAATAAAGGTTACAAACGCAATTTGGTTTCCAATCTAATTAATAATTTTTATTACTTGTTTTAAGTGTTAAAATTTAGTGTAAAATACTGGTTTTCCTCCCTATTTGTGTGTGTGTCAATAGCTGGATGTCGCGACGCCGAGTGTTGTTTTTGAGATACTGCGATCTTCGGAAACTAGTAACCAAATTCAGGATCACATTTTGAGCCACCGATTTATAGTTTAATAGGCGTACAAGGAAGTCATGTGTTGTCCACATCAGATATTATCCTACAAATATCATACAACAGTAAAAATTATTTATATAACAATATTGCACATACTAGTATGTTATTTCACACTATAAATACTTCTATATTTCCATTTTCTGAATATATCTATATCAATTTCGTCTGTTGATAGAAACAGTTTAGAAAATCAGAGTTCTATAAGATTTAAAAACATTGCTAAGAGAGTGTACTATGTATATTTTCATCATTGTCATGTACTCATGTACTAATCCATCCTTATTATTTTTTTAGCCTTCATGCCCTACATTACTTGTTTATCATATATACCTATATATATATATACTTTTTATTCTTAATAATTTATTTAAATACCTTCTCTTGAACTATTTTCATGTCTATTAATATGTATTCTCATTATTTATAAGGTCAGATGGTAGTATAAATAATATATATATATATATATATATATATATATATATATATATATATATATATATACCTATATATGGTTAAAAGAATGAAGCTACGCCAGGCAATCTGCTAATAAATATATTAACTGCTATATATGAGCAACTAAAATTAGAAACAAGTATGCTTCAATTTTTTGAATAATAATTATCATTTATTAGTTGCATGGGACGTATTGAATCGTTCTGCAAAAAAAAAAAAACGTTTACAATTAAATTATTAAATAATTAGTATAATGAATAAAGGAGGTTTATGAAGAAGAAGACAACAACTTAAATTAAAACTTATCAATTTACCGTAAATTATTAAATTTTGCATTGCTTATCATACAAAATAACAATTTAAAAGAAAACAATATTTACAACGAATTAATATATAAATCGTAATAAACAAAGGAAAACTTGGTTTTAAAAATATTTTTATTTATGCCATGGTTATATAGTTTCCTTTTTATATTCATTTATTAATTCAAACCCTTTTAAGCAATGTGGGTGTTTGAAGCAGTGGGATGTTACACATGTCTGCATAACATCTCACTACTGCAAGTAAAACAACTCACATTTTACAGTGTGCTGTGTATATAGAATAAAGAGCTAAGTCCTCCTTATTGTACGTAAATATTATTATAAATCTTTACGTTTATATTATTATAAATACATTTTAAATTTTAAAAAATATGGCCATTATTAGCAATTATTCTTGTTGTTTGTAATAATAACAAGCGTTAATTATCAGCAGCTCTTATGCCTAAAAATCACCTAAAAAAACAAATAAAAATTTTCACTCAGTAATATTGCGATTTAGAAGATTAAATGTTCATGATTATCGCTGGTTTATATTGCAATGAAGAAATATATGTTATAATTATATTATTTAATTTAATATGGGAAAGGTAAGGGTTGAACGGTCTGCTGATAAATATTTTTTCATAAATTATGCGAATCAATTTCTCTCTTACAATTAACTAACAGAATTTAAGAGAAATAAGATACGACCTAAGGAGAAACTTGTTGATTCATCTTAATATTCTGTAGGTAAACACCAGTAGCGGTTAATTAAGGACCCAGGTTAGCTGAGGTTTCCTCTCCCAGGCAGGACAGAGGGCAAGACCATAGGGCAGGAGCTGGCTCAAGAGATTGCAACAAGGTCTAATTAAAGGTACACTCCACCGACAGTTACCATTGAGCCAGGACCTAAGACATGGGGGAGGCTCATTGCAGAAGTCCCAGGGGTACAGTTGGGATGTGATTACCCTTCGATAGCTCAGCTGTCTTCTGCCTCTTTCAGCACCGGCCCTCTGGGGATACTCTACTCTAGGGGTTGGCTTACGGCGTAGTGAGAGGCATCTAAGTCCCTCAGCCTGGGATTTATTGTTCTATTAAAAGGCTATTAGAGGATAATAGGATAACAGCAACTGAATAGAATAATCAGAAACAAGTTTCGGAGTGTTAGATTACGTTGAATAATATTAATAAATAGGCTTTGATGTTCCAAGGCTTTGACAATTTGATATTTCAGGCATTTGTTTGAAGCCAATTTAGGCATTGATATTTCAAATCCTTTCAACAAACAGCAATAATACAGGGTGGGGTCCCATTGCCCACTGTGCGGCAAAGATAATTGACGCATTTTGAATGGCTGTAAAAAACAAACCAATATTTTTTTTTTTTAAACTGGTTTTATTTTCAAAAAGTAAAGTAAACCCATTATCTTAATTATCCGGAATGGCTTTGGTCCCATTCCGGATGATCAAGGTAAAATTGGTAATAAAAAAAAAAAAAACCTGTACCACTATAACCCGATAAGGGTCTTGGGTTCAGTACTTGGTAAGGACCGTACAGTTTCTAGACCAATGGTTGTGCAAGAAGGTGATTTGGCCGAGATCACGCTCAACCGCCAGGTTTTTTCCCCTATTAAGGGTACCCACTTACTTTATAGAGGCTGGGTGAGCCCCAGGAGGGTCTCCCGATCCCACAGTGAAAAATGGGTAATAAGCAAAAAAAAATTCTTAAAAAAGCAGACTTACCATTTTTTGCGATAAAAAATGTTTATAGCTAGTAAACCTTTCATAAACTCAACTAAAACCATTTTATTACCATAATTTATTGTACATTCTATGCTAAAACTGTATATTACATCGAACTAAAACGCGAATATTTGCCGTTACTATGCATAGTAACTTTCTTGCTATCATATTTAAAAATTATTATCCAATGTTAACATTAAATAAACAAAATGTCTAAAAATCTAATGCGGGCAATCCGTAGATTCGCATACACAAGGTCCGGATAAACGAGCTTTTCTTACACATTGAAAATAATTTTATTTCCATGGATTTTAAAAATCACATCTTCCAAATGTTGGTCGTAATTGACTATGAATTACCGAAGACCATCCCCGAAATTTTCCATCATCCTTCTAGTCATTTGTAACAGAATGGCATGGATTTCTTTCTTGTCCTCTCCATAAAATCATCCACTGAACGAGGTTTGCCTTTGAAAATATTGCATTTGAGTTATCCCCAGAGAAATCAATCGGTTGGAGATAAATCTGGAGACGATGCCGGCCACCCCAAGTTACCACTCAAAGAGATCAACCTGTCAGAGAACATTACCCTCAAAACTCCAACCAAGCCTCTACATATGTGCGCCGTGGCTCCGTCTTATTGGAACCACATATCCTCTGCATCGAATTCATCCAACTGGATGATGGCTTTGTATAGTCTCCAACATGGTTAAGTTAACGGTCGGAATTCACTGTTACCGTTACAACTCCCCTCTTCAAAAAAGTACGGACAGATAGTACCGAAATCATTAAAAGCCGCCACAAGTGCCCTCCAGATTGTGTCAGTTACTCCACTTGTATAATAAAGACGTAAATGATGATAATTCAACACGTGCCAAACGACAAAAAATAAATAAATAAAAAACATCAAGATACATTTTTCCAGTAGCTACTAAGTAGAGATGAATTTATCTAACTTTCCTGAAGGGCGTTTCCTAATTCCTCAAGGCACTAATTGGTGAGATCTGTTGAGAGCTAAGCTTCAATGGCTCGCAGCCTTAATTAGAATGAAAGGGCTCTGGCCTTTCTCTACCAGTCGGCATTGGGCTATTTGGCAAGCCTATCTCATCCTAAATAAAGCTCTTTTAATTTTTTTTTTTTTTGTATTGACTGAAATAATTACATACATTGTCGTGAGTTTGCTATCACAAGACTTCCACAAGATTGATCGGTGGTAAACTTCATAGTAAAATATATTGAGTGAAAAAAAATTTCCGGATCGAATTTTAGAAAAGTGCAATTTCATGTTTTAACCTATACTTGTACTGTGCCGTATTATAAATTACAAAAAAAAATTGGTGAATATAAACGAAGGAAAGTAAGATTACTAAAATCTTATTTAAAAAATATATTGCCAGTTTATAGTGTTTCTGTCACTAATTATTGCGGTAATATTTTATAACTTTTATTTTAAATAAGTTTCTTAAACAAGTTAGCAGTAATATAGACATTACAATAACGAACTTAGGTACTAAAGTATTGCTATAATATATATATTATATATATATATATATATATATATATATATATATATATATATATATATATATATATATATATATAGAAAGATAGGAGAGAGAGAGAGAGTGAGAGAGAGAGAGAGAGAGAGAGAGATCATTTATGTCCTGTGCTAAGTTTACAAAAATTGGAAAATTGGAGCTTAAAACAATGGAGCTTAAAACAGCAAAAAAAATTAGTTTTTGCTAGAATTTTTAGCTTTAGTCTCTTAATTTCAATTATATATATTATATATTTTTTGATTTTAAAATAAATTTATGGAGCATTCCTATTAGCAAACATTTTAATTCAACAAGTACAGGCACTATTTTACAGCACAAAAAAAAATTAAAAAGTAGATGGAGAGAAGTAAAGCTGATACTTAGGGTTTTAAAATATAAAAAATAAATAAAATACAAAAAGAACTAATGTAAGGAAAAGGCTGTAAACACTAATTATTTCTCCATAGTAAAATTACTAAAGTAGCTTCTACTGTCTAGATATCTCCGAAAAATTAGAGGGAAAAAAAGTGTTAAGGTTATTTAAAAAGTATTTCATAGATTACTCGAAGAAGGCTGATTCGACTGGAGAGTAGGACAGCTGCACAACGTCAAACGAGTTACTTCCAAAGGTAAAGATAACTGAAATAGGGGTGTAATGTGTAACGAACGAATAAACAAAGAGGATTGGGACTGAACCGATGGTTCCTTATATAGATAGATAAGTAGAGGAGAAACAGGCGAGCTGGTGCACGATTTTGAACAGCCAATCAGAATCCAGCATTTAGTCATGTGCCCAAATGGCGAGAAATTTGAATTTTCACCTACCTAACCTTAACTGACACGTGGCCTAACCTCGACCTAACCTTAACCATCGTGCCACTTTTTGTCAGGTGATCCAGCCACGTGACCCATGACGCCTTCTAGCCTATGCTCCGTTCACATTTTTAGTCACGAGACCCGGGTCATTTTGTTTATGATGAGGCACCATTTTATTGACAACGATGTGGTCAGCATCCACGCTTAACTCACCTGTACCGCCATTGAATGGGCAGGTACTCACCTTATAGAGGCTGAGTGTACCTGGCCGCCATTTTGTTTTTCTGCCGTTTGAGATACTTGAATTTTTTAAAAGGCTGAGTGTGACAGGCCGCCATTTTGTTTTTTTCTAGATGAATTGTAAACATGGAATTTGAAAGCATAAATAAATAATTGGACTCCTTAATCCTATAACAGCTTATGGACTTTGAACTGTAAATGCTTAAAATTTTAAGTTTTTTGCGTAAACAAAACAACTTTTTTCCAATTTTATCTTCTATGTATTTTTAATCTCTGATTGTGTAATAAATGGAATTACAAGTTTACAAATATATCGATAAATCGAAACGATGTTATCACACTGGCCAAAGAGGTTATACTCTATCGAATGCATAACTTTTAAACAGTTATTTTTCATTACACAAGTCGGTATTAAAAACTCCGAACACGATGCACTAAATTTTTATAAATGAATATTAATTAATCCTTAATTAATACTAATTCTTAGACTATGCCAACCGTCCTACCATTTAGCAAAGATTTCTATTTTTTAAGTTGAATTTTAAATTTGAATAGATTTAGAGGGTTTACTTCTATAACATCATAGATCAAAGAAGTTTTATATTATGTTTTTATTTATATTTTAATTTAAACATCAAGTTTTATTTTAAGGGTTAATTTTTATGTTTGTATAACTTCAGATTATCATTCTAAGTTTGTTTTGTGTAAATTTTAAATTTTTAATAAAAAAAATAAATAAAAATAGTAAATATATAAAAAAAAAAACCTTTTCGTTGTATCTTTACCTTGACGTTGTTAATGATTAATGCTTAAGACCGAAATAAAAAAGGTACAAAACTTTGGCTAGTAACAATATTGACGTTACCTATCATTATAGTATTAAGGGATATTGGAATAATTAATTAAGGGTATATGATAGGGTTAAGACGTTCTATATCATTGTTTACAAATGATAAAGGATTAAAATCCAATATATCCATTGTTTACGAGTATACTATATATTAAAAATACATAGTTCATTGAAAAGTGGTTTATGTTTCGGCGAGAAGAGTAAAGAATAGTTCAAAGCCCAACAGCTGTTATAGGGTTAAGACGTTCTATATCATTGTTTACAAATGATAAAGGATTAAAATCCAATATATCCATTGTTTACGAGTATACTATATATTAAAAATACATAGTTCATTGAAAAGTGGTTTATGTTTCGGCGAGAAGAGTAAAGAATAGTTCAAAGCCCAACAGCTGTTATAGGGTTAAGACGTTCTATATCATTGTTTACAAATGATAAAGGATTAAAATCCAATATATCCATTGTTTACGAGTATACTATATATTAAAAATACATAGTTCATTGAAAAGTGGTTTATGTTTCGGCGAGAAGAGTAAAGAATAGTTCAAAGCCCAACAGCTGTTATAGGATTAAGAAGCCCTATACCTTTGTTGATGTTTAAAAGTTAAACTTTTTAAGGATTAACAGTTCAAAGTCCAACAGTTGTTATAGGATTAAGAAGCCCTACTCTTTGTTTATATTGTAGAGATTAACAGCTCAAAGTCCAAAAACTGTTATAGGGTTAAGGAGCCCTACTATTTATTTATATTTCAAGAATTAACAATTCAAAGTCCAAAAGCTGTTATAGGAGGATTAAGGGCCTACTATTTGTTGATTTTTTCAAAATTCAAAGTCCATGTTTACATTTCACTTGGACATTATTCAACTTGCTTACACATAATCCAACGCGTTTACGTTTCATCGTAAACAAAATGACACGCCATGGGTCGCATGACTATGTCACCTGACTAAACATGTGGGCAGAGCATATGCCAGAGGGCGTCTGACTGACGTGATTACTGACATGATCACGTGACTGAAAAGGGGCGTGGCCAGTTGGTTATGGTTAGGCCGGGATGAGACCACGTGGTGGTTAAGGTTAGGTCGAGGTGGGACCACGTGGCAGTTAAGGTTAGGTCGAGATGAAAATTCAAATTCAAATTTCCCGTCATTTGGTCACGTGACGCTTCTGGCTGAGTTCTGATTGGCTGCGTCAAAATCGTTGCACCTGCTCGCCTGTTCCTTCTCTATTTAGAAAGCTAAATAGACGTAGTTAGGAGGATAGTTTTAGGCGTGACCATGCAGAGCCCTTCGAATTTTTTTTTCTACAGTGATTAGCTCAAGAATCATGGAATAAGTTGAACAGCCTACCTGGACTGAATTTGGAGCATGACAGAGAATCACGTCTTAAGATAGAAGAAGGTCTTAAGAAAGAAGAGAAGCAAACAGACTAATCAACTAACATAGGAGTATTTGAGCGGTAAAAACGGACAAAAGTCTGAATCAGGAAGTTTGCAAAAACTCGATTAAGCCCATTATTTTTCAAACTTTATAACCGGCTCATCAGGCTGTAATCGAATAACTTTCCCCCACTCTTGCCACTTTTTGTAAAGTCAATCTGCTTTCAGGCGTTGCCAGAATTTCTCAATAAGTCTCACAACTATCAGTAGTTTCATCCGTGCTAATTGTTATTCGTAGTGAACAGCGTCGTTTCTTGTATGTACTTTATATTAAAACACCATTTTATTGATGAACTATTACCATTGCCGGTTTACGGATCATGTTTATGAAGACTGTCTGGGTAATTACCATTTGATTATTCAATGTTACAGGATAAAGATGTTTTTGTTTATGCATCGGATATTGTCCGGTTAAACGTTAATTATAAATATATAGTTTAGATCAACAAAACAAAAAATCTTTCGCCCAGCTCCGCCATTTTGATTTTGATTATTATGAGAGAAAAAATATAATTATTTCAACTTCGTATTTTAGCATAGTAACTTCTAGTAGATTCTATTTAAACTATCCAGAATTTCACCAGGAGAGTATTATATGATATATCGAAAAAAATCAGATGGGTGAAAATAGATGAACAGTTTTCATTAATCGAATAAAGACTCTTAGAAATGGCTAAATTTCTATAAATTACTGAATGCCAATTACACTACTTTCCTTACCTTGGCAACCTCAGCAACATTAGGAATGTGAAAAAAAACTTCAAATAATTGTGTACGGTTTTTAAGACTCAAATACTCTAATGTGCAACGTAAAGATTATACGACTTAAATTTTACCTTCCACCTGAATCAATTAATCTAAGCTTTCGGATTAACGAAAAAAGTGTAATGGTTTAATTTTCTCCGTTATTATATTTTTTTAAATTACATTAATCATGCAATTTATATTTTTCTTCTAACTTCGGATACAGTCCCACACATTTTCCTACAAAATAATCGAAAGTTATTCAGATTTGATATAAAAGAACAAAAGGTATTCGTTAGACCTTATTATTATTCAATTTAAATTCTCAAAATATTATGAATTTCTGTTTCGGTAACATCTTTTAACCATTTACATAGAGGATATTTTGTGTTCGTTACAGTAAACAAGAGAACGAGCTAAAAGGAAGTATGAACATTTTGCGGGAAATGTCGTTAGGATCAGCTATAAGTTCAGGCTTAAGCGGAATCAAATTAACAAAGCCCTAGAGCACGTTTGTTCTTTGTGCTAGGTTCTTGAATAAGTTTCGAAATTCCCCTTAGAGAGCGTCAGAGAGTTACTAATGAGTTTGGGGCGAAGTACTTTGTTGAAGGAATATAAACAGAGTAGAAGAGTAACTTTACGGAGCGAGTGCCGATAATGGAGAGGCAACTGATACATGAGGTAATGCACAATACTTGGAGGGATGGGAGAGGAAGGTGGAGGGGAGGGAGAAGGCCTGGCGCTCCTGATAACTCCCAACGACCTCGTGCAAATTCATCATTTGTCTCTTAAAGAGTCCTTCAACGAGGCGATCCATGTCATCCATTATTATATCAGGTGCCTTTCTAGAATATTGCCATGCAAACAGCAGCACTGCCATAAATTATTATTCCGGATGAGAGAGTTCGATGAGCTATTTGTATCAAATTTTGATACAAGTTTTATGTGTAGCTGATTATAAGAAAATGGACAGTTAACTTTATTAAATGTTATGTCCATCTAGCGAAGAACCAATATTTAAAACAAAATAAGTTTAATCTCTAAAATGAATAATATAATCTATTATACTTCACCAAAATAAAAATAAAATATTCTTTTAAATGAAGTCAAGGAAAGTTCCTGAATGCATTAGTTTATAAAGATTTATTGAAGGGTCATGTGGATAAAGATGATAAGTGCCATCTCTGGATATACTGCATGATTGGTATAGACAAGGTTTAATGTGATATATTTTTAATATTCTCTTCTTTCATTGACATAAACTTAATTGTTGGTTGAGGACTGTGTTGATATAGGTACTAAATGACGAAACACATCTGCCTTATAGTGAATAAAGCTGATTTGAGTACAGTTTTGCTAATTCAGAACATATTGCTTATCATCTTCAACCACTTAATTATTGTATTATATCACCAAAATGTTCAATTTAACCACCATATTCACAGAATTATTACAATATACTATTGATATGAATATTGCTGTAAATGTATTGTACCTACTTTCTCACAAATTCTCATAAAATGACAAACCATTTTACTCACTTTTATTAAAATCTTCAAAACTGAAACTGTGACAGAAACAAATGCATACACTTACTTACATAAACTCATATAGGCATACTCCTTTATTTTATTGATTATTTTAAGTAATAATTTGTTGATAATATTGATAGTTACAACTTTTGAAATAACTAATGTCAATATTCGTCTGGGGAATAGGCACTAGGAGGCCCAAGTTAAAATCTGTCGGGGGACCCGACATTTCTATGGACGGCTCTGTCCACACAAACCGTATAACAAATATCAGATGAAGAAAAATGCACCTCCCAGCCATTCCAATAAGTCCAAAAAACAAAAGCTAAATTTTATTGTCAATTGTTCATGTAAAAAATTGTCATGTTAAAATTATATTGTAAATTGTGTGGCGGCACCAGAAATTATGCATCAGAAATAACGTTACATTGTATTTCATTAAATTGAAACGCTTCAGTTTTATTCATTAGATCATTAGTAACAGAAACCTATTCCAAATACATTAATGTTACCTTTTAACTGGTAACATGCACTTAAACAATTTAACTGGTTCGAAAAAGCCAATTAGATAGTGATCTTTGGGTGCATAGTCATTTTCTGATAGAACAGCAGATATATATGTATTATAAATTTTGGTCAATCGTTTATCCCCAGGAATCAATGAAAATATATAACTGATTCTTTAAAGTAATATTAATAGCGTTGGAATTATATAATTTCATGACTTTTAGGTTTAATATTTTCAATAATCGACCAAGGAAAAATTTGTAATCCCCCCTCAAAATTGAGGTTTTACGTTTCAAGATACGCCGTACGCCATCCGCGGCTTTTGTCCGAGACTACCGGACCGATTTTCTTGAGTTTCGGTGCCAATGTCACAGGTCACCCCAGGATGATCCTCGGAGCTCGGCATTGCCATCCGTCTGTTTGTTTCAAAATGGCGGCCTATTAGAGATCTCATAAGCCCATAACTCGGCCATTTATAAGATAGAGGAGAAATGTAAGGTGTTTTGGAATCATCATAACATGGCATGAAAAAAATTAAATAAATAAATAAAAAATCTATATAATTGCCGATTAAAAATCGTATAAGCCCATAATTCGGCCATTTATAAAGATAGAGTGAAAATGTAAGGTGTTTTGGAATCAGCATAAAAAGGCATTAAAATAAGAAAAAAAAATATATATATATATATATCTATAAATACTTTTGGTTTATTATTGTCATAGACCTTGTATTCAACTAAGGAAATTTTTTTTATAACGCCCCTCAAAATTTGCGGTTTTACGTTTCAAGATACATAGAATCTAAATATCTAATAAATAATACGTCCGCAAAACTTTTCTTTTTGCCTACTTAAGGAAAAAAAATCGTTTAAATCGGACCAATATTAGCTGAGATATGGCTTAATGAACTTCGTAGACTAATTCTCCGGCGCTGCTGGTCATCGTGGCCCTAGGCCTTCTGACTAATCTATTGGGCTTTTGACTTCCTCGAATCTCTCTGCTTTATCCTTCTTTGGAATATTTCTGCCCTCCATTAGATTCCTTAGTCTTTCCTATTTGTTTTACTACTGAAGTGCACATCCAATATTTCCTCTGTATCATTTTACCCTCTGATTACATGTCCGAACCATCACAGCCTATTTGCTTTGACAAAATTTTTTCTTAAAACACCCAGTTCGGTACTCTCACGGCGATCATCTTGGGACAAGTTTTAAATTTCTTTTACTATGGTACCTATTGCTTAATTTCTTTAACTTGTACGGAATAGATAATTTTGATATATTACTACTTGGAAATAATAAACCTTTGTCTAATAATCTGCAGCGTTTTTTTTTTTTTTTATTAATTCTGTAAATTTTCTCTCACATTGGTTCTAATAAATTTTCGATCCACTCGAATTTTTTTTTCTTCTAAATTTCAATAAATAGGAATCTTCTTTGGGCATGATTTTTTTTTTTTTAAGTTATAATGTACCAGTTACAGTTACAAAAAATGCCTTTCTTTAAAAATAATTTGGTATTCTCCTTCCATTTAAGAAAATTTATGGCAAAATAACAGAGAGGAAAGAGGCAATCAGGAACTTCTTATTTGGGAGGCACTGGTTCCTTCCGAGTTCGTGTTCCGCCAACTCTTTCCGGTCTTGATGTTTTATCTTGCTAATTATTTTCTGTTCCACGTCGTGTTTGAAGGAAGCTGACAACTTAAATATAAATTATAAAAATACATAGAAATTTGCTGATAAAGTTAGCTGGTAATAAAAAAGTATAACATGTAATAGGTGATAGCTTTAATCAAATCTATCTTCAATCATATTATCATTTATTAAGTTTACATTGAAGAATAACAACTAAAGAAAGAAAATGAAGTACAACAAAAATGAAATAACATAAAGAGTATGCCTAATCATAGTTCGGTAACTAAATTCTGTTAGATAATGATAAAATCTAGTGCGGTGAGCGCATCACACTTATTATTTTAATTTGATTATTCAATAAGTGGACTTTTTAAACGCAGGAATTATAATGTCTAGTTTATAATATTTTTTCTAATAATGAAGTAAAACTAATGCTTAATCATTTTATTCTTATCCATTTGAATTTAACTAAAGAACTATGAATCAGAACATTTTTTTTATGATATTTAATTTTTCTTATAATTATTTTTTTATAGCCTTAGTTGTTCTTCATCAATGAAAATTTTATGGTTGTTAATGTGATAATTTAAAGATCAAGCATAGCCATCCCCGTATTATATCTAATACTTTCTTATAATTATTTAATTTTATATGCAAATTAAGACTAATAGGCTACCAAAATTTAATGCATTAAACTTGATAAATAATAAACAATTATGTGAGATTTTTTAATTTCCGAATAAGTTATACTAAGTTAAGTAATATAAGTAATAATTACTTATACGGGGAACACAGCAAAATTGTTTTCGTTAATAATTTCTTACCGATTTTGAATATAAAAATATCAACAACCATTAACATTATATTGGACAATTTTAACAATGAAAAACGAATACTAATAAAATCCATACATAGCCTTTTCCTGTTTCTAAACGCTAGGTGCAATCAATAGATCTGTATTGGGTTGCAAATTGAAACTGGATCGGCTTATGCTGTGCTCCACAGGTTACACCTATAGGACAGCCATTCCATGTCATCCCCTCGCCAGAAATCCTCTGAACAGAGAATCACGGGTATCAGGGCATCTAAGCTATTCTATCACTGTTGGATAGGCCTGCAATTGGATTGCCTTCTGCGGGCTAGACGATTGGGATTAGATAAAAGAACTTATGGCTGGTTAGTATCTTACTTAACAGAAAAAAAGGAAAAAAAAAAACATTTACTAATGGATCTCGTGGGTGGGAAATGGGAAACTCACCATGAAAATGTTAGACTTGTCATATCCTGAGATGCCGTGCATGATGTTTTTAATGCAGATGTCGATTTAATATCTTTCGAAGAAATGACTTCTCATTCAAGATTATCCATAGCTCACGTGTAACGTCAGGAGCGTGCCTCGAGGATCACGCACTGTCCTTATCATTTTTTTTCTTTTTCATTACCATGCTATATTTCAATCACAAGAACATTATTCATTGTTCTTATACCTTACTTAAAAAAACGGCATTCAAATATTACAAATGCAGAATTATCGACAAGCAAGAATGTAATGCACTCAATGATTATCAATTTTCCATCGAATTTAAGTTTTTGTTTTTTGTTAACAATTTCGATTACATCACACCGAAAAAAAAAGCTGTACTACTACAACCCATGAAGAGTCTTTGGTTCAGTACTTGGTAAGAACCGTACTGTTTCTAGGCCAACGGTTGTGCAAGGAGGTGATTTGGTAGAGATCACGCTCAACCGCCAGGTTTTTCCTCCAATTAAGGGTACCCACTTTACAGAGGCTGGGCATGCCCCAGGAGAGTAAGTTTCAATGTGACTACTCGAAGAATGCGGTATTAGCGGTAAGGAGGTTCATTGCTATGTTCTTTAAAATAATTTTTTTCAACTATTAGAATAAATATAAAACTATTATAATGACTACCTACATCTGTATCGTAATTAAACATAAATTTGCCTTGTGAAAAATAAGTATTTTTATCTGAAAGTATCTGCTACTCAATAAAAGTTATTTTTAATACCATTTATCTTTAATATCAATATAATATCTTTAATAATAACATTATTTATTATCTTTTAATATAAATGTATCTTTTAAGACAAGTGGAGCAGAAGCGTCGATATCTCCGCGAGTCCTGCTTTCTCCGCCAACCTCAAAGTATAAATATTTATCCCTATATTAATGTTTTGTGTATTTTTTAAAATAAATATCTCGTATATATGGTATGAATGAGAAAGATGATAACATCATTACTTATTATTCCCTGGTCTCAGACAGGGACTTTGCTACAGCAGTTTATTTTAAGAGAGGAGGGACAAAATCTAAAAGTGTCCAACAATTTTTTGACCGGATTTCCCAACCAACTATATTATGTAATATTGTTATGTTTCCAGCTCTTTTGGGTTTAAACGTTTCACTTTACCTGTTGCGAATGTAGACCATTGACGACAATAATTTATCATTTTCTATTCAAACACAGCATTGAATCGATAAAATACCAATTTCTAAACTTAAAAGGTATTGGTATTGGTATTAAATTTTAGTAACTTTTTCTTTTACACAATTACAAAACAATTATTAATTTTTTTTTGGAGCAGCACCTCAACTAATTTTATCTACAAGCCGCTACTGATGAAGAAAAATAATTTATCATGATTTCAACGTCCGCGTGATTGTAGCAAACATCTATTAAGTGCATGATTGGTATTTTAAAGCCAGATTTAAATTAACTACCTAAATAAGGCCAGAACCCAACTCACATTTTGGCCGCATAGTTCTCGAACGACGACTGCTGAGCTCACTAGCCCATCAGGAAAGGTGGAATGACCCACTGGCAGATGGAGCATGGTGGACGATTTCTGGTTTAATTATTTCAGAGTAGGCAGCATCATTAAAATCCTCCTCCCACTGAGGGCTGATGAGTGAACTCCATCTAAACAGCTTCCACCAAACGGTTCTTACCAAGAGGAATTATTTTATCCACCGACACTGGAAGCCATTACATCAAGATTAGGTTAAGGTAATTATAACATGTATAAATAATTTACTTAGATTGAAATAAATATGTAAATAACGTTAAAAGATACAATTTACGGAATACGACAATAAGGTCCACTACAAATAGAACCCGATGATAGCAATAATAGAAGAGTACAAAATAAGGTGGTCTAAAATGGACCATAGGCTTACCGAAGAAACTGAGAAGCTAATGAGGCCAGGATATGGTCTAGAGTTGGGCCCAGTATTACTTGGAAATAGGGACCTAGGACGCTTTTGCTAAATGAAAGAGAGCGGTTCAGTAGATGAACTAAGAATATGAAAGGAGCTTTGTATGAAGAAAGTCCAATTGAAATCCATGTAGTAGAGAGGAATAATTTTCATGATGAGAAAACTTACAAATTTATGAAATTTTCTCAACCTAGGTTGAGTTTGATATATATTTTGCTGATAATATATTAGTCTATACATAGGGATACCATTGGGCAATCATTGATGATGATTATCCCAAAAAATCATGTTATAAGTCAATATGAATTACTGGTATTGTTGTCTAAATTGGATACCTTTCCAAGAGCCTGATTTGTGGTTACCATTATTTAATAATTAACCAAGGCAGTGTTCCTACCACTAAGTTTAATAATAATGCTAATCAAATCAATAATGGGCATGGTTACTAAAGAACAACCTCCTTCCTACCATTTATTTTTATTCCTCAAAATTAAAGTAATAAACTGTTACAAGAGAAAATAATAACTGTTACAATAAACTGCTAACCATGGATGAGTCAGACTAGACCTAGCCATTAACTGATCTAACATAAATCTCTTATCTGTAATAATTGATGTTGATGATCCCTCAGCATCTCTCCATCGGGTTCTCCTGCATATCTTAGGTCATGGAGTCAAAGCCAGAGTATCTGTCATCTTCAGAGGGAAGACCAGCTGTCCTCCAAGATCAGTCCTCAGGCGAGATCAGAGAAGAAGTACCTTTTCGTTACCTCCTCCGCTTCGGTCCCCCTTTCTTCCTTGTTCTCCTAAGAGGGGGTCGAATACGTTGTTGGTTGGTTAGATTCCAGGCACCGGGCGACATATTTTCGGTGATTGGCCAACCAGTTTTATAGAGGGAGAAAATTCCGGGATTTCAACTGATGGCTCCACCCATTGTCAGGGGTGGTCCGGTCTCCCCGAATCCATAATATATATTAGTATAGCTCTAATCGAATGACGCCCTTCGCCACTATCCGTCAGTTACGTTTCTGCCTGCCTGCTCGTCCCTTGTTATCTTAAGTTCGCACTTGGTGCTTGTTATATATAATTTATGTGTCCAAAAATAATATTGTCCAAAAATATCAATACATATTATTATCAATACCTAGTCCTGAACTTTATGTAGTTACCCGTCAGCGACGAGTACCATTTAGAGATTTCTAGCAAATCCAACCAAGAAACATTACATGACCATTTCATTTATATTTAATTATTACTATCGAGTTTTTATTTATAAATCCATTTTGTACAGTCCACTCAATTTTCTATCCGAACTTCTATTTTAAGATATTCCCGTACTGATTTAGACATTCTTGTCTCTAATTATTACTGTATGAAATCCCCTAAGAATAGTAAAAAATGTACGTGAGCGTAAGACAGTAAAATAAATGAAGATAATAAATATATTGAGGAGGGAATAGTTTAGTATAAGGAGAGCATAGCTAAGAAATTTCCTTTGACGAGCTCTTTTTCCCTTCATGGTCAATAAATTCACTGGGAGACTATATTGAAGATATGACAGTCTTCTACAGCGATATACAACTGGTAAAATGCTTTGATAGAATCAACATGAAAAAAAAGGCTATCAAATTTTGAAACAACAATATAATTCCGGTATAAAAAAGTTACTTTGTAATTATTTGAAATATTTACCATTTCTGTTAGCATTTAAAAGTTTCGAAAGTCTACTTTTTCCAGAAGTAGATACTTTAAAGTAAAAAAAAAAAAAAAAAATGTCTTAACGAGACTCTAAACTTAAGTAGTATATCACAATGAAATCCAATTGTGAAGTTACATTTTAATTATCAATTTCCAGAACTTGCTGTAACAATCACGGTACATAGATACCGCACTTAATCCTTATTAGTATTGCTGATTCTGCATCTTAATGAAAACACCTTAATGTGGTTTTACTTTGGGATACATGTAAATGAATATCTTTTATTTTTTTTTTTTTTATTCGAAAGTCATTAGAAGTTTATACGTGAACGATGAAGTGTCATAAGTCCAATTTTTGCTGGTTTTGATTTTATTATCGAATTCTTATTATTCTGGTCATATTTTTCCAGTTTAAGTAACGTAAATAAGCTAATAGGATAATCAAATATGCAACACTTAAAATACAAAGATTAACCACTATCCACAACAAATAATTCAGTGCGATCTGAAACATCTTTTTGCTATCATGTAAAATTTTCAATATGTAACGACAATTGACCTCTGAAGCGCATAATTAGATATGACATTAGTTATTTGCATACCTTCACTAGGAATATTTAAGGAGGTACAATATCATTACTTCATAGGGAGGTCAATTGGTTTGATGTTAAAAAACAGATTATATCTCGGAGTGGATTCACAGAAAAATGAATGTGCTTTGTAACAGAAAAATGATAACATAAATGTTAAGTATTACATGTTAAGTTGTATGTTGTATGTATATACGGCATATATCCAATAGCATATTAATTAAACACCATCTCTAGTGTTGAATCTTTAAAACTAATTATATGTTATAATTATATAAAAGCATAAATAAATTTATAAATAATTAAATATTATAATTTTTAAATTATAAAAAGTATTATAATTATATAATATAAATTATTATATTATAAAAATAAAGTGATATAATTCTACAATATAAATTATTGCATTACTTATTATATAAAAATATTATAATTAAATAATATAAATTATTACATTATAAAAATAAAATATATAACTAATTATATATTATATTTATATCTACAATAAAATTAAAGGTTCTACTGAACAAATTTAGATTTCGTATCTATTATAAATATATACACACACACACACACACACACACACACATACACACACACACACATATATATATATATATATATATATATATATATATATATATATATATATATATATGTGTGTAAATATGTAATAACACACACATGCGCGCGTTATTACATATTTACATATTTGTTATTTTTTCTTTCTTAAACTTTATATCATAATATTAACTACTTATATCACCTATATTGCCCAATAACATTGGCAAAGAAAAGTTATATAAATTAAAACTTTTTATATTTTTTTGGTCAAATATAACATTAAGAGATGGACAGAGACAGAGGATAGTGGGCGACAGCTCCAAGCCCAATCGAGATCCGTATCGATACAGGACAATGGATGCACCATCTCATTCCTCTCCATTATCGCTTTGACAAAAGGCACTAATTTAATTCCTAATTAATTATCCCAACTTGCTCCCTATTCTGTCGTGATGATATCTTCAACTGTTATACATTTTCATCTATTAACAATAGTAATTATTATTTAATAAAGAGATTGGGATTATCGTAAACAATATTTGATATTTAGAACAATGCAAATTAATTACGGTAAAAAAAAGTCTGCTATCACAACAATTTTTAAAATTGAATATCAGTGCCTAAATCATTTTTTTTTTTCAAAATATCGAATTCCGACCTTTCCCTGTAGTTTTAGGCCATTGCAAATTGCATAGAAATAAACCCCTAAAATACATGTTTTTGCTATATTGGGAAGTATGGGTCCGTTCCAGAGAATCGATACAAAGTTCAGAGTAATTAAGGTATGCAGTTTTTTTCTCAGGAACTATAAGAGATAATGAGGCCTCATTTCTCATCACCTATTGAGGAGCATTTTAAAAGTGCTCCAAATAAAAACTTCTTTTTCAACTTTATGTATATTTTTTTTTAATGTCATAGCTAACAAAACGGTATAAATAATAAGATAGATGTCCTAAATAGATAGAAAAATTCAATTAACTTGACTTTCTAGTTTTCGAAAAACATTTACCTACCTAAATAAGAAAAAACATGAATTTGGGAAATAGATACTTTTCTTTTGAATACGAATCCCTTAACCTCCTTAGTGAACCTCCTTAGGAAGCAGGAGATTGTTAAAATAGATATATTTTTATTTTTTTAAAAACAAAAAATCTGTACCACAATAACCCGTTAAGGGGGTTCAGTACTTGGTAAGGACCGTGTACAGCTTCTTAGCCAACGTTTGTGCAAGGCGGTGATTCGGCCCTTATTTATATTAATTCTAAATTAATATTCAGACCAAATAGGTAGTCCAGTAGCATCCATTCACAAATGTAATTTGTATCAACAAAATGTTTGAAACAAAATAAATATGAGTTTATTTATTTTTATTTTTTTGTTTTTATAAATTTCGCTGGCACAATGATCTCTCAAGCTCGATTTTACCTCAGTTAATATATATAATTTTTACCCTTTCCATTTCCGGAACCGCCATTATATATATATATATATATATATATATATATATATATATATATATATATATATATATATATATATATATATAATAGAATAGAAAGATTATGTTGTACAAGAAAAAAAAAAACAATTCTGGCTTATACATTGAAATAAACAAATAAGAATCATAAGAAATATAAATATAATAAAAGAATTATTGTAAAGCAATTTAAACGAGAATTAATAAAAAATAACAAAGAAAGTGAGGAAAGATAATTACATTCACCCGTTTAATTTTATCGTTAAAATAATTATTTACACCTCATAGTGGAAGAATATATTTATATGTATATATATATATATATATATATATATATATATATATATATATATATATAACTTAACGAGTCCGGGTTAGAAAACTTTAAAAAAAATAAAGGTTTTTAAATGATAACACAACAAGAGCTGGTTAAGAACTGACTTTATTCACCAAGTAATCCTACTTATATACTCTTAGGGAGTTGTTTATCTTCCTAGTAGGATTAAGTTCTATTGTTAACTAGGTCTGGCTCTTAACTCCCCCCTCCCAGTTTCGGATACATCCGGAACCTCAAAACAAAATTCGCCAAACTAGTTAAGTCATAGAACTCGCTCCTGTACAATACGGATACTCCCTAAGTACAAGTTAGGAAATACATAATACAAAAAATAATAATATATATATATAAAAAAAAATACAAAATACAACTTTGAAATATATACAGTCTTAATACAAGGAACAATACACTCTGTGACTACCACCAACAAAACACAAAATTATACAACTTCGATATATGTAGCACCAAAGTACAAAACACAATATACTCATTGAATACAATAGTACAAAAAAAAAATAACTGATTACGCGCAGTTGTCTCCCGCCCGTATAAGCGAAGACGCTCCAGATTCCAATGCATCACCTACGGGGAATTTAAATTGTTCTATATGAACGGTTCGCCTCTTTTTGGGCTCTCCTACGGTTTCGATGGTCACGACATTATGCTCCCGGATAACGACTACGCGGAATGGACCCTCGTAACGGCGTGTCTCATTTCCCCTATTAGATCCAATGCGACGATATACGATCGACCCTATTTTGATGTCCCCCAGACGGTCCCTAACCTTTACATTTTCCCGCGCTACCCTGGTTCTTTTCTCTTTAACAATTCGCTCACGCACTTTTCTCCATAACCCTCGGACTTGTATCTGGTTTGTAATAATGTCGCGTTCCTCTGGCGAGTTCCCCGCCGTCCCCGCATAATCCCTTCCGGGTCCGCGCAATCCAAACAAGACCTCGAATGGTGAAAAACCAGTTGCCGAATGGATAGAGTGGTTATAAGCCGCTATTGCCTTACGCATTGCTATGTCCGGCGCCAACCCCTTATCGACCTGATAGGCTCTGAGGTGATCGCTGAGAGTGCTGTGTAAGCGCTCAATCCCTCCCCGACTCTTCGGATGACCCGGCGTGTTAAAATGCCACATGACCTCGAGGGTTTTCATTTCGTCGATCACCGCCGTATTATCAAATTCCCTCCCTTTATCGGATGTGATACGGTCCGGTACCCCGTAAACCATAAACCATGTGTGCAGGGCCTCCAAAATCGCTTCTGCCGCTTTCGCCTGAATGGGATGTGCCATGGCGATTTTACTAAACACGTCAATTATCGTCATCCACTGAAACCCTCTCCATGTAAACGTGTCCACCTGCAATTCGCGCAGTGGCTTATCTCCTGTAGGTGTCTCCTCCTGTACTACCCGGGGTGGATGACGGTCATATTTCGTAGCCATGCAAACCTCGCAAGACCCAATAACATTTTGTATTGTCTGTTTCATGCACACCCAAAAATATTTCCTTTTCAAGGCCTGTAGGGTCTCACTGACTCCCCGATGGTTGGTTTTGCCTTGATGATATGCAGTGGTCAATTCGACTTGGCGGTCCGTTTCCCTAACTGTTTCCACCAGCATCCTACAGCGAACAAAAACGCGATCCACGATTTGCTCGGTTTTCCAAACTTGCTTCACCTTTTCCCAAATCGTCGCATTGCCCACATATAAATGATGCGTGCGCCCTGGGATAGAAGCATCCTTCAACGCCTGGCAAACTCTATCAATGCGAACTCCCGGTGGCGATGAAATGATATTGATACGCGACCGACCATATCGGAGGTATTCGATAGACAGTAGGCCCGCGGTTTTGGTTTTCCAAATGATCTGTCTCGGTTTATCATTGACGATCTCGTCGATCTCCTCCATGTCTGCCGGTCTCTCCCCCGACGAACTCTCTGTACCCGACGATGCCTCTTCCTGACCTACTCCCGTAGCATCCGGCGTCCCTTCACCATTCGGCGACCAGTCCTGCAGAAATTGCCGAATGTCGCGGGATGGCTCTGCGGTAGCATCCTCGATAGCATTAACCGTGATTGTTCTCGACAACCAGTCCGCGACTACGTTCTCTTTGCTTGGTTTGTAGACAATATCCATGGAATATTGGCTTAAGAGCTCTTTCCATCGTGACACACGTGCGGACGACTCCTTTAGTTTCCACACCCACTGCAAAGGACGGTGGTCCGTCTGAACCCGAAAACGGTTCCCAAATAAGTACGGGCGAAAATGATCGATTGCCCACACGACCCCGAGGAGTTCCCGTTCCAACGCACTATATCGCGCTTCGGCGTCGGTCAATCTTCTACTGGCGTATGCGACGGGACGATCCCCACCCCCACTCTCCTGAGACAACACCGCACCTAATGCGTATTCGCTGGCATCGGTAGTTACCGTGAATTGCTTGGTGAAATCTGGAAACCCCAGGACCGGTTCCTCCTTTAACCGCGCCATACATCTCCGAATGTTATCTTCCATATTGGGCGTAATGATCAGACGCGCCCCCTTTTTTAACAAACTATTAATGGGCACCAAGTATTGCGTCATATCCGGGACAAACCGCCTATAATAGTTAAGAGCCCCCAGAAGCCGGCGGATTCCTTTGATATCGCGGGGATAGCCATCTTAGTAATTGCCTCGACTTTGGCAGCGTCCGGACGAATACCTTCCTTCGATATCGTATGGCCTAAAAAATTTATTTTACCCTTTCCCAAGACCGACTTGTCTGGGGATAGCCTTAATCCAAACTCGCGAATCCTTGCGAACACCTGACGCAAATGGTGAACATGCTCGTCCTCGGACTTACTGAAAACAAGCAGGTCATCCATATAAATTTGACAGATCCCCTCATCGATGCCCCTGAGGAATTCATCCATTAAGCGCTGGAATGTGAGGGGAGCATTCTTCAGCCCGAAGGGCATTCGCGTAAATTCGAAATGTCCCCGCTCGAACGTAAACGCGGTCTTAGCTTGATCTCGCGGGTGAAGTTTGATTTGATGATATCCAGCTTTTAAATCTAATGTGCTGAACACCGTCGCCCCACTCAGTCTGTCTATGATATCATCGAATCGCGGGATGGGGTATGCCTCATCTACAGTATTACTATTTAATTGGCGAAAATCTACCACCACGCGATATTTTTCCGTAGTTTCTCCCGGCGCTGGTTTCTTCTTAACTGCCCATAAGGGGCTATTATATGGGGAGGAACTGTTCACAATTATCCCCTGACGCTGCAATTCTTCTAACTCCTCGCGGATGTGACGCCGCAATGCTTGGGGGTACCGTTTTTCCTTCACATATGTCACCCGATCATGTTTGAGGGGAATTTCGTGTACCGTCCTCCCAGTGGTTCCTAGCACGTCCCCTTCTTTATAGAAAATGTCGTGAAACTCCCGCCTAAGCGACCGTCTCCAATCCTCGACCTTGCTAACTGCCCCGACCCTGGTATCCTTGACAGCCCGGTGACACACGTATGTCTTATGCCCGAGTTTAATATGCCACCTCCCTTTTTCGTTTCTCACCTTGGCGCCTACTCTCTCTAAAAGGTCACACCCAACTATCACCTGGTATTCCCTCGGCATGCTCTCTACCACGTGTACTCGTAATTTGCCCTGTCCTTCTCCCCATTGCCGCAACCCTATCTTTACCTCGCCTACCACGCTACATGGCCCACCCAACGTGAGCAACTTACAGCCGCAATTTCGAACCTGAAGCGTCTTCCCCTTGCCGCATAAGTTCTCTACAGCAGTTCTTGACAACAGGGTGCTCGAGCTCCCCGTGTCCACTAGGCACTTCACCCCACTCTGAATCTCAATTATAGGCAACCAACATTTGAGCTTACCTTTAATGGTGTTACACGTGAAAGCTCGGTCGCCTCTCTGCAGATACCCTCCTCATGCCGCAGCCTGAGTCTTCCTCCCTGCCATCGCCTGCCGCTGTCCTCGTGCCTGTGTTGCGCGACGTCGTTGCCACTCCCGGCCGCTCCGACTATCCTCGCCGCTGCTGCTCCCTGGCTCCTCCTCAGTCTCCGATGATAGTCCTGTCGATTCCAAGGACGCTCTCGCTCTTCTGGCACTCCTTTCTCTTCCACGCACTTCCTGCGCGTTGACTTCCATGGGCTCGCCATGAGACACTTCTTTTCGGCGATAGAGGTACGGGCACTGCCGGGCTATGTGCCCTTCCGTACCACATTCGAAATACTTGGTCCGGGGGCATTGTGCCACCAGATGTCCTGGTTTGCCGCATTCATGGCACCTCCTCTCTTCCTTCCTACAAAGTTTCCTCTCCATTACCGGTCTCCTGTCCCGGTTCGTGGGTCTTTCCCGCCGGTAGCTCTCTGCCTCTCTCTTTCTGCTAGCTTCAAACCGCGGCCGATTTCTATTCATCTCCGGCCTGCGAAACGGGACTCTGGTCCATCCTACCTCTACCTCTCCGCCGTACCTTGCCTCCTCGTCTCTGGCGCTGGCATCCACCATGTCTTGCGCACATTCTAGAAAACTCTTTTCTTGGGGCAAGCCATCTTTCCGTCCAGTGTCTCGAGCCAATTGCACCTTCAGGATTGTGGCCAAGAATGCCATCCTTGCCTCCGCCTGCTCAGCACTCATGGTCTCCCTCAGCTTCTCGGTAATTTGATTGAATCGTGCCAATAGTATGCCTGCGTATTGGCCGCTGCTCTGGTGAGTCTTCCGCGTTTCCCTAAACATTTGTAGCATGTCCTCCTCCGGGGCCCACCGACCCCCGCCAAACGCCATCTTCAGCCGCGCCTTTACAGTGTCCCACGGAGTGTCCTCATCTGCCTGAATCAGGTTCAGCACGCTCCTTTTCACACGACACACCAAGGCCGCTCTCAATGCCGCAACTCCTCTAGTCTCAATCAAATCTTCCGCGGCCATTGAGTCGATTAGGGATATAATCCGGTCGCCTCCTTTCAGAAAGTGGTTCAATTCTCCCACTTCCCCACTGAACTTGTCTAGCTCACCTACGGTGTACCTGATATCCTGGGCATTGGCTCTCTTCAATTTTAGCCGCTCTATGGCATTCGCCTCTATCGCGGCCAGATTTGCGTGCGCCTGCGCTAGCGTGGTTGTCGGCTGCGGCGGAACATCATTAGGTAACGTTAGCGTCGGCGCTCGAAGTATTCCTTGCTGCCCGGTCTGAAGTCCGACCTCCTGCATGTCTCCATTCATTGTTAACCGGTAGCCAAAAAAAATCTTCCGCTACGAAAAAACTCCGCTCAACTCCCGGGTTTCGGCACCACTTAACGAGTCCGGGTTAGAAAACTTTAAAAAAAATAAAGGTTTTTAAATGATAACACAACAAGAGCTGGTTAAGAACTGACTTTATTCACCAAGTAATCCTACTTATATACTCTTAGGGAGTTGTTTATCTTCCTAGTAGGATTAAGTTCTATTGTTAACTAGGTCTGGCTCTTAACTTATATATATATATACATACATAAATTAATATTGCTATATGAGGTAAACCTTTGGAATTGCTACTAACAACTGTTAACAAGTCTAGATTTTCAGACCAGGCTATACATTCACCCACTGCGCATGCGCAATTAAATCCTCAAACCGACGGATCCTTCTTAGTGTAGGGTTAGGTCAGACTTCCAGCATTTTTACGAAGGGCTATTGGAATGCTAAGAAGACACTCTACAGATGAAAAAGGTTAACTTGATCCATGACCAACTCATTCGGGTTATGCTATTAACAATTTCGATCCAAGGACCAAGTCAGGTATTGCGAACCATCATACGCCAGGGAGCGGAAGAATGGTAAGCCAGAGGTGTAGTAATGATAAACGATTGCTGACAACAAGTGGCGCATCCGGATTCGTTGAAGCTCAACGCCGCCTTTTCATTAGAAAATGAATGCAATTTTCTAAAACTTCATGGTCGAAAATCTATTTATACTTAGTTTTACACATAATTGGTAAATTTTTTTCACCACTTGGACTAAACATCCCAGATCAGAAGCTAATAGAACGTTGAAGAGATTGACCATGATATTTAAACTTAATGATGGTGTAGGAAAGAAGGCGGTGGGGACAAGAGATCTATTCGGTAAAAGGCGGGAAGTCTGACCTAACCCTACATGACTATTCCAAGTGAAAAGCATCCATCGGTTTGAGTATTTAATTGCATTTGCGCAATGGGTGAAGGTATAGTATGGTCTGAAAATCTAGACCTCTTCAAGGTCGTTAGTAGCGATTCTAAAGGTTTACCCAATATGATACAAAAAATAAATAAACATATAGAAAAAAAAAATAACGAAAGAGAATCAATATCTAAAAAACATTCATACAAAATTAACAACATAAAGGGCATATTTGAATGTCTTAACAATCAAATTATAAATTTCATAATATATATTGTAGAGATATAATACGATTGTAGAGAAAATAATTCCTAAATAAAAAGGATCCTTGAGATTTGCAAAGCAAACAACGAATAATGAAATGAAATGTACGAAAACGTACATAGTGAAACTGATGCATTAAAGTATAATGCTATGGTTAGCCAGCGTCTGACTGGGTTGTGAGCAGGAATTGGAAAAGGAGGGTTTTAAATGTGGCTAAGGTAGGGGCATGTCAGATTTTAGGAGGGAGAGAATTTCATAAAGTAGCGAAAATGGCAAAAAAGGAATGTTGGAACGATGCAGAACAATGGAAATGTGTATAAAGATCAGAAGACCGAGACTTTCCAGACTGGGAGTGGATAGAGGACTTGAATTATAGGAGATTCTTGGTTGAAAAGGACATTGGTTGGTATTTACTGAGTAAAGAAATGTGCCTAGGAAATACTGTCTACGGAAGGAGGGGAAGATCCATCCTAACTGGGTGCAATGATGTGAAACGGGGTAACGCCACGTAGTACCTTCAACAAATCTTACATAGCTATTCATAACTCTCTTCAGTATGTCCCCGAGATTCCCCGTGAGGCCACCGTACACCAAACAGTCATAGTCATAGATAGAAATACGAAGGAAGACAACGTTGGGAGATGTGGGCAATTTGGTTGTTCCAGGAGAGGGATTGGTAAATGATTATGACTAAGTTTTAACAGAGGAGCAGAAAGTGATGGGTATAGGAAAATTTTAATATAACTATTTTATTATTATAACCATTTTTTTTTATAAAATGCTCGAATTGTTTTTATTATTTTCTACTTTCCTTTATTGAGCCCAGGGGTCCCCTTAATTTTTCCCGGTACCATGCGCACCTCTTTACTTCAGGCGATAGGATAATCCCAGCTAATCCAATCGTCTGGTGTCCGTCGCGCATGTTCGATGTATTTTTGGCTACAATGAAGCTATTGAAGAGTATTAAATTTTTTTTTTTTTTGGTAATAATAAATAACACATAAATTAGCTAGGATAAGATCGTTGGAGTATAAAGTAAAATAAATAAGGGTAATTAGACATAAATATATATGTGTGCGTGTTAATGCATAAAAACACAATCACACATATAAGGGCGATTCTCAAAATGCGCCCCAAGGAGATTACTGCTCAACCATTATCATATTCTCCACATTTTTAAACAAATGGTTAAAACGGAGGCTCATCTACAAGAGCCTAATGTAAAGTCTGGTATAAATTTAGTAAATTGAGCATAATTATTCCTGTTGAGTTGCAAAATATAATTACCGTAGCTATTCCAAAACACGGTTTTCACTTCAAGTGCGTCCTTTGATACCCTTACCTCTGTCTTTCAGTGTTTGTATAAAGGAATTTTAATACGAAAAAATTGAAATGGTCAGAAATTCAAAGACATCAGTGAATGCAGATGGGGTCGGAAAGCCGCTTCCTAAAAAAAAATAATTAATTACCGTTGCTTAAAAATCGAAAACGGAAATTTTTTTGAGGAAATACGGGTCATTTGGCTTATTTCTAGGAAAGGATGGCAGCCTTGCCTATCAGAGACCTCTCGGGTACTAAGAGATTCCAGTCAGTTTAGTGAAAGTAAGCGGATGTTGATTGGTCTTTTTCAAGTGCGTATAATTTAAGTTGTAATTACCGTAGACTCTTATGTTAATTAACTCTAATGTTTTTCACGTTCCGGTGTTCTGCTTATAATAAAGCTACTTATAAAGTATAAAGTAGAAATTTTTATTCATTTAATTTAATTAATTGGCTATAAGTTGAAGGCATTACTATAAGCTGAGTGTAATGATAATAATAATAATGTTTAGGCACACTGGATATCAGATGAAGGCACCATCATTACTATACGATATTCCTCATTACACCGAGCCTTAACATAATCCTTCCATATAGTTATCGACCGATGGCGTTCTTCCTTGTGTTTGCAAATATTTACTTTTTTTTTTCAAAGTAACATTTAAAATAATTTAAGTAAATAAATAGACATTTATTTAATAAATTCTTATCTAATATTTTTTTTTTATGTGATACTCTGTTTCGTCTCTCAATGTGTCTGTGATCAGCGTTGCCAACCCGATTAAGCCAGGGCACCGAATCCGATAAACGCTGGATATTACCGGAAATTGACTTTGAATGAAATTTTAACCTAAAATACCGCCTAATCTTTAAAAAATTAAAATATAAGTCCACAATAAAGACGTCGTTTTATAGAAAATTCAATTTATATTAGCGTTTACAAAATAGCGGTTAAATTTTATTTATTTTCCCTAAAACTATTTAAAAACAAATAAAATATAAGTGAATAATACAAAATCACTCACCAAAGTCAAGATGGTTAAGTCAAATCGATCCACGGCTGATAACAGCATAAATAATTATTTGCCATAGCTGGTCTCGAACCCGGTAACTCGATCATAGTAACACAGTGCCTTAACACTGAGCTACTCCGCTCCCTATATTAAGGCAAGATATTGTAAATTTGTAAGCTGTCCTTTTAAGATTTAATGATAATAAAATGAACTTTATATTGATAGTTTCATTCAAATAATTAATAATTAATTGTTTTTACTAATGTATTTTGATGAAATGTTTTTCATCTCTATGCAACTTGGAATAACGTAAGCTTCTCACAAAATGTTTAAATTCCGCTGGGATTTGGTACAGGAAAATATCGACCATTGGCTCAGAACTAAGTTTAGTCACAAGACAGGCATTACAACTCAGCGACATAACTTAGTGATATCTCCGACTGAGGAACAGACTTCGCTTTCTCACTGCCAGAGATAATCTGGCAGATTCCGAACTCCTTCGGCACTTTGGAGACTTGAAAAACTTCGTGGCGACTTGCCCTTTCCGACGAATCTATCTAGATCAAGTTAAAGAAAACCGTTGATCGGTTACGGAAGAAGGGATAATAATAGTCTTGAAAATAAAAATCTGTTTAAAATTTATGTAGCCAAAATAAATTATACAAGTACAGCTAATGCCACTTCAATAGATCCGTTTTTATTTATTTTACTTATTTTTTGATGTCACATTAAAAATTATTTTTTATTTTGCTTCCTTAGTACCGAAGGTAAGGAGGGAAGCCCTATGTTCATGCAGGAATTCCAAAAAAATTATTTCTTCGGAATCGAAAATTTTCATTCGCCTTTGTCGTTTTAGACATAAAGGAACAAATTTGATCTCGTGTATATCTGTTTGTTTGCCTGCCTGTCTGTAGTCAAATCCATGTTACCTAATAACGCTAATCCAATTTATATAAAAGTTTCAGGGATTATACGGGTTGGTACCTAGATGGTTCCATATAAATGTTTTTCAAATTCTATTGTTTGCGTTCGCTAACGCATGCGCAAACGTATTTTCTTTGGCATCTATATTTCGAAAACTGCCGGAATTGCAGAAAATAGGTTTTTAAGGACAAGACTTTAGCGCCAGAGCGGCTATAACAATTTTGATAAAACATTACTAAAATATTCTCCTTAAAACACTTTTAATTTTACTATATGGCACATCTCCCTCCCCCTCTCTCCTAAAATAGAGTTCTAGTTTTATGAATAGGATTTTTGATCGCACTATCGTATTTCGATTTAATCTAATTGTTGAAATTTTCTTCGATGTAGGAATTGCATATATGGTAAAGCAATCGAGGCTTCTGATTCAATTTTTTTAATCGGATGTTTGATCGTGCATGGACATTTTGAACTATATGTCATGAACTATATGGACATTTTCCAAAATATGTCGAGATAAACAAATTCGTTTTTCCTTGCATATTTGCTTTTTTCTTTACGTAGCATATAGAAATAGTAAGGAAGCTATACTAACCTATTTTGCAGTCGTTTTTACTTCCTTGTACGATGTAAAGGAAGTATTGTAATCGCGAAAATTTTCGGATTTCAGAATTCGACGGAAATATCCATTTTGACCATCCTTGAATCCATTTTGACTGGTTTCGTCGTGGCGTCTGTACGTACGTACGTTCGTACCTTTTTATCTCGCATGACTCAAAAACGGTTAGCTGTAGAAAGTTGTAATTTTGTATTTAGGATTGTCGTAAAATCTAGTTGTGAACTTCCTTTTTTGGACACTGCTTGATTACCGGAAGTGGTGTTTTACTTGAAGGTCATAATTGATTTCCATTAAAAATTATATTAAAATATAATGTAAATTATCTAAAATTTGGTAAATAGGACTTGTATTTACTATATTTTGGTTAAAATTGGTGGGCCGAAAAGGGTACTTTACTTGAAGGTCATAATAAGCTTACATCAAAAAATTATATTTAAATTTAATACATAAATCATATGTTTCGGTAATAAAGGTTACAAACGCAATTTGGTTTCCAATGCAATTAAAGATTTTTATTACTTGTTTCAAGTGTTAAAATTGAGTGTAAAATACTGGTTTTCCTCACCATTTGTGAGCTGCAGCATGAGAATAAGATATTAGTTAAGTGGGTTTTTTCGCTTAAAATGTCGAAACTGCCGATTTCTAATGTTTTATCCAGTGATATTGACAGTTTTATTGTTGTCACGGAACATGAATAAATACTTGGAAACTAGTTACCTACTGAAGGTAAACGACATGTAATAACGGAATGAGACCTCCAGTAACAAGGGTGTGTATTTTTGTGAGTGTCAATAGATGGATGTCGGTAGATCGAGTGTCGTTTTTACTGCAATCTTCGGAAACTAGTAACCAAATTCAGTATCACTTTTTGAGCCACGGATTTATAATTTAATAGGCGTAAAAGGGAGTCATGTGTTGCGCAAATCACATATTTTATCTCAGGATTTTTGTCTTTTTTTTTGTGATATGGGTATGATATACCAGTATCGTTCTGTATAAACTTGATATATTGCCTTTTGAGTATTTCGTGTGTGTGGAAATCGCTAGCATGAAGCCTGATATGTATTGATATTGTTAAATATTATCGTTATAGAATTTAACAATATCAATAGCGAACAAAAGAAATAAGGGTCGAGCAGGTAGAGAAGGGTAACTGACAGGCGATGACAGATGTCACCACATAAGTGATAAGGGATAAGTTAATTTAAAAACCTTACTGAGAAGTTAACACTGTAACAATGCCAAAAGCTGGAACATCTAATCAATTTTAAGAACTGGTCCCCTTAGGTTTGGCTGGCCTCGAGGAAAAAGTGGAAAAGGTATGATTAAATTATACCAGTTGGATAATAGTTCGCAGATACCGGCTGTCAGGACAAGGGGCGGAGCCATCCGATGAAATCCCAGAATTTCCTCCCTCTATAAAACTAGTAGGCCAATGAACATCGTTTTCAACTCCCTCTTAGGCAAAATAAGAGAGAAAGGGAAAAAGAAGCAAGGAGGTAAAAAGGAGGGACTTAGGAACTGGCCGAGGCTGAAGGAAGACCAGGCATAGGGACTTCTAAACTGATCGAGGCTGAGGGTGGACGACGAGACTCTGAAGATGAGAAATGCGCTCTGAATCCTGACCTTGCCTGATGCAAGCCTACAACGATCGCCTTCAAGCCTTCGCCTGAGGAACCATCAACACCAACTAGTACAGATAAGAGATTTATGTTAAAACAATTAATGGCTAAGGCTAGGCTGAATCATTCCATGGTTAACTTTTTATTGTAATAGTTTGTTATTTTAATTTTGAAGAATAAAGATAAGTGTTAGCAAGGAGGTAGTTCTTTAGTAACCATGCCCATATTTAATTTGAATATATTTCATTAAGATAGCAGTAACGTTAACATTAGTATTAAACTTAAAAGTAGGAACACTATCTTGGTTAGTTATTAAATAATGGTAAACACAAACCAGGCCTTTGGAAAGGTACCCAATTTAGAGGACAAGGTAAGAAGTTCAAAAGTATTCATAAGCTTACTTAATTTTGGGATAATCATCTTCAATGATTGCCCAATGGCATCCCTGTATATATAGACAAATGTATTAGAGCTAAATAGTAATCAAGCTCAACTCAAGTTAGAGAAACATAGCAAGCCCAAACGTGGTTTGTCAAATATAAATTGTTTACACAACTCCTGTACCGTTATTTTACATTATGTTTAAAAGTTAATGAATTCTTAGATCTTTTAGTCCTAAAAAAAAATCTCAGTCGCCGACATAAATTTCAGTTATGATACTGGAGTAATGTTTTATATGTCTATCCTGTACAGTAAAGGTCTGAAGTTATCAAGTTATCAAATTTTTTTTTCAATGATTTGTGAATTTTTCATTCTTTCCAGTAAGTTGTCCCTTTCGGCTTACTAGACTGCCTCTATTGCGATCAAAATAGCACAAGAGATAAATTAATACATGCCTGTGAAAGGAAGCGATCGGAACTGGATCAATATACCGGCATTGCCTCGGGGAGGAATTTGAATCCAATTGGTGCTCTGACCTGGGCAACAAGTCATTTATAGTTTGGTATGCCAGGAATAGAGCCACTTGACAAAGACAGAGGACGCTGGGGTGGTGAGGGCGGAGTATTGTAAGTCAGGAAATCTCTGCTTCATCAATGGGCTCTCGAACGCCGGCTCTACCTACAAGCAGCTAAAGGCCGCTGAAAATTAATTTGCCGCTTTGTTAAAGTACTTATGTATGTCCATAATAGAAATAAAGATTGAAAAACGTTTGTCTCTTATTATATTTTCTTAAAGGCTTTAAAAAAAGAAAATTAATATTTATTTTTTATTTTTTGGCAGCTGTTATTTACACCTTCATCCTTCTGTCCAGTACATCTGAGGCAGCTTACTACAGATTACGCCATTAGTAAAATAAATATGTAAGTCAGAAGATCAAATTATTGTTAAAAAAATTAGCCAAGCTGATAATACAATTTATTTATTTTTAAACCTACCTTGCCTCTCGGTAATGCGGGTTTCGGAAGCACTACCAACCGATGAGTTCTCTTCATCTTTCTTAATTTTACTAAAATAGGTTGGTAACAATATTTCCTTCCAATCGAATACAAAGGATTCATGGTATGTGTAATTTTCCTGATTAACTAATTGAGGAAAATCACTCTCTGTGATGGCATTGAGACCGGTTTTCCTCCGTAGTTTGGTCTGATAATAAAGAAAAATGCTTGATATTGGACAAAGTTTAGTCCGAAACATCATGAAATAAATGAAATAAAGCATCATTAAAAGTATGAAAGTTAAAAAACTTCCAAAAAATAAAAAACTTTTAAAGCGTTAAAGAAAACACAGTTAATGAGCAATTTAATTATGGATATGGAATTTAAAATGAACACCATCAAGTTGACAACTTGACAACTTGATGGTTGACAAGTTGACAACCATGATGTTGACAACTGTTATTGTCAGATAATCAGAATATATAAATCAGAAGAACAAATTATTGTTAAATAATTAGCTAAACTGATAATAATGAAAGTTGTTTGATAATGGACAAAGTTTAATCCGAATGCAGAAAAAATAGATATGAAGGTGTCAATAAAAACTTCCCAAAACTAAAAAAAATAAAGATAATTTATTTTCGTTGACCGATAATTCCTTATCATTAACAAATAGTTTGTTTCCACTGAAAGGCAGTTTTTGCTATCATTAATAGAATCAATTATCACTTCCCAGTGCTTTCTATCAGAGGCAACACCATCATCCCATAGAGCCCTTTAATACTTTAACCTTTAGGTTTCTATATCTAAAAAAAAAAGTTTTTTTTAAATCCTTCATAATACAAAAGAAGAGTACTGATCCCCAATTATAGGACCCAAGTGGCTGAAGATAATTAATAATCAGGATTTCATTATTTCTAAATTGTTTGAATATTTGAATAAAATAATAAATCTTCATTATTTCTCTCAATTTTATAACCGACTTACCTAATTCTTTGCTTTGTTGCTCATAAATTTTATCATCTAATGGGCAATTATGCTATTATAAAAAATCAAAGAGGCCTGTGTAGGATCACGTTGCCTCATACTGCGTAGGTAGTAGTTTTAATTTAGACTAAAAATATGATTATGAAACTTGAACTAAAGCCTAAAAGGATAACAAGTGTATACATCAACTAAGAGGAGATTGTTTGCCCAAGTTTCTTAGTGTACGATCCTTGTAACGGTCTAGGGTACACGCTGGGTCATGTACCGAAAATTCAACAGCTCTACCGTTCCTGTAATATCTGTGCAACGCCTGTTTTTGAACCTGTTTATGATCTTATATTTTTATATAATTATCTAGATACTTTCTTATCTCAAGATGTATGAGCTGGCACTTTTGTCTTTAAAATTAGTTTATTTTTAGTTTAAAGATGCATTTATTTCTTCATTTTTCTTTTTTGTTTCAATATTAATTTTAAGATTGAGCATTTTTAAGTGTATAAAATTCTACATATTACTTGAATGAAAACAAAACATAAAATTCCTTTTTTTTTTTCTTACTTCCTTTTTATTAACTATAAGCAAAATCCGCTATAGTGTTCGAGAAATGGTATTTTTTTTTTCCCTCCGTTTATTTCAATTTGATTTCATATACAATACAATAATGATGTACCTATATACAGTCTATGTAATTTTCCTTTCATTATGCCCAAGGGTATTCCAAGGTTATTAAATAATACCATGTCCACTGTGTGCAGGGGGTTCATAGTCTGGCATTGGCCCCCACTTATTCACAGAGAATGGGGAGGAATTATTCTGCTGGTTCAGGAATAGATAAGGTGAGATGGGTTTAGACTGCAGAGTTCAGACCTCTTCCCTGCCTGGGTGCTGGAGCGATGTCTATGAACAGTGGGTTGGCACAGGCCTTCAGCCCATCAAGGAATTTTATGTGCCTGCGGCATATGTATTCTGGCAATAAGGGTAGCAGGAGCTCCTCATAAATGGTTGCAGTTCTCACTCGTTGGAGTGAGGTCTCCCTGACAATCCTCCGAAGAACGGAGTTCTGGAAGCTTTGCAGTCTCTTTGACATAGTCCTATAAATTTGCCGGAGCAGCGGTGCACTGTAGAGCATAGTTGGTCAGATGATGGCCTTGTAGATCTGCATCTTCAGCAGCTGTGAGAGCTGCAACGACATAAGCAGGTAGTAGAGCTTATTCGACTTCAGCCGAGCCAGCTTGATTCTCTCCCCGACGTGACTGGAGAAGTTGAGGTGCCTGTCTAAAGTGACACCAAGGTAGAGAATGGAGTTCGAGAGAGGTCGGTCTACTTTTTCCATGGCAAACATCTTTGGCAGTGGTTTCTTCCCTTTTTGAATCGGCATCACGATGGCAACCGTTGTAGCCACTATAGCCACTGTAGAGCATAGTTGGTCAGATGATGGCCTTGTAGATCTGCATCTTCAGCAGCTGTGAGAGCTGCAACGACATAAGCAGGTAGTAGAGCTTATTTGACTTCAGCCGAGCCAGCTTGATTCTCTCCCCGACGTGACTGGAGAAGTTGAGGTGCCTGTCTAAAGTGACACCAAGGTAGAGAATGGAGTTCGAGAGAGGTCGGTCTACTTTTTCCATGGCAAACATCTTTGGCAGTGGTTTCTTCCCTTTTAGAATCGGCATCACGATAGCAACCGTTATAGCCGATGCTACCTGTGCCGTTAAGAGGGCCTTGCCAGCCTATTGGCTGGTTGTGTAACGTCGTATGTCGTCCACCTAGGCTACTATTGTCTCTGGATGCTTTACTGAGACCACTGATGCCGTGAAAAGGACGAACATTATTGGCCCCAGTACAGACCCTGGAGGTATTCCATGGATGATATCGTGTGGAGGAGATAGGCTGTCGCCGACCCGTACGACGAAAGATCTTCTGCTAAGATAGCATCCAATCAATCGCCATAGGGAGGCAGGAAACCTGAACCCCTTTAGAGGGCGGAGTAGCAGTGTGTGTGACACACAAAGGCCTTTGTGCAGTCCAGGGATATGAACGCCGTTGCTCTGTTCATCTGCATATGTTCCACGGTGTGGGCATGCAGCTTCACAAGATATAGACAGATAGAAGAAGAACTTTATTCTTGAGTAGGTTCCTTAAGAATAACAAGATTGAGCAAATAAAACAGAAACAATATCTGGCCATGTTTACATAATGCTTACAATATTTTCAGTAAAATAAATAAGCAAATAAAATAAAATATTTTCTCGAAAAATATAATTAATTTTCCCCCAAAAAATAGAAAAAAAGAGATAAAAAGAAAAGAAAAAGAGAGAAAATGAAAAATACAAAAATAAAGATTTGATTAGCAGAGTTGAAGTTTGTACATTAAACAACTATTTTTCACTTATGATCCAGATGTTAATCATAAACTGAAATTTCGGAATTACAGAGCATCATTTTGGAGAGAAAGAAGGTGTTGGAAAAGGAGGGATTTGAGTGAGGATAGAGAAGAAGCATGGCGGATATTAGAAGGAAAGGAATTCCAAAGGGTAGATGAGCGAGCGAGAATGGAGCGTTCGAATGTTTTGGTTATGTGGGACGGAGTATGTAGGCCAGAAAGGCGATATACCACTTAATCCTCATAGGGACAAGTTTATACGGGTCAGAGTCATGGACGGAAATAAATTAATAGCTCTGCGGATGGATGTTTGGAGAAGAAGCTGTGACAGATGGTTCCAAATGAAGAAATAAGAAATAGTGCAGTGGCTGAAGTAAACATCCTAAACGAATCAGCAAAAGAAGACTGATGTGATACGGCCACGTTATGCGAATGGATGAAACGCATTGGTCTCTGCGAATCCTTATGTACTGCCCAGAGATGAGACGCAGTAGGGGAAGAATTCGGAAGATGTGGATAGAGGATGTCAGGGAAGACATGACGGCTGCCTTGACAGGTTATCGGAACGTGGCATAGTTGTAGCATCCGAAAAAAAATCTTGTTAAGAGCATTTTATATATTTCTTTCTTCTATTTTATTTATTTATTTTTTGGTAATTAATTTTAGGTCATTCCACACACATAAAGTTGAAGACAAAATAATTATATATTTTCATAGCTGGAATAATATTAAATTTACTAGCCCAAGCTTAAATCTTTATATATAATAATAATAAAGAATTTCTTTATTCATATATTTTTTTTATTGGTAGAAAATTCAACTAACTTTATCTTACAGATGTTTAACAGTAGGTTGACACCCGTCACCTTGCAGAAAAATGTAGGTTCATCGTAGCCTTCTAAAAACTCTTGTATATTAAAATCTTCTACTAAAAGTTAAATGAAAAGTTTTTGTCTCAAAAATCAGCAAAGACTGCTCACTAGTTTTAGATATTGACCTGAGCCGTAGCTCCTGAAACCAAGGTAAAAAAAAAAAAAAGATAAAGAATTATCTGTTTGATTAGAGCGACCATTAGAGTATCTCGAGTTATTAGAAATCTAATTGGCATAAAATGGGAAACTTATTCAATATTAAATTTTTCAATAGTAAATATCTTACCAAACTTAAGATCACCTAGAATAGAACAATAGTATTAATGGAACATAGTTTGCATAAATATATTAATATGCATTATCAATTTTGATAACCATAATTGTATTTTTATCTGTATTTTAAATTTATTTTTTCCTAGCTTTATCAATACGAAACTGTCAAATTTTTATTTGCCAATGGTCGTTTTCCTGGTTTCACCTGATATATAATAATGATAATGTCAGAATCGCGAAGTTGCTCCAAATTAGAGAAAGTCTTTCATATGATTTAACGAATTTAGAGCGGGTGATAAAAGTCATTTTAATAATTTAACACGAGAAAGGTATGGAATTATTTCCAAAAATAAGCTCAACAGCTGAGTAAACTATCGAGATTAATGATAAAAAACGTAGAGACTTTGTTTACACCAACATATCTGAAAATTCATGTTATTCAGTCGAATCAAAATGATAAAAATATTCATAATTTGAATCCAAATGTCGTATTTTAAATTATTATAAAATATTTGGGTCAGCAAAGCAGTATATCTGGATCAACTCATAATCTTCATAGAAAAAAACAAAAATAGGGCTCCAAATAAGTACAGCACTGGCATGGAAGAAATATTGGAGTTTAAAAAGTATTTTTAAAGGAAATTATCGAATAGAGTGGAAAAAAAAATGTTTTCGACAGCTGCATATTGCCTGTGCTTTGCTTTGGGAGCCAGACATGGTCGTTTAAAAAAGTCATAGAAAAATGGGTAAGCACATGACAGAACAAAATAGAAAGGGATGTATCTGGTATAAAAAACAACATAACTTGAGGAATGAAGAAGTGAGGAAAAGAGTCCAGGTGAAAGATGCAATCCAGTACATGAAATTTATTAAATGGCAATGGGTTGGAAATTTGGCAAACAGGAAGGATAGTCCCTTAAAGCTATCAATACAGAATACGGATTGGACGAACTCTAAAAAGATGGGTGGATGGAATTAAAAATAAAGTACATGAATGAGCGAAGAATGGGAGAAGAAATATAGCATAGCAAGCTTCCCCTACTACGACATTGAGGGAAGGAAGGCCTTTGCCAAGAGGATAAAATATAATTTAAAAAAAATAATAGATCATAAATAACGGACCATTCAATTCCAATCTCAATTTGTTTATGTATAATAATATTGTAAATATAAAATATAATGTTTATGCAAATATTGAAAATATGCAAGGGGACACAACGCTATTTTATTAAAAAATATTTCAATAGACTTATTTCCACTTAACTCCTTACGTTTGCATGTTATATATATATATATATATATATATATATATATATATATATATATATATATATATATATATTTGTAACTGCAACGTTTTTGAAGGAAATTCGTTAAAACAAATCATATGGAAATACAAATCCATATTAATCTCGGTTTAGTATCAGCAGTACTTTCCAAGAAAAACAACTGTGATTTGTAAAGGCACTAAGAGAAATCGCAATTGCACTATTTATTGTATCTGAGGCGGAATCAGCGACAATAAATTCTTTAAGATGGCTTCCGTCGAGGCGGTCTCTTGTCAGTTAGACAACGAGTCTTGGGACTCTTTTAGACCAGATCTAGTTGCCTATCCGTACATTACAATCTCATCCCCATCCTGATATCTAGCTTTCTTATCAGTAATGTTTAGTGAACTATTTCTAGAAATTTTACAAACGCAAACATATGAAAAATTTATATACACACACGTATGTATAATGTACATGAATCTATATTGGCCAACTCAATTAATTCCAAGAAATATTACATAATTTTTGTTAAGTGGTATTTTCTGTAATATGTCTCAACTTAAAATATAAAATAAAATAAAAATATGTTAATAGAATATATATATATATATATATATATATATATATATATATATATTAAGCATTTTAGTTACCACTCTATAACGTGACTAGCAATACAGTTTAAACCTCCAATTAAACATTACATAAGGACTATTTGATTAAGCTTTCGTAATGAACTATACGGACCTACTAATAGTCTTATGCGGAGAATAGCGCGGTTGACGTATGCAATAATATAAGGAGACTAAAAAGAAATTGGATGTCTGATCTTTTTGCTTGATAAAATGATATCAATTCCGTAAAGATATGCTATTGACTTCAAGTAAGCCATCGTCGAAATTTTCCCAAGATATATGCTTCGCACAAAATGCATATTTAATTATATAAGCTTAATTAAACTATAATTATAAGGCACAGACTCGGTGAAACATTAATCTGATGGAGTCGCACGGTTCATAGTGCATCCGAACAGTGTCAGTATCTCAATAGGAGGACAACCAGGGGATTGTATCGCTCCCTTCGACCGGATTCAGCTCCTCTGCTATCATATGCATGAGTGAGCCCAAATTAAGAGGTTAGTCATCAAAGGATATTATTGATGGTGACCATCAGCCTGGCAACAGGCAATCCCCTTCCCTCACCCCACATCTCTCATCATCAATTTCATACACTATCGCTGACTTTTATATTTTTTCCTTTTAAAAAGATAAAATATTGTTCGATTGATAAACTCTGATTATATTCTACATGGCTGGATTGATTCGGTTATGAACCAATAATATACTCAACCTAATATCGAAAATATTAATTTATTTTCTGACTGTTATTTTAGAGTTGATATATAAAACGAGATGAGATGTGTTGACCGCCAACCACGATTTCAGCCTCATATTTAACACCACACAACATTTTTCGGATTAATTTTCCTCACGTAGTGTTCTCCATAAAATCTCGCAGTCAGGCATCTAATTTTGACTAATTACTTATTTTATTTCCCCAAAACTTAAATTTCCATTATCTTGGTATTTTACTTATTTCGTTAATATTTAATTTATTTTAATCTGTGATGAACATAGTATTGAAGTTATTTTTTTTTATAGGCAGTTTATATTGTTATTCAATAAAAAACTTTTATCTAAAAAAAATTGGTTAATTATTACCCTATACTGTTAATTAAGATGTTTTCTCCTCTAGCTTCTTTAAATTTTTCTTAGATTAATTGGGTAGATGGGCTGTGTCTAAGACTTAGTGAATGTCTTGTAGGCTGTCGTTAAATGAATTCTAGTGAGCCCGTATTGGTCCGTATTAAGAGACATTTCACTGATGTACCATTAAAAGATTAAAATATTTTGACAAAGTCGACGTAACGTTTCAATGACGATTAAGAATAAAATAAGTCGGCGATACAATAAATTTTCATTGCACAGATAAAATGAATTACTATATACAATAATATAAAATATAGTATATATATTTAAGATGTTGTAATTAGGATATAGGCAAAGGATCGCGATTTATCAATATAGAATGGATTGACATTTGACTAACTATAACTACACAATAAAACATTTTTTATAAATATATCTTTGTTCCATGTGGTACTCAATAGTGCCGGGCATTAAAAAAATCTATACATCTTCCAAAAAATTAACCAACAAGAGCTCTGTAGTTAAAAAGCACCTGTGAATCAAAGAGGTATGAGGATAACACAATGATTTATTTTCCACGGTTTTATTAGACCCTAGGAAACTGAGTTCTGACGTGACAAAATGAAATGATCTTCCAAACGTGTTTTTTCGTCTTCTATGCACAAGTTAGGACATCTCATTCGTTTAGGAATAGTTTGAATAACGTCTAGAAGTTGCTGTAACATCTATATAACACGTTTGAGCGGAATTTATCGATATTTGTCATTTTAAGGAGTGATTGTCAATGGTACTTCCTTTGCCTACAGTAGTTTAAATGCACTAGTATAAAAAAAGTAGGAAGGGTGGGGGAGAGGAATTTAGCTATGTCAGGAACACAGCCTTTTGTTAAATGAGAACACGTGAACGTAATTGGGAATCTTTTTCTTAAGGTCACGGGACAACCTTCCGATCCGATGTCCTAAATTTGGATGAAAATGACAAATTGTGTAGTTTGTACATCGATCGTTCTAAAAATGTTGGAAACGGATTTAGGAAGGTCGGACGGATTTCTCCATTCGACTTCATTCTTCATCCGAGGACAGCAGTCGTTGACGCCATGACTCATCACCATTTCCAACCCATTGGTTGGGCTATCAGGAGTATCTAAACATAAACGATTTGTATGTATAAATGACGACTATGAGCCAACAACATATGAGCCCAGTTTAAGTAATTTTTAACGTGAAATCTATTTGAACCCTATATTACCATACGAACAAATGATATTTTCCTTTAGCAATAGAAGAGAGTAATTGAATTTTGGATGTAGGCAGTATACATTCAAATCTGCAAAGCTAATTATTCGCCGATTTTGACATCATTGGGTTTTTCGATTATCTGCACAATGATAGCTAATTTATGGACGCATTCACCTAAAAAAGATAAAACAAAAAAATACATGTAGGCACTGTGCATGGAACTTAATATCCAGAGGAGGAAAACATTAAAAAAAAAGATTAATTTATATTTAAACAAGTCAATTTTTTTTTGTATTAACATTCTGTGAGATTGTTTTTTGTTCCTTCCACGTTTCATCCGGCAGAGTAATATCGCTTGATATTCCCCCTGAGGACCAGACGGGAGGTGGGGAGCGACAGTGGGTCCACGAGGCAGGGATCGCGACAGCACGGCGCCGATATTTTCAAAAGAATATTAAAAGCTTTATCTCCCTTCAGTCCAATAAGTGCTCCCTCTCCCCCTTCCCTCCTCCCGGCCAATATAGGCGATACAGCTCTCTGTTGGAGGAGAGAGGTGAGAATTGCCCCTCCAGATTAAAATCGATTCAAATCTCGATTATTAAAAAAGAGCTAAATAATAAAAACAAAACATTAGTCTGTACTGCTTATTGGATTGAACTGGCTATCTAATGGACCAGTGTTTAAAAGAAACAGTTCTGGAAATGACTGGTGGAGTAAACAGACCGGAATAAAAAGAGGAAAATTCATTTTGATGACTCTCCCTTTGTCAAAAGTAAGAAAACAAGATTTCTCAAAATTACTTACTGGTTATTTTTCATCGTTAAATATAAGATACAGAACTTAAAAGAAAAAAGTCGGGATCAATAAAGGTAGAGTCGTAAACAACATTTCAATTATTAATGATGTGCAGAGACTGTGTGGCGACCGGAGGTCTCTTACAACTCTGAATTTGCCTGTCGGAACGTCTATGAAAAGTTGCATTCAGTAAATCATTCTTTCGAATAAAAGCTGAACTGTATTTACATGAAAAGAAATACAATAATAAATTAAACAATTCCCTTAATTAAATTGAAAAAATTAAGCATACTTAGAATTTTATATGTTAAAGATCGTAAATTTTAAATGAAATCTAACTCGTAGCCCTGTGAACATTAGACCTCGCGAATCTAACTCTTAGCTCTGTGAACATTAGACCTCGCCAACCAATTTAGGAATATTTATGCATCCGTCTATTCCAATCACAACGCTAATCTGCTGAATACGAATGTGACTGCGTAAATCCCTTTCGCCTCAGTCCAAATTTTCCTCTAGTAATATCGATGACATCGTTTACAGAATTGGAATTCTCAATGTCAAAAAATCACCTTGATTGGGCGAGAGAAACAATAGAGCAAACATGATTGCGACTATCATGATGCAGGAGGACATTTGGTCTGCTCTTGAAAAAATTATGTTTAGCAAATGCCGGAAGAGACTGCTGAAATAGACCAAATATCATTTTTTTACTTCCTTGTACGAAGTAAAGGAAGTATTGTATTCGCGAAAATTTTCGGTTTTCAGATTTCAACGGAAATATCCATTTTGACCATCCCTGAATCCAGTTTGACTAGTTTCGTACATACGTACGTTCATTATTATTTCACATAACTCAAAAACGGTTAGCCTAGGGAAATTGAAATTTTGTATTTAAGATTGTTGTAAAATCTAGTTGTGAACCTCCCTTTTTGGTCACTGCTTGATCACTGGAAATGGTACTTTACTTGAAGGTCATAATTGATTTTATCAAAAATTATATTACAATACTATGCAAAACTTCTCAAATTTAGTATTTATAATTTATATATTAATTTAAATAACATACTAGATTTTAGTTTAAATTGAAAAGCCGGAAGCGGTACTTTACTTGAAGGTCATATTAGACTTTCATCAAACATTATATTAAAATATAATGTAAAACATCTCAAATTTGGTAAATAGGACTTTTATATCGATGTGAATGTATTTAATATATTTTGGTTAAAATTAGTGAGCCGAAAAGGGTACTTTACCTGAAGGTCATAATAAGATTACATCCAAAATTATATTTAAATTAAATATATAAATCATATGTTTCGGTAATAAAGGTTACAAACGAAATTTGGTTTCCAATCTAATTTAAATTTTTTATTACTTCTTTTAAGTGTTAAAACTGCAATCTTCGAAAACTAGTAACCAAATACAGGATCACTTTCTGAGCCACCGATTTATATTTTAATAGGCGTACAAGGTCATGTGTTGTCCACATCAGATATTTTTTCTTCGATGTGATGTTAATTTATTTAAAAAACATACGTTCTTATTTTTATCAGTTTTTTTTAATATAAAGGAAATTAATATTTAAAATAAAAATTGATGCTTTGAAACGGAAGTCACAAATCAAACGAAAGGTGAATAGAGGATAAAAGATCAATTAAAATTCAATTCGAAAATATGTTGTCTTGATACTTAGCCCAACAATTATAATAGATAGTGGAATGAATGCTTTAAAAAAAGGAAAACTATGTACAACTTCAGGAAAATCCGATTTGTTATCATTACCTCCTATCAATTAATTTATGTCGAAGCATTAACCACAAATTAAGAAGAACTGGTTCAATTTTAACCCTTTGTAATTAGAACGAACTGCCTCTGGTGGAAAGGTGCTAAATGAAGCAAATTAAGCTTGGGTTAACCAGCATTCAGTCCTTGACAATCTTCATCAAAAAGAAAACGGATATTTATTTATTATTTTTAGTTTTTCTGCATCATAGGTCTACAAGACTGATTCTTCAATGTTCCTCTTTTAAGGTACGGAAAACCGAATACGGACTTGAGTAGAGTCCGGTAACGGACCATAATCGTGTATGCAATAGGAGGCGGCGACACCGAATACGGACCGGACTTGAGTCCATTCTCCTATTAAATATATGAAACGGCTCCGTTACCGGAACTAAGTCCGTATTCGGTGTATCCGCGCCTTTATTCTTTTCTACCCAGAGTATCGTCCTCAATAGATCAGAAGCCTACCAACTTCTTTTTTGTAGGTTATGGACGAAAAAAGAGAAAAAAGAGAAGCATGCCTGAAATAAAGGCGAAATAAATTACCCTTCGTTACGTAAAATGCGATTACGTCATTACCTTACGCCATTATGTAATATACGACCGTAGGCTCCTCTGATATTGACGACTTTTGTCTGTTTTAGAGCTATCGGCGTAAAAAAAAAATAAAATAAATAAATAAATTAAAAAAAAGAAAGAAACAATCTGAATGAATAAGAAAATACACTTGATGCATTAACTAGATGGCGGCACAATACCCAGGTAAGTCAGTATCAGACTGCAGACTTACACATACTGACAGTTAAAAAAAACAAAAAACAATAGATTCAGAATATTTTATAACAGATTGTACGCCCGACTCATGTTGCATTAGCAAACATGTAATGTATTTCAAGGTTTGAACTAGACAATTAAAAATAAATTAATAAAAACTAAATACATACATTTTATAGTAAATTGTCTATACTATACAACCATTTCAAAGGTTATTGAAGTATCTAAAGGACAAAAAAGTAATCATCGAAAGCGAACTAGTATTAGCAAGGATACAGCGCATCGCACTAATCGGAAGTGGCAATCATTGATTTTACAATTTTCTCGTAACGGCTCAAACTGTTTGATTAACTTGCCTGATGCATTTTTCTTAAAACCCTTTCACTTTTTATGTATTTAGTATATAAACGAGAAAATGCAGGTAAAAAAGTTATAGTCAAAAGAAAATTTTATTTGCGCATAACTCAAAAATTATGTATTTTATGGTAAATAATGTATGAAATCCGCATTTCGATGATTCCAATTACCTTTCGCATAAAGGTAATTGAAATCATAAAAATCATATCAGTATTAACAAACATACATTGTATCTTATAAGGATTACAAGACCCTAGATGAAAAGCCAAGCGCCAACCTATTGTTAGCAATGCGCTCTGCAATAATGTAAGGCAATAATATAAAAGTAAGAATTAACTTGATAATTTCTACTTTTATATAATTAAATGGGAAGAAAATGTTTCCATGGAAATGGTATGGAATTTCCATGGAAACTAAACCGAAACTTTTAAAATACATTTTCAGTTAGACAAACTAAAAATCATGTACAGAATTGTCGTTCTAAAATTGTTTAAAAAATTAATTTATAGAGTTTATTTTAAGTAGTGTTTATATGAACACTTCAAAATTATATTAAAAAGATTATTGTTATAGGGTGGTAAGAGAAAATTGTGTGATGCGCGCACCGCACCAGATTTTTTATTATTTACGTTGAAGCACATTTACTGATTTTTAAAAAGATAAAATGACTAATTAATATCAACCATTTAAAGGAAAGACTTTATCTAATAGCATGAGTGTGCCAGGACGGCCGCCTGACGATGTTATGCTCGTATTCGATGGTCATAATGGTCTATTGTATAGTTTTGTGAAAATATTTCAATTATAATCCATTCTTATTGGAATTCTCATAATAAGGACCAACTTATGAAGTACCATTTCTTGACCAACGATTATGAAAAGGGGTACTCATTATCCACTCAATAAGAAACTAATTTTCATATAGAGCGTGCTACACACATGTGAACAAGGATTCGACGAACCAGTTCAATTGTATGTAGAGAGCCAGGTTCCCGATTTCGTCCGCCGAACCCTTGTTGGCGAACTGTAGTTCCCGTGTGTAAAGCCCTCTATAGGCCAATTAGTTTCTTATTGAGTACAACTCCTAAACTGTCCAAGCAAACCATCTTTCTCCGTGAGAAATATTCTGCGCTATAATTTATTTTCGAAAGCTTTTAACCGTCGGAGTAGAAACCAAAAAATACTAGTTGTGAGACAATGGAGCAATTTTGTGATAATAATAGTATTTAGCGTTTAATTTCTGGAAATGTCCAGCCTTTAATTTTAGCATTTCTCCATGATTGTAAAATCCTTGTAATTAAACTTCTTACACTTTTCCCTATAACTGAAAAATCACTGAAGCCATCACCACAGAATCGGTTCAACAGCTAATATAAATATAAATATATATATATATATATATATATATATATATATATATATATATATATATATATATATATATATATATATATATATTTAATTATGTGATCTCTATTCTATGTTTATCCAAAAACATTTTAATTAGATAAAGTTATTTTTTACAAATAATATTTGAAGAGCTCTTTGGTTTTTTAGTTTGCTCTTCAAAGAATTTTCATAACTCTTATTGATACTATAATTCCTACGCCATGTTCAAAAAAGGTACGGGGCAAACATTCACTCCTGCCCTCATTCCTGCCGAGGATGTACAGCACAGAAATGCGGAAGAGCCGGTGAAGTTGGATTGAGCTACTATTGGAGACGTATCTGTTGATAGAGGTCAGAAAAAGTACGGAGCAGAAGAAAGTAAGAGATAAAAAGGAAGAATAGAATAGATAGCGGCTGCTAGACACCAGACCCATCCCCCGTCAGCCACAAATAATCAGTCTCTCGTTTTTGTCCAGAGCCACCTCAGTTATTGTGTCTCCTGCTTCCGTCAACCTCTGCCCTGTTAATCACAGTTTGTTTTTCCTACTGCAGAGGTTTTTTTTTCTGGTTCCTGTTCACTTCCTGGTCTTTATCCATGCACTGTCATGATGGGGAAGAACAAGAGGACCAAAGTCCTCGAGGGTCCTCGGTACATCATTAGCTGCACTAAACGTCAGCTGCAATGGAATAAGCCCTTTCTGGTCTACTGACGGCAGTTTGATTGCACTTCACACTGCAGTCTAGATAGCTTTTTTTTAAGGCCGAAATCGGGTCACTGATATATCGAAATATAAATTATAAGTATTTGAAAGAGTAATTTAGAGATTCTTTCATCAAAGGATTGGATAAAAGGGATTTAAAGTCCACAAGATTATAATATTTTCAAACTATAGTTAATTTTCATTTATATTAATTTTATTTTAGTGAGTCGTGTAAGTAACTTCTTCCCTTTAACTCTTCGTTCAAATAAAGATGGTCGTATTCTTTGTGTACCACCAAATAATGTTTATCTTGAATTTTCAGTACGAAAATTGTCTCATAACATCAGTTAAGTATACACACACACACGCACAGAGTCTCTTCCTCTCTCACACACACAATTCAATGATTCATAAATCATCAATGATCAATCTAAGCAATATATAATCTTAATATAATCGTAGTATATTACACTTAATAGTGTAATATAATCTTCGTTCAGATATTACCCTCACCAACTATGACAAAATTAAAAGCATACATTATACGCTGAAGAAAATCTCTATATACTACTTTATATGCCTAAGTATATTATTTATGAAGTAATATTCAAATAGATTTATACAAATTTTTGTTTACAGATATGAATAAGTAACCCTAAGAATAAGTAATCCTTATTTTGTGATTTCGGGAGGGTCGGGATTCCCCTGTCTTCGCCACTGGAAGGGTCGACTTCAGTTGTGTACGAGGTTTGGTGAATTGAGGAATACTGCATCGGTATGGAGCCTTCGGGTTCATCCTTCATTTTATTATTATTATTCTAACTGAAAATGAGACCCATCTAACGCAACGAGCAATGGTGGAAACTTCATTTTTATTATGAAGGATTCTTTATTGGGAAGTCATCTTTATTCAATAGCTTCTTATTAATTAACGAATTCAGTCTTACTTTTTTCTTTTATAATTTACGATTTCAAAGAAGGGCGGTTATTTACTTTATATTAATTTTAGATGGCAGATGGTGAAGCTTCCAGCTTGGATTATTAATAACTGGAAGGACTTTCAGCAATCCGGCTTTGAAAGACTGTTTTTCTCTAAACTTTGCAGAAATACCTTAAGATAATTTGGGAATCGTGTATAAAAATCAATTCGGGTACGTTTCTAAATAATCTAAAATAAACATAAAAAATGAAAATATATATACATATATTTTTTCTTAAAATCGGGTACTTATGCATCAGTTTTGACTTTACAAACCTATTGGTCATAAGCTCTATCTTTAGCAAATCACTTTTTTACTTTCCCTTACGTATATATATATATATATATATATATATATATATATATATATATATATATATATATATATATATATATATATATAAAAGTTAAGTTGGGACTTACATTAGTATAGCCACTAATTCTAAACTAGCATTGTAAACATTGTAAATAGTATATATAGAGGATTAGAATCTGAATAAAGTTAGTGTTTAATCAGCCTTCATGCGTGTTCTTATTCTCCCAATTTCTTCTTTTTTTTATGTTTTGCGTGGTGAAGCTCATAAGTGGTGCCGAAACCCGGGAACTTTTTTAGCAGTTCACAGTGAGAATTTTTTTTCTTTTCCTTTTTTTTTACGGAAGAATATTTTGATTTTGGTACATACCAATTTTTATTTTTTATTTTTATTTGTATCGCATTTGGAAAAATAAAAGTGTACCATTATGAATGAACAAGGACAGAGAGAAATCCTCAGGCCAGCAACGTTAATGCTGGAGCCTTCACAGCCGGAACCGGAGAATCCCGAATTCCCGCCATTGTCATCAACAACTCTAACAATGGCACGGGCGGACTTAGCTGCGCAGGAAGTGAATAGAATCGCACAGGAAACGAATGAATTAGAGAAAATGAAGTTGAAAAAGGCGAATGCACAAGACATCAGAAGGGAAATTTCGGATTTAGAGAAATTCAACGGAGAAGTGGGTGAATTGAATCATTTCCTCAAAGGTGGGGACGGAATTATGAGCAGCATACAATCTCAGGTAGGTTTGGGCCTGCTCGAGGAATCAGATGCCAAAAGACTACGGGTGGCCCTAGCACGTCGGGTCAGAAGGAGCGTCCTAAACCTGATTCAGGCGGACGAGGACACCTCGTGGCAGGTAATCAAGGAAAGATTGAAAAAAGCCTATGGAGGGGGGCGATGGGCTCCAGAGGAAGATATGCTCCAAATGTTCCGGGATATGAAAAAATGAACCAGACAAACGGTCAGTACGCTGCAGGCCTACTTGCGAAGCTAAACAAGATAAACGAGAAATTGCGAGAGGTAATGGACACAAGCGCAGTCGAGGTGTGGATGATATTTATGACCACGGTCCTGAAGGTACAGTTAGCCTGAGATACGGGGAGGAAGGACGGTCTACCCAGAGACAAATCATTCATTGAATGTGCATAGGAAATGGTGGACGCGAGTGCCCGCGATGAAGAAGAGAGAGAAGAGTTCGAGCCAGGGTGGAGTAAAGTGTCTTACCGGAGGAACGAGGCAGGAAAGAATAGAGTAAGACAGGACCTAGGAAGAAGGAGAGAGGGAGAGTTTGGGAGAAGAGAAAAAGGACCAAGAGAAAGAAGGCAATTTGTGGATAGGAAGAGTGGCAGAAGAGGGCACTTGGTAGCTCAGTGCCCGCGTACGCGGTGTTTTGAATGCCATAACGAGGGACATATGGCCAGACAATGCCCATATATACGGCGCAGGGAGCACGACCGAGGAGAACCGATGGAGGTCAACGCTCAAAGAATGTGGCGGAGGAGCAGAATACCGTCGGAATCGGCCAGATCTTCAGAGACTTCAGGGTCCGAGACGGAGAGCAGAGAACCCGGCGGCAGAGGATTTAAATGGGTGACAGTAATGGACACCTTTAGCAAAACAGCAATGGCCACCAAGGAGAAATCGGCGGCAGCGGTTAGTAGCGCCCTCCAAACATGGTTCCAGTTTTACGGAGTGCCAGATACGATCACCTCGGACGGCGGTAGGGAATTTGACAACGCCCAGTTACGACAGGAGACGAAAAGGCTGGGAATTTCATGGCACTGGAATACGGCCGGACATCCAAAAAGTAGGGGGGGGGAGGGTTGAACGGCTCCATAACACCCTGGGTGAACATCTCCGGGTATTCCACGCAGATAAGGGGTTGGAAGGAGATGAGGCGATGCCCCGAGCCATAGCAGCGTATAACCATTCTATACACATGGCTACTGGGTTTTCCCCTTTCGAGGCCCTTTTTGGTTTACGCGCACGAAGGAGGGACGAGCGAGATACGGCTGTGGATGAGAACATGGCGGAAAAAACTAGCCACGAATAGAGTGGAACTCGAGAGAATGTGGGGGAAAGCGCATAGGCGAATGGTCGCGGAAAAAAGTAAGAGAGTAGCGCGGGGGAACAAAGATGTAAGGGATATTATGGGCAATATTAAGATAGGCAATAGTTTATAGAAAAATTATGTCAAATCGCGCAAAGGATGTTCTTAGGTATGAGGGTCCATTCAAGGTGATTACGATTAGGGAACACAATATTGTCACTATTCAGTGTCTGGCGGAGCCCAGAAAACGGAGGACGGTACATATTGAGCAACTTAAGGTTCCAGTAGGGGAACCCAGACCATAAAAGTGTATTATACGTGTATGTGTAGTATACGTTTTTCTAGAATAAAAAGTGTATTTTTTAGTTTTTGTATATAGAGTATCGATGAATTACCTTAGTTTATACTTTGTGTACTATGTGAAGCAGACTGAGTAGTATTAAGTTAGTTTTTGTATATAGACTAAGCTGTAATTTTTAGTTATTTATTTTGTTTCCAGGTTATTTTTATTGTACAATTGTTTATTTTTTGTTTTTGTTTTTGAGTTTACGAGGATATTCGTAAACTGGCAGGGGGGGAGTTAAGTTGGGACTTACATTAGTATAGCCACTAATTCTAAACTAGCATTGTAAATAGTATATATAGAGGATTAGAATCTGAATAAAGTTAGTGTTTAATCAGCCTTCATGCGTGCTCTTATTCTCCCAATTTCTTCTTCTTTTTTATGTTTTGCATGGTGAAGCTCTTAAGTTATATATATATATATATATATATATATATATATATATATATATATATATATATATATATATATATATATATATATATATATATATATTTGTATCAATTTTTTTTTATTTTCACAATTATTATAAGAAATTAAAATATATATATATATATATATATATATATATATATATATATATATATATATATATATATATATATATATATATATTATGTCAACAATGCCTTTATTTTCCTACAAAGGCTCGATGTGGCACGGGTTAGTGTTAATATATTGAAAAAATGTTTTTTACAAATTTACTGAATATCAAAAGGAAAAAAATATAAGGAAGTGCGTTCAAAAAATAAAAAGCTAATTTTTCACCCCTATAAATAAGAGCCACCATAATATCTCATATCTATAATCTTAACTGAATTAGCTTCATAATAAACTACTTCATATCAAGCATTGATTTAAATATAGAAATTGAATGCTTTAATTTTTCATGTGGAAATGAAAAAGTATCGTAAAGCAGGAAAGGAATATACAGATGGATTTTAGTACATTGATGTGAGAAAACCTCTATTCGATACTGAAGTATTAATGATTGAAAGTAGCAAGGAGATTAGAATGTTGTAATTAGCTGACCATGAAACTACGAACACCAGTGAATCAGTTCATTAGTGTTAATAGGATTTAACTGGTAGTTTATTTATCGGGGATCGCTGATGGAATGATTCCTTTATTTAGATTGCTTGTGGCTCATGTATCAACGGTGAACTGTTTGTCCACATGAGCAATGCATTACTTTCTCGACTACTTGAATCAAGTATAGTGGTTGGTGAAAAAACGTTTCTTTTTATATCTTACTGAACTGGCACGGCTTAACATCTCCTGAAGTAATAAAAAAATAGTTTAAGAAAATGTTGTTGGAGTCGTCACCTCCATCAAAGGTCTCATCGTTGTTCAAAACTACGGATCCCTGTTAAATAAAACTTTAAGGATATGAAGTAGTTAGTTCAGAATCGTGAAAAAGTGAATTAAATCATCCAGGATAAAAATATAGGCAGTCCAATTCCACTTCATTGCCTTGCGACAACGAAAATATAATTAGCAGAAGGCATCTCTTACACAAAAATCCAACTATATTCAAAAAATTATTTAAACAATGTACAGTAAATAGGTTGGTTTCCAGTATTACGTATATTTTAAATATTGCACATGTTCTTATACATTTTATTTATAAAATGATAAAAAATCGTTCTTTCTTTGGTTTTAACAAGAGCTCTTAATCAAACTTGGCATTTCTCAATACACAGGAGTTTTATAGGTATATTCTCCTGCGGCCTAATTAGGTGCTCCACAAATAATATATTGTAAGTAAATATAAATTTGTTGGAAGCAGGAAAGCATGCTAAGCGAAGAGCAAAGAGAAGAGATGATATTTCAACAGTCCTCGGTGTTCCCCTTTAATTGGCCTTCTTTGAACTGGATATTGAACAAACTGGAACATTTAAATCTAAATCATCTCTTTGAGGGCAACTACACGACTCCCACACCCACAATCTTGGGCGGTTCACTGCCTCCTTCATAGCCTCAGTAAGCTGCATTTCTTCTCTGTTGAATTAATTCACCAACCTGGCAGTATTCATCTCTACAATTATTCGCTGAAAGCGGTGCGGCAGGTTCATCAATAGATTCAATTATGTACGACTAAATATTTGGTTATAAAAATAAATATAACTATTAATAATAATTCTATTGAGAGAGAGTGAGAGAGAGAGAGAGAGAGAGAGAGAGAGAGAGAGAGAGAGAGAGAGAGAGAGAGAGAGAGAGAGATAGAGAGATAGATTACTCTAAGTGCGATATTATCGACCCATCTCATCAAAGAATCCAGCAGTTACACAAAAAAGTCTTAATTTTCTTTAAGGGTCCTATTATAAAAACTCACTTATAAATTTATAAAATAAGTCCTTAAGTCTTTATTTCTCCCCTCCCTCATCCCCTCTCGAGGCACCTACTTTCAGCAAATTAGTTTCGAGTTGAGTCGATATTTAAGAAATTTTTATCCTATTAAACTGGAACAGCTATTAATAATCAGGACAGCCTTCGAGATTGGAATGAATAACTCATTTCTCCTTAAAAAATGTGTTGAGTTTTGATAAAGTTGAGTGAGACAGTGTATAACTAACAGCTCAGCGCTCCAATCTAGTCTATTCAGAATTCAGACCTTATTAGAGAATTTAAATCTTCTTCAATCTTTAATGCTTTAATGCATTGTATTATAGCAATCAATAAATTAAGCATTGCTTAATTCAATATATATATAACTTTAAAAATAAAAACGGTCGCAGAAAGTATTATTATTAATCATCATTATTATTAATTATAAAGAATTATTATTAGTATTGATCACATCGATTATAATAAATAGTTAAATTTTATTATAAATAATCCTGTTGATAATAAAAAAAAAATGAATAAACCCGTGCAGGCAACACACATGATCTTGCTGAATAAATGCATTTTATAATTCCATTCAATAAATTAAATAACCCTTACTAAATAATATAAAGACAAAATAAGTGAAAACTTAAAATAGAACAATTCTTGTTACTGAAATGAGGATGAGGCCACTAACAGGGTTCACTACTTAAAGCATTCGAGAGGACATGGTTAAAATAAAAAATAAAAATCTCGAAACCAGAAACGAAGGCTATTGTTCTCCAAGTTCTCTATAATAATTGAATACCTAAATTTCAGTAGGTGTTTTTATCTTAAAACTATTATGAAACAAGAATATAAAGTGTGATTCTTCGTCGTCAAAGGATTTTTCAAATTAATTTATTTTTATAAGGTATCATTAAAAGTCATTATATAGATCACGATTCAATGACTAACTCAACCTGTGTATATATATATATATATATATATATATATATATATATATATATATATATATATATATATATATATATATATATCTACAATTTTGTTTATGAACTTTACACTCCTATATAATAACTAATAAACGATTAATAGTCAATTTGTGATACAACTATAATTATTGCAATTGTAGATGCATGATAACGCCATTTAAATAATACATTTTGACAAGTGCAACAAATTTTGGGATTCGATAGAATGTATATGCTTGGGTTCTAGACATGTTCCAGATAAACTCTGCAGACCATTTTCAGTACTAGAGATGTGTGAGAAGGCTTGAGTTCCAACAGGAACTAAGAAACAATGCTAGTCCACCCTAATCAAAATATTGTTACACAAACAAAAATTTAATAAAACAAATGATCTAATAAAAATAAATAACTACATACCAGCAATTGATAAATTGTGATTACTAGATAAGTAGGGAGTTGCATGTGGATCTGCTGCATTCTTATCATAAAAAGAAAAAAAAAGCATTTTTAAAAGAATGAGATTTAGAAACAACAATGAAAGAAACCCTAATCTGTCTAATCTTTGTTTTGTGGATTTGTAATTTATTTTTAAATCATTAATTTATTGTTATTATTCGTAGTGAGCGTTATTAGCAATATCCAGCTACCGATTTACCTTGAAATAATAATAGGTGCCCACTGCCTGGCTGATATCCTGATAACGTGGCCCCTCAGGTGAAAAAAGGTTGAGAATTCATGCCTTACAATCATATCTAGGTTTAATTTCTATTATTTATTTGTAGAAATGGTCATTAAAAATTCGTAAATTGCGGATCAATTATAATCTTGAATTTATTTAAGGTTAAAAATTGTAATATTTAAATGACATTACTAAAGATTTATGTGAATTTTACATTCTATCGAAACTCTAATGGAAAAGACCTACCGTATAAGCTGCTCTCCCATTTAGTTGTCCGATTTATTCTTAGATTCTCTCTATTACTATGCTAAATACGAAAGTAATAAGAAAAATTCAATGATGATAAAAACTAGTTATGAGATTGTTACTTCTATTTTAGGAGGACTTTGTTAAGCGACACTGTAAATCCAGCTCTGGTGACGGTAGATTAGAAATGATAAAAAATTTTGGTGATAAGAATGCCTTTTTTATTACAGGGTGTGGTGCCAGCTACGTTTAGAGTATAGGGAACAGAGTGTTAGGGCCGATCGTAACCCCGACTTTCCACCCCAAAGAGGAAAATAGAAGCCGAAACTGAGATTATAGGTAAACCAGGGCCAGGAATTTTTTTTTTGATTGACCAGAGAAAACAGACACTGAGTGGCCGAAACCAGCGTTAACCTCCGGCTATTTGTCTTTAACTCTCATCCGATCCTGTTCCACCAATTATTGACAGTTTTATGGTTCTGTATTTTAATAACAAATAAAAACTGAAGTTGGTGTTAGTTACAATAAATTTTGGATGAAATGTAAATAAATAGAGTATTTATTTATTCACTTGAAAATTTTGCTGATTTTGACTTCATTGTCTATCGTACTTGCATTATTCTGGCATTTTTTCAAGAATTAAAGTATCGTAAATATGCTAAAAGGGTAGTCAAATGTGCAATAATTCAAATTAATGAGAAAAGATTATCTTCCAAAAAATGTCATTATTATATAATTTTAGTATGGGAATTACTTGTTAGCAAGAGTTGGGGAACTGGATTGGAGAAAAATGCGTGAAGGCGAGTTAAAAAATCTGATTCGCGGCACCTTTCATGGATCCCTTTTAAAGCCCTTCGTTCAGTAAAATTTCTATAATAATGATTAATAGTAGTTTAATGTAAATAATAGATAATCAACTATACATAATATCTTGATAAATAAAGTAATAACATTGTGTGGGGGAAACAAGCCATTAAATGTTATTGACAACACTATTTGTGTTTCTTTCTTGTTTTTTTTTTGTGTATGTTTTTTTTTGGTGTGTTAAGGGACACGGGTAACAGGGAGAGGCTCCAGAATCACCTCTCAACCTCTAGGAATTGCCTTGTTGATCCTAGAGTACTTAACACCCTAGTTTGATGTGATTAATTATATATTGAATTCTTTTACTTAAGTAAAAATTTTGTAAAGATAGTAGATACGCTAAAATGTAAATATAGTAGATAGGTTAGGGTTATCGTCTTAGTAATAGTTTTTTTTTTTATTTGTTTTGTTTGTTGAAACAGAACATTGTAAATATTGTAAAGGTGGAAAAATTGTAAATATTGTAGATATATTCTTGTGAATATGTAAATAGAAGTCGGATGGATCGATATAGATTATAAGTTATGTGTGTAGCTAAACCATACGGAGTGATTCAGGACTTAATAACATTAGAATATTTTTGTAAATACAGTGATTAGTATTAAGGTGATGTTTAAGAAGATGAAGAGAAAAATGTCCCCCTTCAGGCTTCATTTTTCTCTTCCTCCCACCCCACGGATAATAATATGTATTGATATTGGACAATATTATCGTTATATAATTTAAACAGACCAGGTGAGAACAAAAGAAATAAGGGAAGAGCAGGTAGAAAGAAGGGTAACTGACAGGCGATGACAGATGTATCCAAATAAGAGATAAGGGATAAGTTAATTTAAAAATCCTACCGAGAAGTTAACACTGTAACAACGCCAAAAGCTGGGATACCTAATCAATTTTAAGAACTGTTCCCCTTAGGCTTAGCTGGCCTCGAGGAAAAAGTGGAGACCACCTGGAAAAGGTATGATTAAATTATACTAGTTGGATAATGGTTCGCAGATACCGGCTGTCAGGACAAGGGGTGGAGCCATCCGATGAAATCCCAGGATTTCCTCCCTCTATAAAACTAGTCGGCCAATGAACAACGTTTTCGACCCCCTCTTAGGCAGAACAAGAGATAAAGGGGGATAGAAGCAAGGAGGTGAAAAAGAGGGACTTCTTAACTGATCGAGGCTGATGCAAGACGGCTTGGCTGAACGCTGACCTCACCGGACACAAGGGCGGAATAACGAGACTCTGAAGATGAGAAATGCGCTCTGGCTCCATGACTGAAGATATGCAGGGGAACCCGAGGGAGAGATGGTGGGGAACCATCAACACCAATTAGTACAGATAAGAGATTTATGTTAAAACAATTAATGGCTAAGTCTAGGCTGAATCATTCCATGGTTAACTTTTATTGTAATAGTATATTATTTTAATTTTGAGGAATACAGATAAATGTTAGCAAGGAGGTTGTTCTTTAGTAACCATGCCCATATTTAATTTAAATATATGTCATTAAGATAGCAGTAACTTTGATTAACATTAGTATTAAACTTAAAAGTAGGAACATTATCTTGGTTAATTATTAAATAATGGTAACCATAAACCAGGCCCTTGGAAATGTATCCAATTTAGAGGACAAGGTAAGAAATTCAAAAGTATTCATAAGCTTACATAATTTTGGGATAATCATCCTCAATGATTGCCCAATGGCACCCTACATATATATATATATATATATATATATATATATATATATATATATATATATATATATATATATATATATATATATATAGATTAATGTATTATGATGATTAATGTATTAGCAGCTAAATAGATATCAAGCTCAACTAAACTAGATAAACATAGAAGATTAGTTCTATAATAAAAATAAATGGCTTAAGTGGGCTATGATTTGACCCTCTATGTTACTATTCAGTTTATACATTTGGTATAATATAATATTTTATTATTTACTATATAATATTATACATGGATTGAGGGATTTTGGATTCTTACAATTACAAGGATTTTTGAAAAGATGACTATCCTAGAAACTTCTATAGCCTCTCCTGAAAGGGATATATTTTCAGGGTAACGATGTTATTCTTTATCAATGATTCATATATGAAAAACTTTTGTTTTGAAAAAAATTAGTTTAATATTATTACTATCGAAAATATTTCAGCTAATAAGATAATATACTATCTATTCGCCAATTATTCCAAAACATTCTCTCTAAAGGTCCAATTCCTGAATTGAAGTGGAAAACCCTGGTAGCTTTATCCTGCTTTCTGAAGGCATAGTAATTGTCTTTCTGTTCATATCCCTAAAGAGACCTCTACCTTAGGTGATCCATATTACAGTATAATTTACACTATAGTGCTATAATATTTATTAAATAATAAATTAATAGTCTTGCAATAATATTTTTATTGAATGCTGTGCAGTTTATTATACAAATAAATATTGTTTATATTTTTTGTATAAAGCGAGAAAAGTGTGTCGATAGAGTTTCGCAATATTTCGCAACTCTCCCTAATTGAGCTTAGAATAATTTATGAATCAACGAATGATTGGAACGGAATAAGTCATTTAGTGTTTTGTTAAAATGATGGGGAAACAGAATAAATAAAATATGTAACTGAATAATAAACTGTATCAATCACTGACAGCATTGAATGAAAATCAAAAAAATTATCAACGGAACAAGGAAGAATGGGCAACAGAAACAGTTTCGAAAATATAAAATAATCAATTCGATCAAAGAAGATAGTTTGAAATTCAACTATTTCGTTGCAAAATAACATTGCATAAGAATTTATAACTCGAATCGTAATTATTATAGGCAGTGTAATTGTCCAACTATCAAATAACAAGAAGTTTCGAAAACAGTTTTCAAACATCCATTTATTATTATTGTAATTTTTTTTTTATACCACACTTTTATTCATCTGTTTTTTTTTAATCACAACCAATAGAAAGATAACCAATTTCTATATAATTCACAAGCATTCCATAGAATCATTATACGTCATATAAATATTCCATAGACAGACATAATTTTGTGGGATTTCTAACATTGTTGTTTCTAAAATACATAACTGGGTACCTGGGCCGATACATTCTAAAGTTTCTCATTAATTCTTTATTCAAATTCTAAGACTTATCATCTTAATCGAAAATGAAATATTTCAGTTAAGCTGCGAGTTCTGATGCTGAATGATAGCAGCAGCAGCATCACTCACAGTCCCAGATAGCCATGGTTGGAATCCGGGACACACCCCGCCTCTTTAAAGTGGACACCAAATTTGAACGGGTTGGAGTTAAAATTTGGCTCTATTCGAAAATTATCTAGGCTCTTCTTCTCGTTAGTTATTTTATGTGAAGAATTATAGTGGATTTTTTAACGGCTAAATTAGCTTTTTATAAAAAATCAATATATAAGGCTTATTGCCCAATATTGTTCTGCAAATCTTACAATTAATTGTAAATTTATCAGTAATATTATTATTTATTAAAATAATTATGTATTGATTAATCTGGAAACTAATTACAGTTGTTGCTTGGAAATAATGTTTAATTAATTTTACTTTATCCTAATCAGGTTCATTTTATTTAATGTAAAAATAACTACATTAATTTATTAACGAAGTATTACTTACAAATTTAAAAATATTTTACTTCAAATATATATTAAATATATTTCAGATAGATAATTGTAATTAAAATAAAGTTTATGTAAAAAAATTAATATGATAAAAAAATCAATTTAAATTGCAAATAGTTGTAATGATGATGTATTACATTATAATTAGGTCCATTACAGAATATGTATCTGATGATGGGATGAGAGCCGAAACGTTGGATAAATGAATAGAGAGTTGGTGAAGCTAATTTAGCATTTTTTAAATATCCTGACTAATTATTTAATATGTATTATATTGTTTTTGCTTATATGTTATAATTGAGATTATTGTAAATATCAATTGGCTGTTGAAATTTACAATAATCTCAATTTGTAACTCTAAATTATATGTGTCTTGGGCCAGATATTTTTTTTCTTTTTTCTTTTTTACTTGCCATTCTTAAGGAACCTAGTCCCAGAATAAAGTTTATTTTTCTATTCTATTCTATATTATAAATAAAATTATAAGCAAAAATATTCTGGCTATCACATATGTTGCATTTTAGATCCGAAATATATAATTCCATTCATTATAAATATATTTTCCCAAACAAAAATCGATAAATTATGAAAATTCGAAACTTTTTTGAAAACTTTTCGTCATTGATTCCCGATAATTCGCTAATTCCCAATATAAAATATTGTTCTATTATTAATAAGTAATTTTTCGATAGCTCTCTGCAATATCATAGTGATTGGCACATGCTCAAGTTGTAAATATAAGTGTAAATGCTGACTAATTTACTTAAATTAATGATCACTAAAAAAAAATTATTCCTCCAGATTTGTTAGTAAGAATGAATTTTCTCTAGCAGATAACACACACTTAAAAAAAAAATATACCTAATAAATGATGAAATCACTGTCTATAAGCTACGAAACGACTCCCTCATAGGCTAAATCTTCAAAAGTATTATTAAATCACGATGCAAAGTCGCCATTTAATAATGAAATAATAATAATAAGATCCAATAAAGCCAAACAAAAGAAAATAGTGACAAAAATCAGCAGTAATTAAATAATATACAGCTATGAGAAATTCGTAGGTGATAAAATCAGAGAAGACTGGGTTATATTTGAAATGGAAAAGGTTTCACTTAATTGGTAATATTTTTCAATTGATTTGAAAAGGCTACCATTTGATTAAGAAAGCAAATACAAGGAATAGTAAAAGGTTTGATTTGGAAATTACTTAATTAAAATTTCATTGGAATCGTGCCAGAGAAACAAGTACTTTCCTCATAGTTTTCTCATTCCTTTTATGGGAACTAGAACTTCAAATAAAACAAAATTGTTTACCCAGAGCTTTAAATGAACAAAGCATGCACATGTGAGTGTATAATAAAAATACAGAAATTGTATACATTTAAGGTTTGGAAATTTTAAGGAACACCTATTGCTTTTTAGAATATGATTTATTGTTATACTTACGATTATATAATATAATAATAATTGTAGTAAGAAATGATTATCGAGGATCCATCATTACCAATAATTATTGCCCAGATATCTCCCATGATCGCACACCGTAAAAAAAACAAATCCACAAAATTAAATTTTATACAATTCATCTATCTAAGTCTCGTCTATAGGAATCTTACCAATAATAGTATAATATAATTTCAGTGCTGATTATATTTTTAGTAATATATTCCTTTATTAGAATGAAAACAATAAACGGGCTCGCCAAGGCGCTATAACGCAACCGTCCAACCCTGACCATTTTTAATATTTTTAACGTATACATTTTTGTATACTCTCCACAACACCTGTTACCTCCATTCGTGATGTGTGCTGTCAACAATAAATATTTCATTGAAAAAAAAAAAAAAACTAATTGATAAGTGAATTTTCCTGTTTCAAGTTTTGTTTTCATTCCTTTTGGCTCACGGCTTGCCGGTCAAGCAAAATACTGACTGAGTCCAGATAACGAAATTTCGTGGTGTTTAGTCGGCTGAATTATCTAGTTTATTATCTTTTAAGCCAAATTATCTAAGAAAATTCGAGTTATTTTCGAAAATCTTAAGCAGGTGTTCCTCCCACCATGCTCAAAAATCGTTTAAAAATCTGAGAAGTCTTGTGAATTCTCAGTTTCAGGTTCCTGGTCTGTAATGTTGTAACAGTACTTTCACAACAGAGAAATTATAAGCTTTTCCAGCCTTTACCCCTTGGTTTCACTTTTTTTAAAATAATTATTTATAATAAATAAATTATTATACTTCAAATGAAGAATAATTTAGTTTTGTTCTTATATTGCGAACCTGATATACATAAACTACTCCACAAATTTTAACATATTTTTCTTAGATCACTGAAAGTCGTTTCTGCTTCTAATCTTATATTATATTTTTTTAATTATATTTTGTCCGTGAATATTTGTTGGCCTATTTATTTTCCACTATTATTGTTATTGTGCTTAATAATATAGCTTTCGCATCTTTAAAATTGGAGGAAGAAAATTGGCCTACTTTAAATCCGAAGAAACTTCATGCTTCAGAAAAATCACCAATCTGAAACCATCATATGCTTCGGGCCTTCACATCTTTACTAGATCAACTATTTTATACGGTATTCACCATTTTTGCAATTATTGAACAAATTCTAGCAGCAGTTTGAAATAGATATAAAGTGATGAAATACACCGTTGAATTCTACATTCATAATTCAAAAATCTTATTAATGGATTATAAATATTTTCTTATCGGTATTTTCATTTCAAAGTTGACAATAATTCCTGATTAGGTGTACCCTATTATTACTTCGTCTTATTATAAAACCTTACTTATTCTCAAAAGAACCTGAATATTTAATGAAAACTACTTTTCCAAGTCTTGGAGCCTTTAAAAGGCAAATCATAAAAAAATTAAAACCCTCTTTTCGACGAGGAATTTCAATATAAATCTATTAGCATGTTTGAAAATCGACGAAAGAAAGGATTTCTTAAAATAATAACTTATTTCACGTCTTCGAATAAAGTTAAATAATTTTCAACGGATTTAGAATTCCTTGTAAAGAATATTAAATAAACATTGCTTGCTATTTTCGTAGGCAGGCTCAAGAAGAAAGTGTGGTATGATAGAATTCCGTTCGGCTCAAGATGCTCCGGCCTAAATAATTCGGTATAGGTCTTCTCAACGAGGCGCTTTCAGTAGATAATAGCCTCAATGCTAAGCTATGGAATTATTTTACTTTTTTTATCCATTTAAAAAAATCTGGTGCGGTGCGCGCATCACATTCCCTTACCGTCCTATAATAATTATATTTTTAATATAATTTTAAATAATTCACATAAACAATATTTGAAATAAACTCAGCAGCATCCACTTCTTCACATCTTCTCCCACTTACGTACAATAAAACAGTTTTTTAAACAATTTTAGTACAACAATTCTGTACACTACCTATATATTTTAAGTATATCAAGTTGAAAATATATTTTAAAAGTTTCGGTTTAGTTTCCATGGAAACATTTTTTTTCCATTAAATAATCTTTTTACTTCCTTGTACGAAGTAAAGGAAGTATTGTAATCGCGAAAATTTTCGGTTTTCAGATTTCAACGGAAATATCCATTTTGATCATCCCTGAATCCATTTTGACTAGTTTCGTCGTGGCGTCTGTACGTACGTACGTACGTTCGTATTTCGCAGAACTCAAAAACGGTTAGCCGTAGAAAGTTGAAATTTTGTATTTAGGATTGTTGTAAAATCTAGTTGTGAACCTCCTTTTTTGGTCACTGCTTAATCACTGGAAGTGGTACTTTACTTGAAGGTCATAATTGATTTCCATCAAAAATGATATTAAAAGATTATGCAAAACTTCTCAAATTTAGTATTTATACTTTATATATTAAATTAAATAGCATACTAGATTTTGGTCTAAATTGGAAAACCGGAAGAGGTACTTTATTTGAACGTCATATTAGACTTTCATCAAAAATTATATTAAAATATAATGTAAAACATTTAAAATTTAGTAAATAGGACTTTTATATCTACATGAATGTATTTTCTAGATTTTGGTTAAAATTGGTGAGCCGAAAAGAGTACTTTACTTGAAGGTCATAATAAACTTACATCAAAAATTATATTAAAATTAAATGGAGAAATCATATGGTTCGGTAATAAAGGTTACAAACGCGATTTTGTTTATACTCTAATTAAACATTTTTATTACTTATTTTAAGTGTTAATATTGGGCAAATAATACTGGTTTTTCTCCCCATTTGTGCGATGAACAAGTCTGCTGCAGGAGAGTAAGATATAAGTTAAGTGGATTCTTCCGCTTAAAATTTAGAAAATGTCGATTTCTAATGCTTTATCTAGTGATATAGACAGTTTTAATGTTGTCACGGAATACGAAGAAATCTCTTGGAAACTAGTTAATTACTGAAAAAAAAACGACATTTAATAACGGAATGAGATCTCCAGAAACAAGAGTATGTGTTTGTGGCAATAGATGGGTGTCGCGACGCCGAGTTTCGTTTTTGAGATATTGCAATTTTTGGAAATTAGTAACCAAATTGAGGATCACTTTTTGAGCCAACGATTTATAGTTTAATAGGAGTACAAGGAAGTCGTGTGTTGTCCACATCAGATATTTTTTTTATAACTTTATTTTTTTTTTATCTACACCAGTCACTCATATCGCGACAATAAGCGGATGTGATATAAAGAATAGATAACTGGCATGTCAGGCATGAGAGATGTCAGTACCCAATGGCACCTCCTCTTAACGTGAGATTTTTACACAAGGAGATCTCTTAGCTAGCTCTTTTTCAGCCTTCTTCTGGTTAGTTCGGGCATGACCGTCGTTACCATATAAGTGTATGGATTTTGTCATGGAATCCTTTGTATGAGATTTGAATATGTTCTTGATCTGTAGGTATATGTAAATCTGTGTGCAATGTTTTGTTGCTGACGTACCTGGGTGAACGTGTTATTAGTCTCAGTGTTTTTGATTGAAAAGTCTGTATTTTTGGATGTGAGTCTTTTTTGCTGTCCCAAATATTTGTAATGCATAGGTCCATATGGGTTTCAAAAGATATGTAAAAGTATTCAATCGTTGTCTGATTTGTAGTGACGATCGTTTGTGAAGGATAGAGTACAGAAGTCTTAGTCTTCTGTTTAGGCTTAAGCGTTTCTATTTAACGTTTGGTCCCCAGGTCATCCTTCTGTCGAAAGTGAGTCCTAAGTAATGAACTGTGTTAGTCTGTTGAATGGGTTCATTGTTTATATAAACTGTAGGACAGATGTCGTGTCTAAGAGTGAATGTGATGGGCTGAGATTCGTAACTGTTGAGTTTTATTTTCCATTGTTTAAAATAGTTCTGTAGTTGTAGTAAGTAATGCTAAATAGTCAGTGAATCCTGAGTTATATTTGCGTTTCAAGTAAGAATAGCTGTGTCATCTGCGTATGTTGCTATTATTTTTGGGCAAACAGGTATATCATATGTGTATATAATGTACAGCAAGGGTGCAAGAATAGACCCCTGAGGCACTCCGGCCCTAACAGGGTGTATAGAAGAGACCACTGATTCTTACCGGACAGAAAAAAAACCTGTCGAATAGAAAGGAAAGAAGTATGAGATAGTATGTCGAAGGAATAAAAGATTTGAGTTTGAAGAGTAGTCCATTGTGCCAGACTCTGTCAAATGCTTGAGCTACATCCAGGAATACGCCAGTAGCATATAGTCTATTCTCTAGTGCGACTGAAATGCAGTCTGTAACTCTGTGTGGTTGGTGTATGATAGAGAGTAGTGAGCGAAATTCAAATTGATGTTCGGATAGTATTTATATGTTAGGATTGTATTTGTCAGTCAGTACGTCGAGTATTCGTTTGTATATTAGTTTTTCAAAAATATTAAATAATATAAAAGTGGAAATTATTAAGTTAATTTCCGCTTTTGTATTATTAAATTAAATTATTACAGACAGTATTGTTGACAGCAGATCGTCGGATTGGTAAGAGGAGATTAGGTCTCATCCGTCTCCTTCTGGATGCGCTCGGTTATCCGTCTACGGTATTGTACTCTTCATAAAATACGCTGTATCTTTGCTAATACTGGTCCGATTTCGATGATTCTTTTTTTTTTTTTTAGATAATTTAATAACCTTTCATACAATTCTATACACAATTTACTATAAATTATATGATTTTTAAATTAAACACAAATCAAATATTCTTTTCGTCATAACTTTTTTCCTACATTTTTTCGTTGAAATACTACATACATGAAAAGTTAAAGGCCTTTATAAAAAATAACTTAGGCAAGTTTCATAAAAATCGTAGCCTATATTGATTAAAATAATTATTCCTTGTAATCCCATAAATCATGTTACGAATTGAAAATTTTCTCTTTCGATAAGAAAAGAATATATGTTTTGAATATAAGTTGGTCAATTTTTTCATAAAATTTACCAGAACAGCCGAAGAGTACGACCTGAAATCAAACTTGAGTTAAAAATTTAATCAATAATAACTAACCGAATTGATATATTTTGTAGAGGGATTAAGAAATACTTAAATAATTTCTTAATGCGAATAAACTGAAGCTTTATTGTGTGTAACTATATTTGCTACACTCGAGAATGCAATATAAAATTAAATTTGTGTTTTTAATAAACTGCAAACCAAACAAGCTCTAGATATAAAATTGAATAAAAAAACAAATAACTTTCGGACGACTATATTTCAGTTTATTTTCTGTCAAAACATCAAAGCCGCTTTCCTTAAAAGTATAATAGATTTGTTGTTTATTTGTTTTAACGTCCTCGTGAACACTAACTAGGACAGAAAATCAACTCCCACTAGGGGATTCGAAAAATTTAACCTGCATACTCTTTTGGTTTAATATTTCAATGATGAATCTTTTTAATTGACAAAGTAAAAAAAAAAGGGTCCCCCTCTCAAAAGGTTTATGTTTTCAAGTACTCGAATAAAAATATAACCATCCGTCCGCCGCCCGCGGTTTTCTCCGAGACTGCGGGTTCGGTTTTTTCGAGATTTGGCTCCAAAGTCACTTTTAACCGCAGGATGATCTTCGGCACCCGATATTATTATGAAAAAAAATAACACTGAACATTTTCATTAATATATTCGAAATAGTAGTACTCGCCGCATCATTTATTTGGTTGCCTCCAGCCCATCCATTATTATTAAACATATTAGATAGTAAAGTAAAAGTTGTATTCCAGATTTTTATAACATTTTTTAATACTTAAATTTATATAACATTATTTATAAGAGTGCTTATTGTAAATCATTTGTTTCAGGTAAGTCATTATATACTCTAACTACAACCAATACGTGAATAATTATATATTGATCATTTAATACGTGTACGTATGCACAGAGAAAGTCGATATATCAATGTATTAAAACATGATACTTAACTTTTCCTATTTTGCTGAGTTCTCGGTAACGATATCGTTAAGAGCTTTACCACTTCTCTTCCTTTCTAACAAGAGTCTTAATTAGTCCATTGTAGAGTTAAGTGTTCAAGATCAAGAGCACTAAATTATCCTGATTTAACTTCTCTGCTAAACTACAACCGCCTCCCCCTAAAGGTCGTGAGGACTCCCGCTAAAGAGCCTGTCAAGTCTCGGCTATAAGATACAGCCTATATCCCTTAACAAGGGGCTGTTATTCATAATCTTTATTACTAAAATATTTTTTTTTTAATAAATAAAATGGTATGATACATACTTAAATGCTTGTAATACAATTTATAATGATTGCTTGTACCTATGAATAGTTTAAATGACGGAATATAAGTATTAATATATAGAGTGAATTTTACTTCAGAGGATGGTCGAGGGGAACAAGAAGTTGTTGATTATTGGTGTTACCTAGAGCATTATCATCTTCTATTCTATCAATTTGCTAGAAAAAGAAATCAATTAAATAGCATTCAGCTTCCTATTTTATTCAATGGAAGAAGCCGAAACATGGTCTACGTTTGCTCCCTAATTAACGCTGCTAGCCAGCGGCTTAGGTTAAAATAGTGAAAAAAATTACATTTCAACTTGTAATTAGGAATAATATTCGATGAAAAAAGTGCAGGTAAGAGGTGGCTTCATCTTTTTTTTAAGAAGATACACCCGTCATTTTAACAGCACAAATTATGATGTATAAAACTTCATTGACATACTTAATTAATCGTTATGACATAAGTGTTACATCATATTATAATATCTAATATTCCATATTAGACCTGGATGATATGGTGGCGATATTGTGAACAGTATTTTTCAAGTAACTACAATTTTGCAGTCGCATAAATTATTATTATTTCTTTTTATGTTAATGTTTTTGGATTGTGATTAAATTTATTTTTATATAACACTATAGATGACATATTAAAACTATTTCTGGCCAAAAAGTACATGAATTAGTTCCTTAATAAAAACAATATCTTAAATGTGGGATATTTAGGCCCTCTGCATTACTATTTGTTTTTTAAAGTCACTTGCATACTTAAATTGTTCATGTTTGTTGCAGAATGTCTGGAAGCGTGTTGCCAGTGCTGAAGTTTGAATTTTTCTATTATCTGATATGCTGTTGTTTTCTTTAGAGAAAGAACAATGTTCAGAAAGATGGGCAACTGATTATGCATCAGAAATACAGTATTAAAAATAAAACGAATATTTATTTATGTTTTGATGATAGAATCCATGAAAAAAGATAAGTTGGGGTAAGTGCATACCCGGGGCAGATGGATATATGAATATTTATTTTACATTTATTTTGTTGGGAGGGTTGACATTTATGGAGATTTTACTAATTACTTCAAATTCCCATAGAAAACAGCTCTCCCAATAAAATAGATTTGGCATAAATGCCCATATAAGCACTATTCCCGAGTATGAACTTTCCACGACTTACCTCAGTTAAAATACTAAGGGAAACCAAATGTTTTAAACCAAAAAGTTTAAACCAAAAAAAAAATAAAAGTAAGCACACTATTGCAACGGTTCAGGAAGACCAGTTGTAAAAAAAAGGCTAAAATCCTAAAAACAGAAAAACAAATCCACAACAAATCTAAATAAAAAGTACTGTTTGGTTTTCTTTGAAGGTTACAGAAGTTGTTCTCTAGTCATAATAAAAGAACACTTCAAATCAATCGAGAACGGTCGCGATATTTGAAAAAGTCCGTTAGAGATAGATGTCCATTAAAGAGAAGTGATCATTAGGAGAAGTTTTATTTTATTAGCATATACATTATTTATTTTCCATATATGGTGACCCAACATAAGGGCCGTTTATTAGATACACATGCTTCGTGCCTTAAAGGAATGCTACATGAGCGATAGTAACCATTCAACATATTCATTTCAGTTTAAATAACATTTAAACACAATTTTGAAAAGTATATTAATAAACAATAAATATATCGAAAACAAACTCGAAAAAAATTAAATAAAATAAAAACAAACTAAAGCCAAAAATAAATTACCTACGCTGCCCATCTCATTTCAGTGAGTCGAAATTTGCATTTATCAAATTTAGTCAAGTCAGACTTAAAAAAAAAAAATGTGCCATGACAGATCAGTATCCATTTTAGAGAAACTGTCTTTTTAATTAATTAAATCGTTGACTGGCAAATAATTGTAATCATATAATAATAATCAATAATATAATAATAATCGTATAAGCCTGTCTATTTAATGTTTATATAATGTCAATTAGTTTTCGGTATTGTTTTGTGTTACCATGCTCTGTAAGTAGTTTTGTTAGTTTGTAATCATTACTTTGTATACATTACGTGTGTAATTGTGGAGCGTAATCTATATAAGCTTGGTAATCTATGCGTAATCTATATAATCTTTTAACGTAATCAAGGTTTGATCCTTCCTTATATAAAAAGGAGAACCTTTAGTCGCTTCTTTAGTTAGGTGTGCGTTTGTATGAATATGTAATATTTTTCGATATTATGATTGCAATGCAAGGACTTCGTAGCGTGATATATTTTTAAACTTGAGAGAAAAAAAAATCTTATATCTGATAAGTGAAATATCAATATCTCGTTGTGAGCTGGTATTGAAACAATATAAGTTGTAACTTACCCAATTGAGAGACTATCGACTTCGAAAATTTAATCGAATTATCAATTTTATGAAAAATAAAAAGCGCCTATTGGGAAAGTTCTTTATGTTCAACAAAAATCATCTTTTACTTTCTCAAGTACCCTTAAAAGTTGAAAGACAATAATACAATTCTGATAAAAGTTGGGCTGAATATACAATCGAAATTTTCGTATATCATTGCTAACTTAAATGAAATAACTAACTGTCCGAACTTGATTATATATATATTTTTTCGATTCTTGGGACTTGGAGGTAATGGTTAATTTTTTAGATGGGGCTATGACTTTAGAAAATGTTAAAATTTACTATTGCTGCAGGCTTTGGTTTTATACATTATATACATTATATATATATATATATATATATATATATATATATATATATATATATATATATAATGTATATAATGTATATAATGTATATAATGTATATATATATATATATATATATATATATATATATATATATATATATATATATATATATATATATATATGGTTTTAAATAGATATATAAATGGTTCAGTAGTTTTCGCGGTAATCGGTTAAAATGGATATAATAGCATGATTAAATATATTCAATCTGTAATTATTATTTAAAATTATAATTAGTTGTAATTTATGTATATTTATTACGTACCATATGCTTAACCTTTCGACTATAGCTTGCAAATTACGTGCATCTTATAAATGTTGTAGGCTCTACAAATTTTAAATAGATAAATCAAATAAATACCTAATTATTTTAATTAAACTTTTTGAAAAGTTACATTATCAAATAAAAATTATCATTAAATTACAGTGTAAAATAAAATTGTTAAAAATACTCTATTTTATTTTTGTATTTTTTTATAAGTTATTCTTGGCACCGACCGATAAACCTTGCCATCATGTCAGACAGAATCGTTATTCTTAGTTAAATAAACTCTACTCTAAATACCTGTTAACATTTCTAACATTAATTATTCATGATTTAGTGAGCATATCCATTGAGACCTCCTTTACAACTCACCAAACACCTCAGGGTGACATAATCAATAATCTGTTCTTGAACGACCTCTAAGATCAATGGGCGCCTCTTGGTTAAATTGACATAATTAAGCCCCTCTGATTGGTGGAGAGTGGGCCAATCAGATAAAGCCATCAATCCTGTTATGCCGTCAATTCTGTATCGGCCAATCGGAATGTGAGGCATGGTTCTGGTCTAACGCGTTTCTCATTCCAGAGGTTTCGAGTTCAGAATTCCCATTCGATGCTTCCTCTTATGCTCTTCATACCTTAATGCTTTTCCTATATTTTATATTATGGTATTTTTGGATCTTCGCTTAACATATCCTTCAGATTTGTAGAAAGTCTATGTTGTTCATGAGCTATACACTCAGTGAGTATGTACATCACGATCAATTCGCTCCCACAGAAGACACGCTGGTCTATCTTCTTTTTTCACATGTACTATTAAATGATCTTTAATATCAGCTAGGTCTTCTCCTCATTGAAATAGTCTGACAGGATTTGAATGCCGAATTTTCGAAATGTATTTCTCTAAAGTACCTTTAGTTTTGTTTATTGAAATAATTAACCGTCTCCCATTGTTAGTAGTAATGACAAATGGAAAAATATAGGCTATGAAGGAATTTGATAATTAACTAAAGGAGAAATATTTCCAGGTTTTGAAAACAAATTTCCGAAAATATAATATCGTAATAACGCAGATGTAAAATAAGGCGCAATTAAAAAGGCCATATAATATTAGCGTAATTTCATCTTTAGTGTCAAATATATATGGGATGCCATAACAATGTTGTTACAAAACCTTTGATGAAGTTACATACTTCGTCGGCTAGCATGATCAAGTATAACTGTTGCACAATGTACCAAATCTGTCACAATTTACTCCTTACAGACAATTCTCTAAATTTGTGATAAACCCCCTTAAGGTGCGGCTACACCTTACGATACGGGTCCGCTACCGAATTTGACTTGGGACTGTAGCGGACCCGTACCGTGTTATTAATAGGAGGCGGCGACACCGAGTACGGGTTCGCTACCAGGTTCCAGTCAAGTCAAGACCGGTTTTCGCGTAGCTGCTACTTTAACCAATAACTAATCAAGCACATAATGGCATTGTTTGATTTAAAATTCTCCTATCGTCAATGTTATTTAGGAAATAATTTAAAAGTTCATAATAGTTGGTATGTAACAAAAGTATTTAGAAATTTATAACTAGCAGTTTTAAGGGTATTTCTCATTTTAATCCAGACTTAAAAAAATCTGGTATGCGCATCAATCTTAATGAATCTTCATTCATTAAGATTGATGCGCATACCAGATTTTTTCACTTACCTCCCAATTTGAAATAAATTTTAAATTTTTACATTTAGTTTCTATGGAAATTCCATTTAGTTTCCATGGAAATATTTAGATTCTAGTAAACAATATAACAATAGAAATTATTATGAACGACAATCTCTTTGGTTTATGCGTTTTCGTCGCTCTCTATTCCGACTTTATATATTAAATAATTTTTTTTGTAGACATATTTAGCTTTCCAACGGTACATTATACTATATACTAAGGTATATTATATTCCTGGAAATATATTTTCAACCAGGAGAAATAAAATGTTTTTTTTTCTCCTTTAGTTAATCAATTTCTTTCATAATCAAATTCTTTCACAATTCGGATTTAACCATTTTTTTTTTTTTTTTTTTTTTTTGTGAAAAGTTGTTAAAACATCTTTTTTCAGACTTATGCCTACCTTAAATACGCAATTTCAGTTTCGAACAAGTTTTGTTTTGGTTAGGGTGTTAACATGCACACAGACAGACCATTTTGCGGGACTTGGTTATTTGGACTAATGGGGTCTTAAAACATATATTATGACGTTCTAAAAATAGCTATGCAGAGGTCCTTATTCCAAAAAAACTTAGTTTTAATATTGAAGCAGGTTTTATGTATACTATTCTATTTCGTTGTAATCTGTAATGGTGCATTCAGTTCATCTATTACCCAATTGCACTTATTACTTGCTCGTAGATCTTTTAAAAAAGTGTTAAATTCAAGCTGGTTGTCATGACCGCGCTTCTGAAAATTTTAATATCTACAAAAAAAAAACTTTTGATTTTTCCCACTAATTAAGATTGACAGCTGAGCGTCAATATAAGAAGTAGATGCTTAATTATCTTTTTTGTATTTAAATCCAGTTAACATGACTAAAATTTTATCATGAAACTTTAAACTGAAAATCACTCTCAAAATCTTTAATTTGAAGAATAAAAACGTTTTGTGTGTAAATTGTATTTATGTGATAGAAGACAGATGGTTTTTTTGTTTTTAATTGAGCAGTGATGATACTAATTCACTATACTGTTTAGAAAAAAGAACAAGTAAAAACAAACATTAGTGTATCATTAATTATACGAAAATAAATTTGATGGCGGCAATAAATATATAGAGTATTGTTACAATAATAGTTAAAAGCAGAACGCTGAGATGAGATACGATTAAAGAGACAACGATTTCCAACGACAAGCACAAATCAATGAACGAATCCCAATAACTTTTTATGGAAGCGTAAATGGATTTTACTAATTAAAAAGCTGGATAAGTTAATAGGCCAATATAACCCAGCCACAGCTGCTCAACCTGGAAATTAAATTTTATCGCAATATCTCCCCGCTTCATTCAAATAGTTATCGAAACCTCTCATTGGCCAACTGAAATTTGGTAAACAAAAATATATTTGGTGGAAGACGTGGTGGAGGAAGACTACGCCTGAGGTGGTTAGATGAGGTGGAGGACATCCTGAAGAGGATGGGAATCAGAGGATGGCGGATGCTTGTCCGGGATAGGAGAGAGTGGAGGAGGGTGAAAAGAGAGACCCAAGACCTTAACGCTAAGAATAAATAAAATAAATAAATATTTATTTATATATTTATATAAATAAATATTTTAGGATCCAAATATCGCACAATTAACACAGGTTTTATTTTTTTTTTTAGAGAATAATCCAAGTGCTTTTTGTCTAAAAATAGTTATCTGGAATGTAATATAAAAAAAAAATTATTTGGTACACAAAAACATTAATTTAATGTAAATAATTTTTTTTCCTACAGCCAAATATTAACTATTTGAACAAAACTGTTCCCAATATTGCCCACGTTTATTTTTACATAGTCTGTTATTGTAGATCTTATGATCCTACATGAAAAGCTTTAGATGCTTTCAGAGCTCTATCTCTTTATTTGTTACTGCTCTTACCAAATGTTTTACTAAAGCCTTATCCCAAGTCAATCCCAGTCAACTGGAGGCCAGAAAGGGGTCTCGGTACAAAGTATTGGAGATGTTCTAAAAATTGTCTCGGTTATGTTTTCTTGGGGTGCTGATTACGAATTTCAACTTCGTTACCTCATTTTTCCCGGAAATATAAAAAAAAAATAAACTTTTTTCGTTTATTATCAAATAGGTAGCAAGAAAACCATGCATTTTTTTAGCATAGATGACGTATAATATATTAACGAAAAGTAATATCCCTAAATTTCGTACTAAAATTTTATTTCTTCCAGGGCATCGTTTAGGAGCATGCATTCTTAGTCTAATGGGGTCTAGTCAAATGGAGACCAGAAAAATATCTTAATGGAAAGCTTTGGAGAAGTTCTGAAAATTGCTCATCTATGTTTTTTAGGTTCCGATTAAGAATTTCAACATTATTGTTGTAAAAATAATTTTTTTTTTTTTAGTTTAAATTTAAAATCATGAATTAATGGAATAAATTATAATATTCATTTTAAACAAAATTAAATAAGAGTAAATAACGTACGTTTCTGATTCCAATATTTTTTTTTGTTTGGCCGCTCAGTCTTCGGAGTCGAAGTTATGAGAGCATATGTCCAAATTAAATTCATTAGGGTGGTTTCACTCGCGTTAAATTTGGATTGAAATAAGTTTTTAAATAATAACCTATAAGATGTTGTTCAGCCTGATTTGTTGCAGAAATTTCCAAGAAACTGTGTCAAAACGAGAATATTTTTTTATAAACGGCAATACAGTTACACTTAAAAAAAAAAAGTTTTCATGTAGATTATCTTTATCAAATTGGACTAGTAGTTCCTAAGATTAGTGCATTCATACACGCAAACTCTACAGCTTCATACAATAATATACCTATAATAGATATAGACAGATGAAATTGTCTTGACAACGAAACGTACGCTAGTTAGACAATTTTTTCTTAGCAATTTGTTTATGGTTACTGCTCAGTTCCTACGGGGTCGTGGCATAATGTTATAAAGCCTAAAGTCTTCCTAGATCAATGATCAATTTAACAAAAAAGTAATTTTTCAAATCGGATAGGTAGTTCCTGAAATTAGCGCGTTCGTTCATACAAACTCTTTAGCTATGCATAACAGTATAGATACATAGCAAGGGAAAAATATTGTGATCGTGAACAATTTTAACGGAGTTTTCAACAGAAATACACGTTTTAAGTACAAATAACTAAGTCTCGCAAAATGGTCTGTGTGGTAAGTCTCAAAAACGAAAAATTGTACGAGATTAAAATTACATATTTGAGATAGGTATATGCAAATTTCCGGAAATATAATACAGTATTAGTATAAATGTATAATATACCATTACAAAACTAAAGATTTTAGAAAAAATATTATCTAACATAGAAGTCGTAGAAGGTAATGGAAATTGACAAAAACGCATATACCTAAGTGAGTGTTGTAGATAATAATTTCTATTGTTAAATAACTTAAGAGAAACTAAATGGAATTCCCATGGTAACTAAATTTAAACTTTTAAAATTTATTTCAAGAAGTGAGGCAAGTGAAAGTAGTGTGATGGGCCTCCCGATTTTTCGTTTATTCTTTTAGATAAACATTCATAAATTTTATAATTTATAAAATTATTTTTATTAGATTAAAATTATTCAATAACCAGAATCAAAAATAGTTCGATAGTTATAACGATCGAAAGTAAAACATTGGTATGGCAAAATATCGATGGTTTTAATGGATACATCCATGTTTCAAAAACATGGATTTTCGCTTGTCATTCCCTACTCTGAGGCCTCCCTCCAGCAGAGATGCCCACTATTAATATCCATTAAAATAATTACAGTAAACCGTCGTTTATCGAAAATAACTGGCAATCCGGATAATCGAAAATCCGGGTGAAATGGGTTATAAGCAAAACAAAATCCTTAAATGAGCAGACTTCCCGTTTATCATGATCAAAATTATTTATAGCTGGAATCAATCGAATTCAACGTCCTTTGACACTCCTGTAAATTCATCAAAATGCACTCTATTACCGACATTTATTGAACATTGAACTGTACATTAATATGTATTGATATTGGACAATATTATCGTTATATAATTTAACCAGACCAGGAGCGAACAAAAGATAATAAGGGACGAGCAGTTCGAAAGAAGGGTAACTGACAGGCGATGACAGATGTCACCACAGCTCTTACCCTCAGAGATAAGGGATAAGTTAATTTAAAAGCCCTACCGAGAAGTTAACACTGTGACAAAGCCAAAGTTGGGATATCTAATAAATTTTAAGAACTGTTCCCCTTAGGCTTCGGCTGGCCTCGAAGAAAAAGTGGAGACTGCCTGGAAAAGGTATGATTAAATTAGAGTTGGATAATGTTTCGCAGATACCGGCTGTCAGGACAAAGGGTGGAGCCATCCGATGAAATCCCAGAATTTCCTCCCTCTATAAAACTAGTCGGCCAATGAACAACGTTTTCGACCCCCTCTTAGGAAGAACAAGAAAGAAAGGGGAAGAGAAGCGGGAAGTCGAAAAGGAGGGACTTCCTCGCTGAACTCTGACCTCGCCTGACGCAAGCCTTCCTAGCTGATCTCGTTTGAGGGCGGAACAACGTGACTCTGAAGATGAGAGATGCGCTCTGGCTCCATGACTGAAGATATGCAGGGGAACCCGAGAGAGAGATGCTGAGGAACCATCAACACCAATTATTACAGATAAGAGATTTATGTTAAAACAATTAATGGCTAAGTCTAGCCTGAATCATTCCATGGTTAACTTTTTATTTTAATAGTTTGTTATTCTAATTAGATAAATGTTCGCAAGGAGGTTGTTCTTTAGTAACCATGTCCATATTTAATTTGAATATATTTCATTAAGATAGCAGTAACTTTGATTAACATTAGTATTAAAGTTAAAAGTAGGAACATTATCTTGGTTAATTATTAAATAATGGTAACCACAAACCAGGCCCTTGGAAAGGTATCCAATTTAGAGGATAAGGTAAGAAAGTATTCATAAGCTTACTTAATTTTGGGATAATCATCCTCAAAGATTGCCCAATGGCATCCCTATATATATAGACTAATGTATTAGCAGCTAAATAGATATCAAGCTCAACTCAAACTAGATAAAACATAGCAACATTAAATCAAACTAAAAAGTGAATATTAGGAGTAGTTACGTTCTTGCTATCATAGTTAAAATTATTATCTAATATGAACATAAAAAAAAATGTCTAAAAATCTGTGATCCGGAGAGCTGGATAAACGAGGTTTTACAGTTGTATACCTCACTGACGATTACATATCTGGAAAATCTGAAGTTCAGGTTTTTTAGAAATTATATTGAGTTTTTTGTCTGATGCTGAATGCCAACATACCATAATAGTTTGTCCAATAGGATTAAATGATGACTTCAGCATATTATGCTCAAGTTATCAATTAATTCTAATAATAAGTCTTTAAAGATCCCATTATATAGTCGCTATTAATATCCGTCATTGACTGGAGATAATAAAATCGACATTTATTTTCTAAAAGGTAATTATTCAAAGGCAACGGTGGTTCATTATCTCCACGCGCAGGTGATCCAGCCATCTAACAAGGTCTCCAGTAGCGCTATCATTACAGGAGCCAGTTTATCACCTAGCTTACTAAATCAATGTCGGCTATCCAGGATCATTCGAGTTTTAATGAGAGATCTTTTCCAGCGCGCTGGAGGGCGGCTTTTTGGTTGCCATAAGATTTCTAGTTCTGTTGGATTATATCTTAAAAAAACGGGACTACATAAAATATGAAAAATCTATGTATAAAACTAATAAATCCAAACTATATTACTACATAAAGAAGGCCTTGTTTCAGTTAAAATTTATGGTCATGAAGCGGCTAATTTGCAGATATAAAGAACACCCATTATTTTAAGAGCGTTAATAAAAACTATATAAGTTTTTTATCACACCATCTTTGGTTGTAAGATTCCTTTTGATTCACTCAAAATAAACGTAAATTTATTTTTAAATTCAACCTCTAAAAACCTACAAATTGAAATGAAATATGCTTTGGGTATTTTCTTATTTATATTACAGCAAAGATTTTGTCATTTATAATTTGCATGGCTTTTATGTTAAAATTGAATTAATAAATATAATTCAACCTTTCAGGGTTATGGTCGCTAAGTACTTCATTTATTTAACACTTTTTTTTTTAAGATTTCGTTTTTCCAAACTCCTCTCGCTCTTCCTCCTTAAAGCTGCTTTAAAATTAGTAATATATGTTGGCGTCATAAAATCAAATACTTGGCGTTATAACTACAAATATATTGGCATTTATAACCAAATTTTAAAAACAACTTTATATTTTTTAAAAATTTATTCATTTTCTAATTAATGCTTTACACATTTCACATGGGCACACACAACATTTATAAAATATATAGTCCATCTGTAAAATTGTTGGTGAACAATTATGCACTTGAGAGTAATGCTGACCTGCTAGTATGACGTTTCATCAAGAAATATTACTTCCACATCAAGTATTGTACCAAAGAATCTCCGTCTGTGGTTGAGGAATTTAATTATTAGTCAAATGAATGTTATATATATATATAGGAGCATGTACACATAAATAAAAAAATCTGTTGCGGTGCGCGCATCACACAACTTTCCCTTACCGTCCTATAATAATTATCATTTTAATATAATTTTAAAGAGTTCGCATAAACAATAGTTTAAATAAACTCAGCAGCATTCACTTCTTCACACCTCACAAATACATATAATTAAATAATTTTTTAAACAACTTTAGTACAATTCTGAACACTACCTATATATTTTAAATTAGTCAAGTTGAAAATATATTTTATAGATTAGTTTTCATAGAAATACTTTGGTTCCATTAAATAATATAAAAGTAGAAATTATTAAGTTAATTTTTACTCTAGTATCCTTACATTACATTACATATATTAGTATTATTACAGAGCGTATTGTTAACAATAGATTGGCAAGTTGGTGGGAGGAGGTTCGGTCGCATCTGTCTCCTTTCGGATGTGCTTGGTTATCCAGCTAGAGTCTAGTAGTCGTCACGCTCTATCTTTGCCAATTCCGGTCCGATTTTGATGATTATTATTTTTTTTTTTTTAGATAATTTAATTACCTTTCATACTTAATTTACCATAAAATGCATACTTTTTAAATTATGCGCAAATAAAATATTCTTTTCACCATAACTTTTTTCCCTTCATTTCCTTGGTGATGCATTAAGTTAAAGGCCTTTATGAAGAATAATTTTGACAAGTTTCATCAAAATTGTTAACGAGAAAATTGTAAAAAAGTGTAAAATCGACTATACAAAGTTGCACTTACGGTAAGTCGATTTTGTCGAAAAAATTGCTGTAAAATCACGTGCGTGTGCTTACCTTAAATACGTAATTTCAGTATCGTACAAGTTTTCGTATTTGAGCAAGGCTATTCAAATACACACAGACACACTGAATCAGAGGCACAAACACACATACCATTTTGCGAGCCTTTGTTATTTTGACTAAGGGTACCTTAAAACGTGTATTTCCGTTGAAAACATTAATTCTAAAATTTTTACGATCGCAATACTTTCCTGTTACTGGGTAACTTATCTATATATATATATATATATATATATATATATATATATATATATATATATATATATATACAAACACTTTTATATATGTATATATAAATACTCTATAGGCGAACGAAATTAATTCAAAATCGAAATACATTCGAAATTAATGAAAGTATTCCTTTGGCTAATAATTATATGCCTGAACCAGAACAGACGGAGATTCTGGTGCAGTACTTGATGTGGAAGTAATGTTTCTTGATGAATGGTCATACTTATATATATATATATATATATATATATATATATATATATATATATATATATATATATATATATATACTAACACACAGTCCCATATGCATGCATGTATAATATGCTACCTATACGACACCATGAATCAAACTAATGAACTTTGGAACGTGAGGAAGAATAATACATTGAGGCGATTTAAGTAAATTTACCTGCTGAAATAGATTTATTAGCAGGATCTAATAGAATGCCGCCGCCTGTAGGCTGACTCCGGTGTAAAGGTCAGAACACTACTGGAAATATGAGCGCTCATCGAGCTATAAAGTTAAATCAGCGTTGCTAAAGTTTTAATTTAATAAATTGAACCTGTTTAGTATTCACGAACTATAAAATAAAGAAATCAATATAAAGAGAAGAATATTGCCAACACACTCTCAGTTGAGAAGTTGTCTTGTTTGTAGCTGGTCCAACATTTTTCTTTGTAACTTTAATTTCATATTTCTAAATCTTGCCTTTAAATGTTCATTCAATAATAATGCATTTACTCTCACAAGAATTATACGGTTCCATTCCGTATATAATTTTCGGAGAAAAACGTAATTGAAATAATACTAATAATTTTCAATAATAATTAAAATTTAAAAACATCTCTACCGTATATTTACATATGTATATACCTACGACATGTAAGTATTGGTTTTTCATAATAACGATTAATATAAAAAAGAAAATTGATAGTTTTAATCAATGGTGTGTATAACCTTGAAAAAGGCACGCAGCAGGATAATCAAGACATACTTCGGCTAGATTCAAGGTGTTTTTGAAACATCTTGTGTAAATAAGAATAAGATGAAAATGAAACAACTTTCTTATTTAGCAAAGTTTCTGAAATTTTAGTCAAAAGTTCCCTCTGATTACGCCAGATGCTCCAAAATTCTGTATAAAACATTATCACAGGTTCAACTAGCCCACAGTTCCTTGTAAAATTGTGATTATATTTATTCATTTAATTTTCTTTCAATATTGAACATGAAAATAAACTAGTTTGCAAAATACTCTGAGTTTTATAATGGTTAGTTCTCTGGAGAAAGGTATTCTCAAAATGTGGCCATTATGGTCAATTCAAAGTGAAAAAAAAGCTTATAAGTTGCTGGATAAAGACATTAAACAATCATGATCGCTTTAAACTTTATGAAAATATGGATGTTACAGTAGAATCTCTCTTATTCGGATTCCTCATGTACAAAACCCTGATTATCCGGAACAATTGTTTTATTCGTTTTCCTTTTAGTAATTTTGTTTTTATTCACAATATACTGTTACGAATATATTACATAATGTAAACGAAAATCCTTAATTTTAAATACGTACATAATTTAAGATGCATTTAAAAAAATATTGTAACATGTAAGGTAATTTATTTTAATTTAAAAATTTTCTTAGAAGCACTCCCTCCGTTTTGTTTTGTTTTTCGCACGCTTTCAAACTAGGAAACCGTTAAATGATGTCTCTTCTAGTTTTATCTTCTAAGTTTTTTTCTCACATTTTTATATTATTGTAATTGAACAAGGTGTAGGTTTTGCGCGCTACATAAAGTGGAAAGTGATGATAGATCAAGTAAAAGCAAGGGAGTAGAAATCCCTATCAAAAACCTTTTTATTTTGCTAATAAAAAATTTCCTTTAAAATATTCAAACATTACTTATTTACTGATCATACCATCTCTTATCCGGAATTTCTCGTTATCCGGAATAGCTCTGGCCGAATAAAAGGGGTCTACTGTTTAGAAATAAAAATGATGTTTATAATGATGAATCTTCCAATTCAACTCTAAAAATGATGTTTAAAAAAAAAAAAAAAAATTATGGACAGTTTAAGGAAATTAAATATTATGCCAAATTAACTGGATGAAAAATAATTATCAACTTGCTTTTTCAGTTTGTTTTTTGTATTTTCAATCGTTTAGTAAAAAATCGCACGAGACGCATTCCTCAGGTCAGGAGGTAGATATAAAACTCAATCTGTTGCTGGCGATTCCAGATCCCCAAGGAACATTGCCCGTGGTCATCACCGCCCCAGCAGTCAAGTTCCTCGACCCCGAAGTAATTGGTCACAACCTCTGGGGGCCGGTCACTTACCTAGCTCAACAGCAAGGGCTCTAACCCTTTTTTACAGCATCATTCACTCTTTTTCTAATCTCTTACTCACTCTCTCTTTCACTATATAAAAATAATTTAATAATTATATAATAACTTTTAATTTATTTAACATAATAATAATTTAATTAATGCATATAATAATTTAATTTAATTTAATAATAATGCTTATTCTACAATATACTTGACAATATATATATATATGGGGAGAGAGAGAGAGAGCGAGTGAGGGGAAAAGGAAAGATATTAAGACAAGTCCCCCATATGAAAAATATGTGAAAAAAATTTCTGACTTACGATTTCGGGAAAGGAAAAAATGTTTTATTTTCCATCTTGTATATTGTGCCAGTGTGGAAAGTTGCGACGGAGGAAAAATGTTCGACAATAAGACAAGAAATATAAGGAACGGCTGAATAGAGAATTTGGCTGATAAAGTGGACCAGGTTGTGACAAAGTGAGTCACATCAATGAAGCAGTAGATATATATATTCGTCCATGGTCTGCAGTCGGATTGCTCACAGTAAGATGACTATTGTTATGTTTACACAATATTTATATTATTAAATGATTAAATTAGCTTCGACTATTTATCTATAATTTCCTAAATAAAACCGTATTAATCTTGGAACCGAGTTGGAAAAAAAAAAAAGTAGAAAAATATATCAATTAATAGCTTATTAACTTGAGCACAATCCGATAAAAAATATTATATAATAGAAAAATTACAAATAGTATTAAGAAATTTAATTTTAAATACATCGGTCCATGAAACGTACACTTTCTAGACTACCTGTGAAAATCAACAACAATTTTAATTATATGTTAGGAATAGCGGCATATCGCACTAGTGCCTATTGTCCTAAGGTGTGTCAGCTAAATTGTTTGTCAATCGAAATAGATCATTTAAAAAATAAAATAAAAAAAAATATATATATATATATATATATATATATATATATATATATATATATATATATATATATATATATATAATTGATCTTTAATCAAATGTTTACCAATATAATTATTTTAATTAAACTATATCACATTTAAAACCAATTAAAACAATTACTTTTTGGACGTAGTCCTTTATTCACTGAAATTTATATTTCTGTTATTATGATCAATACAATTTAAAAATATTATTATCATTTGATAAAATAATCGGAAACTGCGTCCGATGGACATCAAAAAATTTTGTTTCTTTTTACTAACAAAAGAACAATTGTTAAATTATTTTTTAATGTCTTCACCATCCGAAACTCTAAACAAAACGGCAATTTATAAACGGTAAAATTTATAATAAACGTTTAAATTTACCTCAATGCAATTATGAATATTATACTTTTAAATTTGAAGAATTTGACTTGTAATACTATTTGACTTTTAAATAGACAAATTTGACGACAAAGCTTAAATATTATTAAGAAAATATTTTGTGAAATTTAAATTAAAAAAGCGGCAGTTTCAATAATAGGTATGGAATTTATTAAATAAAATTTAAAATGCTATAAATAAATTGTTTAAATGTTAATTTTCTTATGCATTCTTTTACACGGGAAGAAGTTGTCGACTATTAAGATATCCTATTTTAGCGTTTATTGAAATGTCTCTCTACAAAGCCCGTTCCGATTTGATAACTAGCCAGGATCTACCGAAGCCTGTATTAATGTTAAAACCGACTATTTTTGAAATAAGGAACTTTTGAAAGATATCTATCCTCGCCAAAGCTAGTATTATTTTAAGAACGTTACAATATATGTATACATTTTCTCCTCCTCCTTAGGCTTTCGGGACCAGCCAGCTCCAACCGGTATGAACTTGGAGATTGTTAAAACATTGGCTTTTTGTGTACATGATTCACCATATACACAGAAAGAATTATGAACGGAATATATTATGTCCCTGTGTGTGTGTGTATGTGTGTTTTTGGGCGCGCGCGCGTGAGTATGCGTGGCGTGCTGTTTATTATATATGTATTAGTCATTTATCTTATGTATATACTATAAACAAGTTGATGACAATGTTAATATTGACTTGAAAGTGTAAATTATTCAAAATCAACAATTGAATTTTTAGTTTTTAATAATTACAATGAACAAAATTGTGAAATGTTATTGAATTGAGAGGGGAAGAGAAGATACACTAAATTGGAATTCCGCTCGACAGGCAGAACCAACTTGTTTTTGTATGTATGGTTCATCAATTAACAACGGAAAGCCCAATTGGAATTCTGGGTTCAACTTAAGACAGATAAGGAATCCTTTATCACCAGTCGGGTCGAGGATGGACTGAACTGAAAGATAGTGGGCGCTCCATCTCACAATCAGTCCCAATGGGAACTAGGCCGGTGCTCATTTGGTCCGGCTTAAAGAGGGTCAAGCCTTCATGGTGCGTTCCCTTCTATGTTACTTGAGTGATAGATCGCTATGCGCTATATCATTACCTGAAGCACCTGCTCGATTAAGAAAAAAATATGGAAATTATTACACAATGGTTTATTATTTGCAAATATTATATATCAAAAATATCTGGTGTGTTCCCTCAGACTTCTTTTCTTACCGTTGAAAGTCCAAATAAAAATTGTTTGTGATATGTTCGCTAATACTGGTCATATAACGATTTATTTATTTTATTTTATTTTTTTACGATTAATACATTAAATTATCTTGCCATAATAATACTAATACACTATATATTTTTGGAGAGAGTTTTCGTTATATCATTATATCATATATCAAATATATATATATATATATATATATATATATATATATATATATATATATATATATATATATATATATATATATATATATATATCATTATATCAAATATAATGATATTTCGGAGAGAGTTGGGTTCTATATATATATATATATATATATATATCATTATATCAAATATAATGATATTTCGGAGAGAGTTGGGTTGGCGCTCTACCACACGCCTCTCAGCTCTGAAGATTGCCTAATACTTAGACTAAGTAAACTATATAAGTATACTTTTATAAGTTACTTATAAGTGTTACTTTTTGACCGCACCCTCCTCACCCCTCCCCCGACCAACTTCTCCCTTAACGTTATATTTTTGTTCTATATTTATAAATGGCCGAGTTATTGGCGCATGAAATCTCCAATCGGACGTCATACGGAAACGAAATGGCGGATGGTAGCGTTGAAATTCGATGATCATCCTGGGGTGACATCTGACTTTGGTGCCGAATCTCAAATAAATTGGCCCACTAGGCATAGAGAAAAGCCGCGGATGTCGGACAGACGTTTTTTTTTTTATTCGATTTTTGGATTCTTGAATCATAAATCCTCAAATTTCAAGGGGGGTTTAATGTTTTTTTTCTTAGTCGATCACAAAGGTTCATTATTGAAAAAAATAAACCAAAAACTCTTTGTTTGACAATTGAAGAAAAGTTGTTTAGTTTTGATTATAATATCTCTATTATAAAAATCAAAATACGTCCACAAAATCTGTCATTTAAAATGTTGGCCAAGATAAAATAACTAGAACATCGCATATTGGAATTAAATAAAACGAATTACATTAAATACGATAAAAGTGAAGTATTTTATTAGCGAAATAAATTTTTGGTCTACTCAATTTTAGTTATGCAAATATCTTTCTATATTAATTTTTCAATAACATATTATTGGTTTCAGGATTAATTGTTAACATGGTTGAAGGTTTAATTGTTATCTATATTATCAATCTACAGCCTCTTAAGATGTAAATTCCTCGAGTCAAAATTGTATTGTAATATATCGGAACAATCATGTAATAAATACTATTTAAAAATATTTCTCTTTAGAACCAATCTCAAATATTCTTGATTCGTCCCAAAAACCTAATGCCCAAAAGTATAAAATATATTTTCAAATATATTCAAGTCCTCCATTCAGCGAGAAGAAAATGAATATTTGAAGATTTTATAATATATGTCACTTCTTCCATTTTTCCGAGCCAGTGCAATAAAACCACATACATTACCCAGCTGTAATATATCAACCCGGGGTCGAGGAATATGAGTTAGGGTCCCGCTCGGGAGAAGAGAAAATTCAAATTAAAGCAGGCTGCTTAGAGGAAAAAATAAATTGGAAAAGAAGATAAGGGCAATAGAAAAGGCCATTTAGTTCTTGAAATTGGGGCCGATACGCCTCAGCAGATTTACTGATAATTTCGAAATAAGATTTACAGCAATCGAAGTTAAGGTGTAAAGTCTTTAAACACTTGGAGGTAATTATTTTACATTAAAGAATAAAATCTTCCAGTGTAACAGTGGAAAAAAAAGCATTGTACATTCCAAGAAACAACAACATCAACTGGTTAAATAAAGGCGCAATGGATACTATTCTCCGATTGCTTTATCATGTCTTGAATTTCATCATATCTATCAAGATAAACGAATCCTGTACTCCAGAGGTGCGTTTATCCCCAGCGAGTTTTTCAATCTCGAGAGTAAAACTCGTAAATGTAAAGGTCGAGCGTTGTTTAGTTAAGTCACAAATGTATACGTTCCCTCCCTCCTCTCGGAGAGTACCCTTAGAAAATCCACCGCTAGTAAAGACTGGAAATAGTAAACAGAATGTCCAAACATATATGAAAATGGAATAAAATGTGTAAAATGAGAATACTTATTAATTTGTTGACATCCGCATGATGGTATAGAAGGATCAATCTAATTAGGTATTGATAAATTATTTGCCACTTCTATAAATTTGTTTTACTGAAAACTAGTTTCGAAAATTATACATCCTCAGTTTTCCATTTAAACCTTGAACTGAGAATGAATGTATAACATTCGAAGCTAGTTTTCAATAAAACAAATTTATCGAAGTGGCAAATAATTTATCAATCCCTATTTATTAATTTGGTCAGATGTCGGTTCTTATGGATCCGAACGATTCCCAATCGAACGACGGTAATGGTGTCTAAGCTCACGATCATACTGTATTGTGTAGCATCAGAATTTAGGGGAACAGGCGGAAGGAGGAATTCCAACCATACAGTCCTATGTAGATTTTTGCAAAAAAACAAATATGTGGATCTCTGGCCAGTGAGCGACGGGCTTTTAAAGACTAAGAAAACGTTATTGAATTACATAGCATCAACTGTTTGATAAAACGTTTGGACATAACCTTCCAATCGATAGAGATTAGCTGCAGTTATACTTCTATCGTACTAGATATTTTATTTAATAATATTGACTGTAATATTATTATTATATAGCTTAATCCCTACACTCCTCAAAGCGTTGCATGGTGGACCACCCTCGAAGCAGATCGTGACGTGCTGCCATCCATATCCTGAATCCCATATTCCTCGCGGACCCCTCTCCGTAGAACACCCTGCCAAGGAAGTTTAGGCTAAAAGGGCCGGTCCTTTGGCTTGCTCCCAACCCTGCCTTCATTACCATCTGTCCTCCTTAGGTCCACTGCCCTTCTTGTCCTGCCAACCTTCATAAACTCAGCCATTTCAGCTGTTTGTTACACGGTCTCTAGGCTTTATCTTTCTACTTATCTTACTCCCACCCCTTCGGTTAAATACTTAATGCCACTGGTTGGGTTAGTCTGACAGTTTCGCATTGATTATAGTTTTATTTTGCTTTTTTCTAATCTATCTGCGAGTTGGATATACTTCTATATAGGAAAACATATTTATGGTTAATTATAACGTTTTTGATTGGCTATATTTTATATTTTTTGAGTACTTCGAAGAAAAGATTTAAAAGGAAAATAAATTCGAACTTCTGAAATATTTTGTATTTGTATTTAATATTTAATATTTGTATTATACTTTGAAAACTTTTGAAATTTTACTTTGAAGAAGGTTATTTCCAATAATGGTTATGAAAATCTGGTTGTCTATCGTTTCCTTTAAAAAACCTATTATATTCAATAGTATTTTTTATTATGTTTACTACTTTTTATAGCTTAAGGTAATACGTTAGTGGGTAATCATCAAGAAAATAATTTTTATGGAAATAAACAAATATAATTATTACATCGTTGATCTGCTATTAATATAAATAGTATAATAAAACACTATTTTCATTTCGTTAATATATGAGACTCGTCCTTTAACTTAATTAGATTTTAATGTTAAAGTAAAAATTATATTTCTTATGATTTTCACATCAATTATTGCATAACAATCAATATATTATAATAACCATATTTTCCATTTTATTGTTTATGATAGCCATTCAATATTATTTATTCGGTGTTTTTTATTATCATTGTTTATTTGAATATAATTAAATATCAAATTATAATTACTTTTATTTATTAGTGGATCCTAATTTGTATTTTTACTGCACCTAATGTATAATTATGAATTCAGAGACTCAATTTAAATCAGTGTCAACCCTTAAATAAATGATATTGACTCTTGTATGCATTAAAATTACAGTTTGACTTATTTTTTTTTTCATTTTATTAATACCGGTATTCTCAAACACAGCCTCTGAAAAATTTGAAAATCATAAAGAGAAGCAGGTCGATTTTCGCTCCAGTTTATTTAACGATTGAAATAAACAAATTGGTAAACGAGGTAAACTTTTTTTTACATATCCTAACTTAATTTTCAATAGTGTGCAAATATATTGAACTGAAAATAAATAAGCAAGCTACAAGTAATACACAATGAAATATCTGTAAGTGATATTTATATTTAAAAAAAAAATATTCTTGCGGCTCACTAATTACCAAACATGATATTGTTTTAAAACCGAAGTTTTAACGCAGTAACGACGAATCATTGAAATGCATCGATGGATATGAAATATATATGCATTTGATTCGGCTGCTAGTACAACACATTTCACATATAATTAATGGAAGATTCGATTAACACTAGCTACTGATGAATAAAAGGAACATAGTAGTGGGTCATTTTCGCATAAATATTCACCATTTGGTACTTGAAGGAAAATAAAAATTACAAACAGCACTAGATAAGTTTTAATTTTTTAATTAGACATTATATAATATATTTATTGAATCGTGCAGTATTATAAAATACGATAATTAAACAGACCATTGAAATGTCTTTTGCTCGAGTATTTTATATTTTATTTCTTTACTAATAAAGGTAGGCAAGCTTTGTATTAATACAGGAAGTGAAAAAAATGTTTGTCCTCAAATTCGAAAATTGTCATCCCCGTTCAAATCCATGAACACATTTGATTTCGAGTTTGTCTGGTTGCCTGTATCAAATGTGTGCGATGGAGACAATGCCTATCTATTTTTGAGGATTTTTCGAGTTGGTTTCTTGTATTCATATCAATTTTGATATTTGATTTTGTTTCCAAATCAATTTAATCAAATTCCATCAACTACTTTCACCTACGCATGCGTATATTTTGAGAAGGGCTCCTCCTATTTGGTCAAAGATGGAGGAAAATTGGGCCTAGCGTGCAAATGGTCCAGTATCAATTTCATCTAATTCTCTTTTACTGTTCGAAATTATGTAATGATGGATTTTATTACTCCTCAGGCACATAAATTGAAAAATGGTGAGAAAGCTATGCTGACCTTCTTGGAAGACGTTTTTTAATTTAAACTAAAACCCGTTTATTACTCTCGGTTTTAATTTTTAGTCAGGCAATATCCGTTAAATAAACAACCCTCTCACTGTTTACGGAACGCTCGGATCGATCATTTAAAATCTAATAAAATATAAATCCAATATTAATTCCTTCAGAAAAAAAAAAAATACTAACAGGTTATTATATTGGGAGGGCTAACCAGGGTGTTCACCAATGGGAACCCAACAGGCTAGGGGAGGAAATAAGATTAATGATGAATACCAAATCATCCATCATCCTTTGGATCCAGTAATAAATTTTCTGCTCCTTTAAATAAGGAAGACATAAAATTTATGAGCTTTGCTATTCAGGAGTTGCTAACCGGCTGTTTATTGGTGAAGCACCAAAGGACATATCTTCCAACCGAACCGTCTATCTCAGGATTACAAAGGATATGGTTTCAGTCTATAATGATGGGTATTGAAACAAATAAAGAATGTTATTAAGTATAACACTAACCCGGTTATCGAATAATATGTTTTTTATAATTTTTGATCTTATGAACTGCCATAAGAAATAATTTGTATTGATAGTTTAAAGGCCTGAGAACAGTTTAGTCCAAGATCAACAATATGTTAGGGAAGGCTTAATCTAGATATAAGAACAATCTCTAGCATAGCCCTAACATGTTGTCAGGAGTCAATATTATGAAGAAACTTCGTAATTCAGAATTTCATTTAGTTTATTAATTTATCATAGTAATTAAATTAGAAGAAATTCTTATTTCATTACGGCTTATTTGTAATAGAAAGATTTTATTACTAAATCAGTTCCTTCATTTCTATCTACTAACAACTAAATAATTTCACCTTCCCCTCTAGTGAAAAAATCTGGTGCAGTGTGCGCATCACACAACTATTCCTTACTCCCTATAATAATAATCTATTTTAACATAATTTTAAATAGTTCACATAAACACTACTTGAAATAAACTCAGCAGCATTCACTTCTTCACGTCTTTTCTCACAAAAGTAAAGTTGAATAGTTTTTTAAACAATTTTAATACAACAATTCTGCGCACTATATATTTTACGTTTGTCATGCTAAAATATATTTCAAAAGTTTCGGCTTAGTTTCCATGAAAGTTCAATTCAGTTTCCATCAAAACAATTTATTTTCATTAAATAATACAAAAGTAGAAATTATTAAGTTAATTTATACTTTTATATTCTTACATTACATTAATACAGAGAGTATTGTTGGCAACAGATTGGAACCTTAGTGGGAGAAGGTTCGGTCGTATCCGTTTCCTTACGGACGCGTTTGGCTTTCCATCTAGGGTCTTGAAGTCCTTAGATATACTGTAGCTTTGCTCAAACAGGTCCAGATTCGATTATCCTTTTTTTTGTTTTTTGGAGAATTTAATTGCTTTGTATATGATCTTAAACATAATTTACCATATAATGCACACTTTTTGTATTATGCAAAAATTTAATTTTCATTTAGCTATAACTTTTTTCTCAGCGAAGTACTGAACCCATGAATAGTTAAGGAAATCTAAGAAAAATACATTAGACAAATTTCATCAAAATCGTTTGAGCTGTTTACGAAAAAGGTGTAAAATAGGTGATAAAATTGACACTTCTGGTTAGACCGATACGCTTTATCTTTTCTAATATTGGTTCGAATTTGATTATTCCTTTCTTACTGTTTAGACAATATAATTACCTTTCATATGATTGTATACATAATTCACTATAAAATGTATACTTTTCGAATTATACGAAAATAAAACATTCTTTTCATCATATTTTCTCCCTGCATTTCCTCTAAGATGTATTACGTGTATGAAAAGTTAAAGGGCTTTACGAAGAATATTTTAGGCAAGTTCAATCAAAATCGTTAGAGCCGCTTTCGAGAAAATCGTAAAAAAGTATAAAATCGACTAAACAAAGTGGCACTTCCAGTAAGTCGATTTTGACGAAAAAGTTGCTGTAGCATCACATGCATGTGCCTATCTTAAATACGTAATTTCAGTATCGTACAAGTTTTCGTTTTTGAGCTAGACTGTTCACATACACACAGACTCACAGACACACAGCCTCACAGACACACTTTGCGAGACTTGGTTATTTAGACTCAGGGGACCTTGAAACGTAGATTCCATTGAAAACTCGAATTCAATACTTCTTGTTATATATTTCATATGTGGGTAAGGAAAACTAAAAATGAAATGATAAATTTAATGAATTGTAAGAATATAAATTAAGAGATAAAAAAAGTACTTCAAGAGAAACAACATGACTGTAAAATGAACACAATTAAAAATACTTCTTTTTTTTAAATTAAATAATCCGACATTCGAGGCGCGCTTAACATAAAAAACATATTTCCTTCTTGATGGCAGGAAGTACTTCATGTTTTCAACTGCATTGGTCGTGAATACAAAAATAACAAGAGTAAATTTTAAAAACACTCAGCACTTAAAATCACCAACGGCTGAAAATAAGTCTGAAAGCCGAGGTGGTGATAGTAGGTAAAAAACTAAAAAAAATCTGTGAAGTAATAAAAAGTCAGAGATGGTCTGTCTGGCTATGCTTATAGGATCAAAAGGGAGGGAATCTCTCTGAGCTCGTAATGGAATAGTAGCTCTGAGAAAGGAAAAAAAAAGGAGGAGGTTGGAGGCTGTAGGTGGCGCCCAAGAAAAAAATTTAAATTACACTGAAAAAAGAAATCAGTTTTATTTTATCTTAACTGAGATACTACTTCCTTATTATTATTATTTACTCAAAAGTAAAATTTAACGACTGGGAAAAAATGCTTAAGCAGGCTAGGAATGAAGCATTACCACTTAACTTCAAATTCAGTGATACTAGAATAAATAGCAAGAAGTTTCAAGTTAGAATTAAACGATTTTCTAATACTACGTTCAGTTTTCGTAATGACAATTTGATAGAAATATTGTGATTAAAAATATTTTCGATAGGAAGAGCTGGAAAAACAAAAAAATGTAAAGCTTCCTATCTTGCTATCAGGACTTGGATTGTTATAAATGAAGATTATATCTCCATAACACACAGCCAATGAGTTAGTTTACATTCAACATTCGACGTTGACAAATAGTTCGCACGTATCGCCTATAATTTCAAAATTAATCATTAGTGATGATATTTTTACAAGAACCGAAAAGAAAACTGGTGAAAAATAAATAAAACTTTTTATGATGTTAACAGAAAACGCTAGAAGACTTTGCTAATACTAAAGACCTCATATCGGGTCTTTTCGGTTTCGAGTACCGCAGTTACTAACCGGTGATTTCTGTGATAATATTTATTATTTTTCATGCTTAATTTTAAACACCTGTAGTTATTATCAACTAACCTCGTTACCTGTTTTGTTTACACTCCCAATTTCTGAATTCGGGTAAAATGAATTTCTCTACACTTGTTACTGATTTTAATACCGAGGATTTTTATATTCATTATTATATCAGACCAGTGTAAAGGATATAATAGCCTTGGAAGAGAAAGGTTGTACACACCTAACAGTGTGTATAACTCATTTAACTTCCTTGATCCCGATACCGGCGCACATACTAATCGTGTTGAGGGACTGTGGGCGCTTGCCAATAAGAAAAAACAAGTTAATGAAAACTACTCAACTCCTACATGTGTCAGTTCATGTGGTGGCAAAGATATGAACTGTTTTCAGAAAATCATTGAGGAGATGAGGCATTTTAAACCTGAATATTTGGATCTATAAAGCTTTTTGTATTACATATTTATTTTATGGTTTAACAATGTAAATAAATGTTTTTTTTTTGTTGGCCATTGCATACATTATTAATAACTTAAACTTTAGCATCATATGTTATACTAGTGATCTCATAAATCACCGGTTAGTAACTGCGGTACTCGAAACGGAAAAGACCCCTCATACCTAATAAAATTAATATATATGCTACAAATATACATTCTTTAATGAACGCAATGAAATCTTTTTATGAAAGAAAAATAATATAAAAGGAACATACAGGAGGAAAATGAGACTTTTCCTTGGCAGAAATATGCAAAGAATTGTGATTTTTTATTATTAATAGCGGATTGTTTGTATCATTCATTTTATTTTATTTTTTGTATTACGAACTATCTAAAGTCTTATTTTGAAATTAAATGATCAATTACATGAATAATTTTACGGTGTTGTGCATAACCAGTTGCTTGAGAGTGTTCATTTCCATATGGCCAGCTCACCCCTGCCGAACGTAAGCAATGTATTGCGTTTTCCGTCACGGAGGAGAACTATAAACATGGGGGAGGGGAGAGAGAGAAATGGTTACAAAACATATCCCGGGAATAAGGATACTTTACCGCCGACGTCCCGGAGCGGTAACATTTTTTTGTTTTAATTCCATGTAATCTATCGTGTAGCATGATCTATGTAACACACATATACAGCGTGAATAAGGCCTGAAATATAGTGATCATTTGGGTTCATTTCATGAATTTCTTCGAGAGAGAGAAAAACTTTATTTATATATTCAATTATAATGCCTCAACTAAATCGGATTACTACAAGACCTTGTCCATTTACCGTTTATTTTAAGATTTATTAATTTTAAACAAATATGTGATACAATATTAACATCATCCAATAGTACTATAAAAGAATACTTTGTTTTATTTTGTTCTTCAATTTATGTAAAATATTTGTTCTCGTTCTTCTTTCCTTCTAAATTCTCTTTGTGGCGGAAATGTTTAGTATTTATATACTATTTTTCTTCATTTTACATCAGTTTTGGGTTGGAACAAGTTGTGATAAACCCGTAGGAGCTTGATTCAGGTTTCACAGCAACTCCATTTTTTCCACCAGTCCTGGTTGAAAATTCAAATCAAAAGCTGTCATCAGACTTACAGCTAAAATTAGGTGTCGTTATGATATAACTGTCGTTATCCATCATTAAGTCTAGTGTGATTCCAAAATTTCTCTAATTTATTTAGTGAAACAATTTTTCACTTACTTCTATTTCAATCGATTATGGTTGGCGACAGTATACTTATCGATTTTACGACTATATACCTATCGATGGTTGTTCAAAACAATAATAACCCTTCTGCTGGTTGATTGAATAAAATCCAAATTTCTATTATGCCTTTATTTTTGTTTTATAATAGAGTTGGGATAAAGTTGAAAGATTCGTTGGTTTTGGGACAAAGTAAACCATTTGGAGAGCAATAGGAACACAAATCAATGCTGTGCTGCCGATGGCGAAGTGGGTCGCGGCAGTGAACTCTTAAATCACCCGGGGACTGGAGAATTCTCCTGGGTCGAGGAAAAAATAAAAGCTTTTAAAACTTTACAAACCACTCCCTCTGGTTTATACAATTAAATCGTGGACTCGGCGGACGAATGTAAAACCACAATATTCGCCACAGACCCGATGGTTGTAAAACAGATTCATTTATTATACTATAAATCTTTTAGTGTCCTTTAAGTCATATTTATGATCGATATTGGTAAACAAACTCCTTCAAAGCATCATATTTTGAAAAATTCATTGATATATTTTTGATTGAAAATATATATAATGATCGAAAGTTGTAGTACATACATCATATTATTACAAAAGTGACATATGTTATTTTAAAAGTTCGATAAATAATGATTAACAATGTTCTTATCCACTTAAATAACTATATTTCTACGTACATGATCGGGTAACTGCGTATGATGAGTTAGTCTCAACAAGTACACCAAGTGATCAAGAAATCTTTGTGACTAGCTGTAAAACTCTACAGTTTCTAGGAAAATTTCTAATGAAGACAGTTTGGATAATTCAACTTGGAGTGATGTTCCCAAAAGTGGATCGTTAATTCCCTGGAATATTTATGACAACCCTTAGCCTTTTACCACTAAGGATAACTCTTTACTCGGCTTTGCGCCTGTGCAATAAATAAAAAGTAAGTTTAAAAGAGTGCGCTTAGTTACCCGAGGATCGAGAGACTGTGCGCAAATGGATATTAGTAGATTTGTGACTTTCCACAAAGCTGCTATGATTGATATGATTTATTAACCTATGAAACTAGAATAAATAAGGAAAAGTTTGATAGGTTTAGTTTTAGTATTAATGTGAAAATTTCGATATTATTATATTTTTTTCCCCTCAGGCGCGCACAGTTCCTCCATTTTTCTATAATGACGAGTCTCGATGATCATCCTGGGGTGATACGTGGCTTTGGTGCAAAATAAAAAAAAAATCGGCCAAGTAGTCTCAGTGAAAAGCAAGTCTTCAAAACTAAACGAATTTTGGATTCTACGCATCTTGATATGTAAACCCTCAAATTTTGTAGATGGAGGAGGGGGCTATATTTTTTTTTTCTTATTCGATAACAAAGGTTCATTATTGAAAATAATAAATCAAAATAACTCAAACGACTCAACTGACCAAGTCATAGTTCACTACTAACCTACATATATTTTTTTAGTTATAATATGTGATTTTTTTAACCATTCATTATCACTAGTCAAACAAATTATCATATTTTTAATAAATTCTATTAATTAATGTGACTTGTGTAATTTGTTAAAACAAATAATTTTATTATTAATAAATTCTAAACGCAAACATTACATTAAATGATATTAAATAAAAGTAATTAATAATAAAATGACAAGGTGACATTATTCATAAGATAATGAAGAGCCATTACAATTTAAGGCAGGCCCGTTGGAGTTGTTCAACCAAGTTACTCTCTCTTCTTCACAACTTACTTTCAGATCCCCCTGAAAGCAATATTTCACTTTTAAATGAACCGGAAATTATAGAATGCGCATTAGCTACACTAAGTATGCATAAAATAGTAAAATATAAATGTGACAATTGGACAATAATCGTCCAATACGTATTATGCATTACCTTAATTATTAGTTCATTACTCATCTATATAGATCGTGTCCTTTTATTATGTATAAAAAAAAAAATCAAATAAGATTTTCAAACATGTATACTCTTGATTTGTTAGTGAATAGATTCTGGCAATGTTAGTGAAAATTATAAATTTTTGGCTATACTTTATTGGTTAAATGATAATAAGAAAACGATTTAACTACAAGTAAAAAGATAATTTGTTATATAACTTAATAAGTAATTTATAGTATATGAGTATTTAATTAATATGTAAGAATAGTTAATTTTTAGAGTGAATATTCTGAAGATCAGGACAGGTCGATTTCTAATGCTTTATCCAGTGATATTGACAACCTTTTATTGTTGTCACGGAACATGAAGAAATATCTTGGAAACTAGTTATCTACTCAAGGAAAACGACATACTATATGATAACGGAATGAAACCTCCAAAAAGAGTGTGTGTGTCAATAGATGGATGCCGGGACGCCGAGTGTCGTTTTTACTGCAATCTTCGGAAACTAGTAACCAAATCAGTATCACTTTTGAGCCACGGATTTATAATTTTATGAGCGTACAAGGAAGTCATGTGTTCCCCACATCAGATATTTTCATTTTAAATTCTAATGAAATTTGATCCAACCTCAATTTTGTTATGACGAATTGCCTGCAGAACTGAATAGTAGAACTTGAATAAGTGTGGAGGAAGTGAACTATTACAAATCCTCCAGAACATTGCCATTTGGATTTTGACAGATGAAGTTTGACAATTCCTTTAATAACTTTATTTAGAAATCCCTCGTGCATCCATTTTGAACAGTTGGATTCTCTACGCCCAGATAGGCTTCAGGGCTTGATTGTACAGAAGAAGCTTGTTTGCTACAGATAAATTGAATAGTCTGCCTAAAAACCAATATATATTTTGATACCTCAAGCCTGCGAAACACCAGCACATATTTCATGGAGCACAGAATATGAATCTTCTTGCCTTATTCGTAAATCCCTATTATCAGATAAGTAGGACACTAAGAGCAGAAATAAAGCCCCCCGGGAAGGGCTTTGTTAAGATCATAGATAAGTCCTTGACGCCAAACTTTGTTGAACGCCTGTTTTACGTCCAGAAAGACAGCTGTGCAAACTTTTCCTCCTTCAATTGCTCTCTCGATTTGATCACTTATTTTATGAACCTGATCAACGGTTGAATATTTCTGCCGAAACCTAATTGGTGATCAGACGTTATCTTTCTTTCTTCGTTATCTCAGTAGAGGCATTAATCTCTTGAGGAGCAACTTCTCGAAGAATTTTGGCATTACCGGCAGCAATGGCATAGGACGGTACGATGTCAGCTCATAAGGAGGCTTTCCTCGTTTCGGAATCATGAAGACTTCCGCAACCTTACGCAACTGCGGGACGTATCTGAGCTGGAATGCAGCATATATTATTTTGGTTATTTTAATTCCTTCAGGGGTAGTGCTTTCAAACCCTGCCCTGAGGTAAGATCATATCCCGGCGCTTTCTTTGTGTTGATCTCAAGTTTGACAGTATTTTGAATCTCTTTGATGGAGGCTGGCGGAATTTTGATATTAATTTCTATCAAAGACGCTTCCTCGAGAGATTCTTCTTCGCATTCGTTCGGAGTGAAGATCCTAGCAAGGTGATGAACGAAGACTTGAGCTTTGCTATGGTTAACCTTAAACCACTTGTTTTCAAAATCCTTCATTAGTGCAGCCTGTAATACTAGTCTTTGGAGGAAGTTTGTAGCCTTCCAGAGTCAGTAATCTGCGCTTTTATCATTCGTTGGTTCATTAAAAAAAAAAAAAATTGTTCAACGTTTCATTTTATATTTCTTGGATTGCCTTTCGAAGCTTAGCCGTGAGCTTGTTCCATTCAGTCTGACGGCTTGAGAGTCTTTTGCTATCTTTTCCTTGCTTTTCTTTTGTCTCAAATAAACTATTTCTTGAGAGTAGTTATTTCCATTATGTTTCTGGTTCATTACAGGCGAATTTTCCCATGCTGAATATTGAATGACTGTAACAATTAATATTAAAAAAAAATAATTTATTTCATTTTTTTACTTCCGAAAGAACAGCTTAGTTAAAAATATTAACGAACATAAGAGGACAAAACAATTAAAATATTTGTCTACAGAAAATAATCAGTGGCCCAACCAATTTTCATTTATACTTCAATGATTATAAATATAACAACAATAAGGCCGAAAGGTTCAACAAGCTTTCTTTTAAAATTGAACCATTTTTATTCGATCTGCGGCAGACATTTATCTAACCATAAAGAGTGCAGAATGCTTAGTGCTTTGAGGATCTCAAGTACTCATAACAACGTATTTACTATTTCGGAACAGAATCGTAAATTGCTGTTAGTTGTTTTTAAAATTTGGATTTGAAACAACGATGTTTTTTTCTGATTAAAAGGATTCCACACAGACGTTTTTTTAAGCAAAATTTTCCCGGGAAAAAATCACAGAGGCGGAGAGAAAGTTTTGTTTCCCATTCGGGATAATCGAACCAACTAATTGCCTCTCCCATCACACGCGGAAAAAAATGAATAAAACAGACTGAATGTAAAATTGGCTAGGCTTATAAAAAGCGAAAACCTGACAGCTATTAACCAAATGCATGGATTAGTTCGCTCAAGCAGTGCTAATAGAACTGCCTGCAATACTCGTAAGTAATCGTGGACTACTGTGATTTTATGGAATAATGGCTTATAAATGTATATTGATAGAGAAGACCAATAACATGTAAAAAAATGCCATAAAAAATGTCAATATAGATTTTTTGACGAGTATCTTCTGTGCACGATTTCCCTTGTATCAGTGTCCACACCATTCTCCCACTTAAAGTCCAAAATAGACATAAAAATTAGGGGTTTAATAAAATTACAAAGAAAAAACAACGTGGAAGTAATGAACGACAAACATATGACACTTTTCTGCTTTCCTAATCGTCCAAAGTTTGTCTAAAATAAAATATTTCTTTAATTCAAAAACAACTTTTTTAGTGACACGTTTTCTTACTAAATTATGATTTATCAAAGTATTATGCCAATCGATTTTTGATGGTCAAAACCCTTATTATAAAATTTTAAACAAAATCCTTCCACGGTATTTTGAGATCCATTTTTCGGATAGAAATCGGTCGTATCGGAATACAGGGTATAGCAAGTTGGAGATTTATATATTGTTGGGCAGAACACAAATACATTTTATGATTTAATTATTCCTGAAAAAACAACTTCCCGTGACTTTTTATTATTATTATATTTTTATTGAGAAATCATTGTATCAATCTTATTGTAGAAAATAAGCATCCTGAAGAAGAAGGACTTCGAAACGTCGATGACAGTACTATAAAAATGTTTTCTTAATAATTAAAATAATTTTCAAGTTGTTTTTCACAAAGAATTAAATCATAATATATTAATTTTCCCTAATAATTGGAAATTATTTAATATATAAATATATTTTAATTTAACTTTAAAATAAGCAGTTTTTTAGCGACCCATCATTCCTCTTCTGCAAAGCTGTAAGAACTAACTCTGTATCGACTAACCTTTATTGGTCCGAAAAAGTTTTTCGAAATGGAGAAATTTGGGTCCAATGAAATGAATTTCGAAAGAAACCTTAGATCTTTTAAGCAAAATCATTTGCACGAGAACAAACGTTGAGCGGCATTATTGTCCGCCGCAGTGAACAACCTTTTGGTGCAATAATTGTAGGAATTTCTAGTATGAAACACTTTCAATATGCCTACCTGACTAATGTATTGTTTGTAAAGAGCATAAGATGATAAAATAGTTTCAAAATGGGTTAAAAGCAAAGGATTGGATATTAATAGGAATAAAATGTTTGAACAGCATTTAACGGAGTGAATCATGAAGAAGCGAGCCGGCGACAATATCCCAAGAGTATAGATTCAAATGTGGCTGGACCTAATGGGTGCTGCTCCCCCGGGAACGACACATGCGAAACAAGAACTTCGCTCGCTTCTATACGAGATGTTGAGAACCATTAAAAACAGATTTGGGAGCTCTGTGCCTGCTATATACAGATTAGATAGAAATTGTGCTTTCTGCACTACTTTTAAACCCTTCCAACTTCCCGCTTATCTGCAAAACCGTATTAGTTTTATCAGCCTCTGCTAGAGAATTTGGCCTTTTCGACTTATCGCATCATAATATAAAGTATTAAATGGAGTTATGAATATCAAATACGAAATTCCATCTGTCACAATGAAGTAGGTAATATTAGACGTGATATCTGCAATGGCATGATTAAAATTCATGATTGTATTTTAAATTTATGGTAATTAAAAACAAAAAAATAAGCTTTAATCAGGTATTTTGCATTTATAACAGTAGACAAACACTATACGATTTTTTTATTGGAAATATTTATTATTGTCAAATAAAGAAGTGATTATTTGCGAATTGTACGGCTGAGAGCAAAACAATGTTATAGGAAACCATATGTAGCACTAGGCTTGATAAAGAAACTGAGAAGATCAACTGTAGCCACTTTCTGAATCAGTCAATTGGTTTTGTTTATAATAGAAACATTAGTTATTGTTGTTGAGGGTCGGTTGGTCGTTGTAAGTGTACGACGGAAGGTAGGATTATTTTTAGTCGCGTGACTAAAAAACATACGGTATGTAGTTTTTACACGTCGTACCGTACAAACATGCTTTTGTATGTTTTGCTTATGTCCATAAGGGGTTACATATGTAGGTAATGATACATGCTTGACTGCTTCATTTTTGAAGATTTTGGAAGAGAGTGTACTAGTTTCAATCATATCTTAATTTTCATTTTCATGTGTCCCTCAGTTGTGTAATGTAAGACCTCGGTTCATGTGTCTGAAGAGCTCGGTTTTGTGATAAGGTAAGGTTTTGTGAGAAGGCTCTTCACCTATAGGTAAAGTTTTGTGGCTAGGCTTTGTACCGGTAGTGAAAAAAAGTTCAGAAAATTTTCATAATTTTTTTTGACTCAATGGTTTCTCTAAGTACTTTTGAGGTTAGAAACGTATCCAGCGATTGCACCAGCTATTCCTCTTTGAAGTCATGACAAATGAAATTTTATTTACGGTAGTTATTGTATTTTTTCTTACTTTTCCTAAACATCAAATTTGCAGAAGAACAATTTGAAATCATGTCAGTTATAGGTGTCCTAACATTTTAACAATTCTTTCTAAGATTTAAACATAATTTTGTATTTCTTATTTTAAATTGTTTAGGGCCTCATAAATGGCGAATAAAGGTAAAAACAAGGAAGGATGCCTCACATTTAAATTTGTGACTTCAGAACACAAAAACTTATATTTATTAAAGTACTAAAACCACTACTTGATGGTATCAGCTACATTTAATCCAAGTTTGATTCTGAATCAAATCCTAGCTGCCATATTTTCGCAATTTAACTCTCCACTTGGATATTTAAATTGTGAAATGGAGCAGTATCCACTACCATTACGTTTACCTTATTTATTTAAACCAAGGGATTGGAATTTTTCATAATTTAGGGGGATTTTCCATCACGCGTAACAATCCTGCGTAGCAATGTGATTTTAAAGTGAAATTTAATTTTAAATGTTAAACATTATTTTCAGCAGATATAGAAGTAATGATACTTGCTGGGATACTGAATAAAATATTTCACAAAATAGAATATAAAATTATCTTAGTGGAATCGAACCACTAAGAGAAGACCCAGATTTACAGGAGCCAAGTGCTGGGGCATTGTAGAAGGGTATTGTCTGTTTTCTCATTGATATGTGATGCGCGGCTCATACCCTCAGCCTTTCACAATTCCTGAACCCGAAGTCAGTAAAACATAAAACAATGGAACAATGCACGGAAATATCATCCGTGAAAGAGGATTTAGGAGTCTATTTATCTTAGGAGACTATGAGAAAATATTTTAAAACAATCAAAATAATGGGTAATATTTTTTGTATGGATGCGTAAATAAATAATCTACAGCATTTTCATGGAATGAATAAATGTAAGTAAAGGTACTCTCCCTTTGAAAAAAAAATGTGATTTCACTATTCGTCTAAGCCGTGATGTTTCTTACTTAATATGGTAAAAAAATAAGTAAATTAAGCCAGGAAATGTTTATTCTACTAAGTTTATTTTGATAATAAAGAGAAAATTTGAGTTCATTATTCAGTGGTTGTATTATCATAAGTTTCTTACATGCGGCCCGCACATATTTGAAGCTGGTTAAAAAAGATTGCTCATCTCTGATCTAAACCATAATCCTTCCAAGATAAAAATGTGGCGAATATGGCCAAGGCTCGCCTGAAAGGACATCACCTTACTGGATTAATTTTTAAAGTATAGTTATATTTACTTAATTTTCTTGTATACATTTTTACGTGATATGAGGTAGTACAAATACAATCAAGAAAAATTGATGGCATTTTTTTACAGCCTTCTTAAAACCGCTCTTTACTATACCCACCTATAGAAAATCTAAATAAAATACACTCATTTATGCTAACAAACGCAGCCATCATGTAAGCAGCCCTCAAGAAGAAAAAAAATCTCATTGAGAATGATAAATCAAACTAAAAAAGATTGTCTCTTTGAAAAAAATATCTGATGAGGACAACACATGACTTCCTTGTACGTCTCTAACACTATAAATCGGAGGCTCAAATAGTGATCCTGAATCTGGCTACTAGTTTCCGAAGATTGCAATATCTCAAAAATGACACTCGGCGTCGCGATATCTATTGACAGACACACTCACATACTCTTGTTTCTGGAGGTCTCATTCCGTTATTATATGTCGTTTTCTTTCAGTAGGTAACTAGTTCCTATGAGATTTCTTCGTGTTCCGTGACAACATTAGAACTGTCAATATCACTAGATAAAGCATTGGAAACAGTTTCGACATTTTAAGCGGAAGAACCTTACTTAATTTATATATTATCCTCCTGCTGCAGACTTGTTCACACAAATGGGGAGAAAAACCCGTATTTTACACTTAATTTTAACACATAAAACAAGTAATAAAATTTTAATTAGAGTGGAAACAAAATCGCGTTTGTAACCTTTATTACCGAACCACATGATTTCTGTATTTTATTTTAATATAATGCTTGATGTAAGATTATTTGACCTTCAAGTAAGTACCCTTTTTGGCTCACAAATTCTAACCAAAATCTAGTAAATACATTCATATTGATATAAAAATCTTATTTACCAAATTTGAGATATATTACATTGTATTTTAAGATAATTTTTTATGAAAGTCTGATATGATCTTCAAGTAAAGTACCACTTCCGGTCTGCCAATGTAATCCAAAATTATATTATTATATTATTTATATTAATATGTAAGTCTTATATACCTAATTTGAGAAGTTTTGCATTATATTTTAAAATTATTTGTGATGAAAATCAATAATGACCTTCAAGTAAAGTACTATTTCCGGTAATCGTGTAGTAACCAAAAAGGGAGGTTCACAACTAGATTTTTCAGCAATCCTAAATACGAAACCTTTTACGGCTAACCGTTTCTGAGTTATATACGCACGTACGACGAACGTACATACAGACGTCACGACGAAACTAGTCAAAATGGATATTTCCGTTGAACTCTAAAACCCGAAAATTTTCGCGATTACAGTACTTCCTTTACTTCATACAAGGAAGTAAAAATGTAATTTCGGTATTAGTCCAAGTGGTGGTCTATGTTTTCCCGCTAGGATTGCTTTTCTTTCGTGACTTATTTCTATATTTTTTATGTCGAGAACAAAGGGCACTGGATTTGGGTCAATATAGGTTCAATTTCTTACAAAGCCATTGCATGTTTTAATTTCCCTAGGGAAGCCGGCCAAAAGGGATCCTCTACAAAGGAGCTCGTCTTCTACAGGGCCGGGAGATGGGGGGATAGGAAGCTCTCTTAATTCCCAGCCTGTGGGGAACAGTTCGTTTATGAACTACAATGGAAATAATTCAAAATACCAACATTAAAGGAGAACATTTGTTTATCTTTCTTTGGCGTCATCCTTAGGTGCTTTAATAAATCTACGAACTTCAAATCACACTAACTATAATATTACCACATTCTTTATGTTAATTAATAAGTAAATACATTAAAAAAAAATAGAATATGAGAAAAATTCAGTTTATAATCAATAAATAAAAAGAAAATTTAAATTAACCTGTAGCTCTAAATTAATTATAAACATGTTTACAATGGTTAAAAAATTTCTTACAAAAAAACTTTGTCACAAAAATTTTGTAAGCTTCCTTTAAACTCCTTGGCCAAGGTTGGTTTTACTTTTTACAAATCCTTCTGTCGCGCCATGACACTTAAAATAACTAATGTTCTAATGAAGGAAAACATTCAATTACATGTTCTTTCTAAATAATTCGATATGAACGTACAGGGTTCCAAATCTGTGACAATCACTGGCTTCAATTGGAGCTCACGTCGCCATTTAATACCTTTCCTTTGAACAGATGATACTTGATTTCATTTTTTACTAAATTAATCTTAATTAATTAATAAAAAAATCTAAATACGAAAGTAGAGAAATTTTATAATACATTATTTTTTTTTTCCGTTGGCACTATAAACCATGAAGATCATTGGCCACGCGATGTGGTCTTCTTACAGACCTTTTTTCGCTTGCGGGAACACGGATAGCCTGGAGGGAGTCACCTAATCTCACGTTCCAACGAACTGTGTTTTATGGTGCAGCGGCAGGCTACCCATTGCTCCATAACCGGTCCCTTTGGTTGCAATTGACAGTGTCCTTCCCACCGACTCACTCGGTCTCGAGGACAGTGACAAAACGGTCTAGATCCACCGCTTACGGCTGTTCGGGGTCAGCAGGCGCAGGAGGATCTATAATGTACTTCTTTCTTTCCAAATACTAACCACGCTCCACGTTGCTAAACTTTGATTACCAGTTTCAAGCGCCTTTGCCCGCTCGGTCACCTAGGCCCTCTTTTTATAATATATATAATTAATAGATTGCATGGGCCTAAATTTCAGAATTGGCAAAGTAACGGGTTTTTTCTATTTGATTATGAAATTATTTCTCTGGAAGAGAATTTAAGGTCGATAAACAAGTTAAAATAGCTGCTTAGTTGTTTTAATATTAATATTATTTAGTTTTCTTGGAAAACGGTAAAATTATTTTCACCCTTAAAACACACTTTGGTAACGCCAAACCATATAAAAATAGTCCAAACTACAATAATGAAACTTTTTGTTTTTTTCCTGTATCATTATTACTGGTTACAATTTACTGTGTGGTCAATCCATTTGTTGATAAAAAAATATTGTTTATTTTCATTAACAATTTGATAAATCTTTCTGGTAAGATAAAATATAAATTTTTAACAAACGATTTGGTTAGAATCTACCCGTATCTTTAAATTTAGTTAAATAAAAATCCTAATAACCCCAATCAAATAACTAATGAACCATGTTCAAAATCAACAGATCAAAAATAAATAACATACTTATAACTTAAAAAAAGTAGTACAAATTATTCTAAATATAATTAAGTAAATTTGAAGAATAAAATCGTCATAGGGGGTAGTGGTAGTGAATAGAGATGGGCAAAAAGTTCTCTGAGTAACGAGTACCGAGCATTTTACTTGAGTACTCTCACTAACCGGGATAAGATACGCCAAGGGATGGAAGAGTAGCAAAGACGGTAAGTACCTCATCCATCCCCAGTCGTATGTAATCTGGGATAGTAAGAGTATTCGATTAAATACTTGGTATTCATTACATAAGACTACTTTTTGTCCATCTCTAGTAGTAGCTGTATTATTTGACCAATAATAAAATATCTGATGTGCCCACTCCACGACTTTCCTTAATCGCTTTGGGTTAATGTCTAACATAAAATTATAGCAAACAATTTTATGTATATTCAATACAATTTTATTAATATTCGTCAATATTAATATGGCTAAGATTTTTTTTTTCTTAATTCTCAGCTTTGTAGATATAAATTAAATTATCTGTGAAATTTAATTTAATTTATTCTGAGAATCAGAAATCTTTCAGAAAATGTATAGTTATAAAAAAATGAACGAAGGTGAATCGGTTTTCAGAGGAAAACTATGCTTTATAAAAAATGCCCGATTTCAATGTTTTTAGGGAGAAAAAGTTTATGTTTTTTGTTTTTAGGAAATTTATTTACCTTAAAAATTATTAAAGATAAAATTTACCATAAAATGTATAGTTTTTGAGTTATACACAAATAAAATCATCATAACTTTTTTTCACAATATCTTCCTTATTTATGTGAAAGAGGAAATAAAAAGTACTTAAATTCTTTAAGGTACATATATATGTATTTCGAATTAACAATGAACATGTAAATATTAAAAGAATATATATATATATATATATATATATATATATATATATATATATATATATATATATCCCCAGGACACAAAATATTTTCCCTTATAACCAAATCATTATTAAGGATGAAGAAACAAAAATTATGAATACATTACATTACATTAGGAAGATGCTTCACCAAGTTAAATATTGTTCGATTTGTATATATATATATATATATGTATATAGTACATATGTGTATATGTATAATGCACTCGTTTTAATATATTAACAGTAACTCGACATTTAAACATTAATTTCGATACTGAAAAGAAATAACTCCTGATTTGAATCAGTAGTTTCAGTAAGAGAGAGGACCGAATTGACTGAAATAAGAAAAGATATCCCAAGTTGGCTGGCTGTTGAGGAAGAATGACAATGGCCATTCTTCTGCAACTTCCTGCCGAAACAGGATGTGGGCTATCGATGGCCTGGAGACAAACTCTTAACAACTGTAATTGGCAGAAATCGGCTTTCTTTTGTCCGACCACTTCATGTAGGAACGATTATATATATATATATATATATATATATATATATATATATATATATATATATATATATATATATATATATATATATATATATATATATATATACACGATATAAATATATCGCTGACTTTGAAGAAGAGTGGAATTTTACAGGAAAAGCGTTTGAAGTTAGGTTTAATGCTGTCCCTAACTCATTTTAAACATTAAGTTGGACATTTTCTTAGCCAATCCTACTTACATTTATCAAAAAAAAGAAAAAAGTTAATCTTCAAATTTTGACCATTTAAATATGAAACGTGTATTAAATTGTGGTAGCGTTTCATAAAAAACTAAAATATATATTGTCTATGCGGTAAATATTGAGTGAGATTGAAAATATGGCGTTTTTGGGGAATGAAATATACATGAATGATATTTTCCAATCATAAAAAAAAAAAAAAATTGTATTGAGGCATTCTTCTTCCAAGCTAACCATACATATTCAGAGTGTGTAGCATAAGATCCAGAAAACATCAGGGGCTAATTCTTCATCTCAAGAGCAACAAATAAGTTGGTATGAACCATGGTCTGATCCCACATAGAAAATCAGAAAATTTAAGTTATTTTTATGCAAATCATTTGAGAGTCGAGTTATTTCTGTTGAATAAGAAGCGATCGCACAAAAAATATTCAAGATAATTAGTTTCCAATTTGCACCATCGTAAAGTAGAGAAGATTCCTGTTAAGAAACATAGTTTGGCTTAGCTAAACCCATTGTGAGGATAGTTTCGGGAGAACTAATAGCGAAATATTTTATTTTATTTTTAAAATCACACTTTGAATGTGAACGCCTTTCTCAGCCCTTTGCTTGGATACAGATACTCCATTTTCAGCAAAAGTTCTACGATAATCAAGCTTTAATTTTGTATGAATAAAGTCAGATTTCTTTTGGGATTAGTCTAGAATTGGCACACGATTTGCCAAATAATGTGGTGTGGAATTTAGGTTTTCCCGGCACAGAAGTGTTTTAAGAATGAAATTTATTGAATTCAATTTGTTTCAAGTCAATAAAATAAGGAGAAAATACAGAATTAAAAGCTTCTTTGTAATATAAAACAAAACTTTACCAAAACAAATCTGATTTTAAATATGAAATGAAAAATAAACATCCATAATTTAAAATAAATAATGCTAAAATATTTAAAAGAAGGACAGTTTTTTGCCACACCATGAACAAAAAAAAATAATTAAAATATAAATATCATGAGGAAAAGAACGGCAGGCTGCTTTAATGAGTACAAGCGCGAATAGTTTCCTCTCTGACATTTATAAAAATTTATTTCAATGAAGATATTTTTATTTTAAGTATGTTTTATATTTTAATTGTTTGTGCAGAGGTAAAATTATTTTCACCTTCTGAATATTAATTTTCAAGGACGGTTTCATTTCTTATTTAATTTCAGAATTGTTTTTGTTAATTAACTGGTCTTTTTTTATACATTGCCTACCATATATATGGAATATATAGTAAGGGGGATATAATATATATATGGTCGTAAATAATTTCAAATCCGAATTTTCAACGGGAATACACCTCTGAGTTCAAATAACCAAGTTTCGCAAAGAGGTCTTTGTGTGTATTTGTGTTTGTATATTTGTGAACAGCCTAGCTCAAGAACAAAAAATCGTATCAAACTGAAATAACGTGTTTAATCGTCAAAATCGACTGATCGGAAGTGCTACTTTATATAATCGATTTTACACTTTTTTTATACATTTTCTCGAAAACGGCTCTAATAATTTTGATGAAACTTGCCTGTAGTATTTTTCTTAAAGTTCATTAACTTTTTATATATTTAGTACATCAGCGAGGAGATGTTTATCCAAAAAAAGTTATGATTAAAAGGATACTTTATTTATATAACTCTAAAACTATGCATTTTATGGTAAATTATGTTTACGGTCATATGAAAGATAATTAATCCTTAGAAACTAAATCGAAGCTTTTAAAATACCTTATATTCAACCTTTTCAGCTTGACAGTATGGACGTCTTTTTTAAAAAGCTGTAAGCGCCAATTAGCAAACTTTACAGGAAACAACCTGAAACGATTTCTCCACAAATATCAATAATGTTTTTTTTTAGTTGACATCCGCATGATGGTATAGAAGGATCAATCTAATCAGGGATTGATAAATTATGTACCACTGCTATAAATTTGTTTTATTGAAAACTAGTTTCGAATGTTATACATTCATCCTCAGTTCTAAAAACACACAAAAAATTGAAAAATAAGCAATTCAAAATATAGTTGGTATTATTATACACATTAAATTATATAAATCAGTATTATAAAAGATTTATGAATTATGAATTTAATTAAGACAAGAAATCAAATACATGTTGGTACTCACCAAGGTTTAATATATCAAACAGAAAAGTTTGTACTGGTTTCTTCCAGTACAAACTTTTCTGTTTGAAATTAAATTCATAAATATTTTATAATACTGATTTATATAATTTAATATGTATGATAATACCAACTGTATTTTGAATTGCTTATTTTTGAATTTTTTGTGTGTTTTTAGAACTGAGGATGAATGTATAACATTCGAAACTAGTTTTCAATAAAACAAATTTATAGAAATGGCAAATAATTTATGAATCCCTAATTTTTTTTTAGTTTCAGTCTTTGTTGTATACAGTAGAAGTTTATAAAAGCGGCAACACCTTAATATTTACGCTATATTATTAACGCTTCTAGCACTGGCCAAGGCCATACTGACGACTGAGAGTTGTTAGTGTTTTGTGCTTATGCCATATATAGTTGATTTTTAGACCATTTCCATTTTTTTTCGATGTGAGCTGGAATCGATAGAGTTTGTATTTACGTCCCATAGTGAAACTAAATTTTTGGTGATTAACAATTTTCAAAAAACGACATAGATATATAGTGTACAGAATTGTTGTAATAAATTGTTTAAAAAATTACTTTATTATGACTAAGAAGTTCACTCTGCTGAATTTATTTAAAGTAATGTTTTTGCGAACTCTTTAATATTATGTTAAAATACCTATTATTATAGGATGGTAAGGGAAAGTTTTGTGATACGCGCACCGCAGTTTTGTTTTATTTCACAAAGAATTTTTTTATTCTGTATTTCCTTGTTATTTTATTGACTATAAACCACTTCAATTTAATAAATTTAATTATCAAAAAAATTTTCTACAGGAGAAACCTTAATTGCACACCATTCAACTTTCTGGCAAATCAGGTGACCAATCCCAACAGAAATCTCAACTTCATTCATACGAAATTAAAGCCTAAGACAAGGAGAAGGTTTCCTAGAAGTGGGATATCTGTAGCCCAGTAAGAGGTGGAGAAAAAAAATCATAAGTAAAGTGTGATTTCAAATAAAAAAAAAAATTATTCACTATTAGTCCCCCCGAAAGTCCCCTTACAACGGATTTAGTTAATTCAAACTATATTTCTTTAAGGGAGTTTTATCTGGTTTACGATGGTGCAATTGATCCTTAATAATTCAAGTTTCTTGATTATATATATATATATATATATATATATATATATATATATATATATATATATATATATATATATATATATATATATATATATATATATATATATATATATCCCCAGGACTCAAAATATTTTCTCTTATAATCAAATCATTATTAAAGACGAAGAAACAAAAATTAAGAAGATAAAACAATACATCAGGAAGATTCTTTACCACATTAAATGTTGTTCGATTTGTAAACGATTCTCCGCGAATTATCCGCGAGAGGAGAAGTAGTTTGTTATAGAATAAATAACAATAATAATAAATATAAATAAACTTGTATGAAGGTCCTTGGTGAGCATTGAAGTGGTTAGCTCATCCAACCTAGGAGATGTTCTCCCGACCCCAGAGTCGATCCGAGTTTCATATAGCAGAAAGTAATTTTTAAACAATTTTAGTACGTCAATTCTGTACACTGTTTGGGAACTGATAAATTATTTGCCACTTCTATAAATTTGTTTTATTGAAAAATAGTTTCGAATGTTATACATTCATCTTCAGTTCTAAAAACATACAAAAAATTCAAAAATAAGCAATTCAAAATATAGTTTGATATTATTATATATATTAAATTAGATGTAATATATATCAGTATTATAAAACATTTATGAATTGTGAATTTAATTAAGACAAGAAATCAGATACATGTTGGTAATCACCAAGGTTTAAATAGATTATATCAAACAGAAAAGTTTGTACTAGTTTCTTCTCGCATTGAACTAACAATGAAAGAAAGGTAGGTAGGATTGTTATTGTTAAGTAAACGATTTAATGGTCGGGGTTTTCCAGAAATGCCGGTGATACGTAATTGGTTTTTCTGTTATAGATGGGAAAAAATTTAAGATTGGACTATTGGAGATATTTATTTGGTCATTAAAGCAACAATCTGGATTGGAATTGAAGGATTTTATTATTTCAAGTGCTTCATATATATTTAATTTGAAACTTTTTTCAACGTGATTTATTAATTTAACTTATCACCTGAGTCTTTGATGAATTTATGGGTTCTTTCATTTAAATGAATAACAAAGTAGGAATTTTCTGTCTTATTATTTTATGCATGTATATGTTCCTTTAATCTGTGATTTAGTAATCTTCCAGTTTTCCCGTGTATTTGGCTGCACAATCACTACAATTTAGTTCGTATATTCTGCTTTTTTTGTTGGCAAAAAACTTAAAACCAATAGAAATTCATCGGGAACTGTGTGAAGTGTACGGAAACAACGTAATGAGTGAAAGTTCTGACAGGAAGTCGTGCATTCAGTTTAAAAATGTCCGAACAAACGTTCATGATGAAGAGAAGAGTGGGCGTCCGAGCATTATGACTGACGATCTGGTCGCCAAAGCTGACGAAAATATTCGTGAAAACCGCCGTTTCACAATAAATGAGCTTTCTTTATGTTACCCACAAGTTTCACGGACTTCATTGTTTGATATTGTTTCATAGCCTACCACAAATTTTGTGTTGAATTTTCGTGTTATATTTACTATAAACAACGTGAATTTAATAAATTTCATTCTCAAAAAACTTTTCTGTAGGGAAAACCTTAATTTCACATCACACTTTTTAGCTAATCGGGTGCCAATCCTAGACCAATCCCAACAGAAATCTCAAATTCATTCATGCGAAATTAAAGCCTAATAAAAGGAGAAGGTTTCCTAGAATTGGGATATCTGCAGCCCAGTAGGAGTTTGTGAAAAAATTTCACAAGTGTGATTTTAAATAAAGAAATAAAAATTTTCGCTATTAGTCCCCTCGAAAGTCCCCTTACAAGGGATTTAGTTAAGCCAAATTATATTTCTTAAAGGGAGTTTTATCTGCTTTTATCTGATGGTGCAATTGAAACTTAATAATTCAAGTTTCTTGGTTATATATATATATATCCCCAGGACACAAAATATTTTCTCATTATTAAAAATGAAGAAACAAAAATTATGAATACATTACATTACATTAGGAAGATGCTTCACCACGTTAAATATTGTTCGATTTGTAAACGATTCTCCACAAATTATCCGCGAGAGGAGAAGTAGTTTGTTATAAAATAAATAAAGCTGTATGATGTTCCTAAGTGAGCATTGATATGGTTAGCTCATTCAACCTAGGAGGGGTCTTCCGATCTTAGTTTTATATAGCAGAAACTAAATTATCTGGCTTAAGGCGGACTAGAACTCGCGCCCCGAAGTTCACCGCCATAATGACCGAGATTCACCACTACTTATAAAATAAATATTTTTTAAATAAACTGATTTGTTGATGATTGTATATAGGAAATTGTGTTAACATATATGAAAACAGGCTCCAACAGAAACCCATACCGAATCAAAAATAAGCTCATAAAGAAATTTGATACAACAGCTTCTGAAAACCAGTTCATCGAACTAAGGATAATTGGGTTTGGATAGAACTATATCAAAAATTCTTTTTTTGATTAAATGAGAACTTGATTTGAGATCTCACAGGAATAGACCGGCAAAATGTGTTAACTTTTAATTTAAGACACATCGACGTCGTTTTTTGTAAAAAGACCATTTAGCAAACTTTATAGGAAACACATGAAACGATTCTTCCCTAAATAACAATATATTTTTATAAATTTTTATTCTGTATGGTGTAGACTAGGAGTTTATTAACCTGGCAAAATCTTCACAATTGCAATATATTTTAGAGTATTCTAGCACTGGATAAGGCCAGAGTGACGACTCAGAGTCAATAATACCAGTATTTGTTACTTACGTCATCAATATTCGATTTTTATACCATTTCCAATTTTTTTTTCGGTATATCGCGAACGGGAATCGATAGCGGTGGTGTTTACGTTCCAAAAGCAATTGAAAACTAAATTTCGAATTTTTGACGTTTAAGCCTTTTTTAAAAAAAAACGACGTCGACATTAAAATGGATCTCGATAATTAAATAAAAAAAAAGGAAAAATTACAGTCACCGGTGTCGAGAGGAAAAAGTTGGTTTTTAATCAGCTATGGAGCTGTTATCGAGGCTCCCAGATCCTTTTTTCTATTTTTGTTTTAAATTCCAATTATCTTTGAATTATCCCTTGACAAGTTTTTCAAACACCCCCTTTTTTTTTACTTTCAGATAATTCACTATTTTCTCACCTCATTTGCTTTGTTTGATTTTTCATTATTTCATGTCATCATTCTTCTTATGTTTAATAGATCTTCGAGCCAATTTTATTCTTGATTATTCAAGATATTAACAAATCACAATGTTACTTGTAGTAATGATCGGTGATATTATTATTTTTCCATAAGAAGGAATAAGAAATTTATTAATTATCTGTCGATAAATTAATCTTGTATTAATAAGTTAATCTTAGATCCAATATTATTTTTTAAATCATGTTTAAGAAGCCAAGAAGTACAAGTGACAATTTAATAATTTTATGAAAACGCACTTTTAAGTTAAAACATTTGGATAAAACCTAAAACCGTTTAAGTTGGTATCATGCATACATCATTGCTCTGCTGCATATCCCTTGAATATTGAACAAAATTGTTTATGAAAAACATTTTATATGCATTAACTATCCATAACCGCACTTAATTATATTTTTGAAAAAAATCACTTGTAACCCTTGCCTTTTCACTCCATATATAATTTTTATTGAATAAAAATTACTGGAATCTCTTAAAAAGTAGTCTATATGTATTATTTTTTAAAGTTAGCCCTAAGAAGGCTTTAAAACATGTTAAACATAATCTTTATTTATTCCATTTCGTTTCAGTAAAACACATGAGGAACAGATAGCAGCTAACGATAGCTGCACAATCATAATTAAATACAACGGCATGTTAGATAGTAATAGTAGTTCAAGGTTATTAAGTCCCTAAAATACCGAATTACCGAAAAATAAGAAATAAGTAACATGAATTAATAAACTTTTTTTTTCTAAGCTCTCTTCGTCTCTTCTTTTGTCATGCTTATTTTATAAAGCTCATTTAATAACCATTAGCCTAAATTAAAAATAAATTGTGTGTTATGAACTTGCTTCCACGGGTATGAAAACAATGACAGACATATACGTACCTTCGTACGTAAGATTTTTATAATCATGAAGAAATGCTAAAATCATTTAAATTGCATACATATGTTTAGATTCAGTTTCATGCATATGCTTACATTCACTTACATATGTTTACATTCCCTTATATGCGTATACAATTATTTATACATTTTCTAATATTACTTTAATGAATGTTATTAATACCAAGAATTTTCTATTTGCTTATAATAGATGATAATATCATGTTCTATCCGAAATATCGTGTTATTCTGGAATAATCTCCTCCCTCCACTCTTTCGAATAAACGGGATTTTACTTGATCAATTTTACCGTAGTCAACTTTTTCTGCTTCATGTCAATCATTAATTGTGTAATTAGGAATAGAAACAGTAGAAACAGTAATATTTGCAGATTTTGGTGCGCTGAGATGATGAAGGGGAAGGCTATGTATACTGCTCCTTCTGACAATATAAAGGATCCCTCTTATACCTTTGACTAAGATAAACTCATCTCGATTTAGTTTGTTGGGTTATTTCTAGGCTAAGTGCACGCAATCTTCCTTTCGCTGGAAGCGGCCTCATCTGTTTTCTCAGACATGGAAGGGGGGAGGATAAGGATCCAATTTGTACAGAATACCCTATGAGCTGTACATATCTAATGGTTTAAGAAATGGTTTTTGATGTCGGAATAATGTTAGCATGGGGAGAAGGTTGGTTTGGAAACAATTGAAACTAGCACAACGAGGCAGAAATAAGTATTATTGGCAATGAAGACATAAATTAAGGATTCCCTGTTTTTACTTGTATATTAATTAATTAATTAAAATGATTTGTACCTAGAAATGTTTAATTCTGGATATCAAATTATCCGTGTTTATGATTTAGAAATGATGCGGTCGAAGATACGGAAACTATTAAGTTAAATACAACGTTGACGAAAACCGGAAAAAAAATTAAGTCTCGAAATAAATACAGAAAAAACAAAACATATGGTTATAATAGGTATAACAGAAAATACCTACAGCAGTTTAAGTTTCTTGAGTCTCCAATAGCTACAAAAAATGAAATAAAAAATAAACCCAGGTTAATGGCGGCTAATGCAAAATTACTTATAGGTCGCGCCTTTTTTCCAGGAACTTAGAATTTATTGTTGTCGCATTAATTATCCGAATGCGGGTAAAAACTAAGGGAAAGGTTAAGGAGAAAACTAAGCCTTCAGGGTTTCTTTTTTTTAAAATAAAGCATTGCCTAAAATATTTCGACAGAAGAAGGATGAGACAATTGAAGAATTTAAACTGCCATAGAATACCGAATTGCGTGAACAGCACCCCGTAATTGTAATCGAGGTGTCAGCAATGCGGCGAATGGAATGGGCGTGTAAAGTCGTCGTAATGCACAACGAAGTGATCACTAAAGAGATAATCAGAACTAATCCGTCGGGAAAGTGTCCAACGAATCAACCGAAACAACTTTGACATGCGTCCGACCTTGAAGGTTTGGGTTTTGGTGGAATTCAGTGCAGAGAGCATTGTCGGCAAAAACTGTTAGTGCTATCAGCATCCAGCCTCTGGATTACTCAACCATTCTATTTATTTATTCATTAGTAAATTTAAGCGAACTATTGTATAAATAAAAAATGAAGTAAGAAGAAAAACTATTTTATATTAAGAAAACTGTGCAATGGTATTAGGTACAGCAAAATCAGATCTTGACCCAAAACTTCAAATAATACAATCAAGCGATATTCTAAATCGTTAATTACTACTAGAAGAAGCCGATAAAAAAAAAATCAAGTATTTATGGTTTATTGTGTATTAACCAAGGTAAAAACGTTAGTTATTATAATTTATTGGCTATAGCTCGTAAGCTATTCATTTAAAAAATATATAAACATTATATCCAATATTAAATATGACGAAAATGTTTAAAAATTAACATGTAGCCAAAATTAGAGGTCTATGAATAATGTATTTCTAAAATAGAAAAAAATGTTTAATATTTATATTTTTTATACTGGTTGTTAATTATTCACATAATACTTAATCGTTTAATTTATTATCAGGAGGCCTGCGATACAGTCAATACACGACCTTTAAAATATTAGATCGTTTCAGGACTCAACTCAAAATTTCCTATTAGGAAACATCTTAGATATCCAACGATGAGTTGTTCACATAGTGTCGTTACCATGGTAAACTGACTAATGTGAAACTGTAAAATGCAACTGGGATTCCAGCACTTTCTAACGCCGTTAGAAATCGATTTTTACACATTCGTAAGTTTATCATGGGACCGACAATATATCCAACTTGCAACTCATTCGATGTTGCCGATTAAATAAGAACGAAGCAGTGAGTTATCCATGGCGTTAGTTTTAGTACCATTTGGAGGGGAGAGGGTAGCCCGCTAATTTCTCGAAGCGGATCTTTTAAATTTTTATAGTGAATGAGCTAATTTTCAGTCAACTAATTTTATTCATACCGATGTTCTTCATTTCTATTACTAGAAATATACAAAATAATCTTAAAATTTTCTTTTACTTGGACAGATTCTTTATTTTAGGATCCAAAGCAAGAGGAATTTTAGAATCAGTTGACGTTCGCATGATGGTATAGAAGGACCAATCCCTAATTGAATTTTAGAATGATTAAAACCGAACAACTATATGATAAAAAAAAAACATTATTTCTTTAAGACCCCGAAGTAAATAATCTGTATTAGAACAATTTTAGAAAAGAAATATGTAAGATTATTTTTAAAAAAAATCCATAATAATAATAGAATTTGGAATCCATTTTTTTTTCAATTATCTTCGTCCCAAGAGCTCAACTAAAAGGGCGAATAAACCTAAAAGAAAAACACCTGATGGCTTCGTTCAAACAGATCGAAGAAAACAAAGACCCAGTAAAGAAGAAAAAATACTGGGCAGATACAAGGATAAACAATGTTCTGGTCTATCTGAAGTTACAAACGCATGAGAGCAACAGGCTGCCAACTCGATCGTAAACAAAGGATTTCCTAGACCATTTCCGCCTCACTACTCTTAAGCGTATTTCCGATTTTCAAATGGGCGAATTCTAGAATTTGGACTGTTTTTGTTTGACTGGCTGTGATTTGTAGAACTAGTATCTTTTTTCCAAACATCTAAAGGGAGAACTATGAAGAGAGGCTATGCTCAAGATGGGGAAAGCCTTTTCACACTACATCACCTTGCCACTACGAATCTCAGATTGCTGCCTTGCAAAATAACTACCATCTTGAATTTTTTTTAACAATTTGATTTATTTGATTTTCTTTTAATCGCATGCAATAATTCGTAAATTTATTGCTATTTAAATCAATTTAAAAAAATGGTTAAAAATAAAGAATTTGGTTTGCCATTAAATTTTATTTATTTTTCTCAGATTATCACAAGCAATATATTAATAATTAAACACAAAGCAATAAAACTATCATTAACTAGAAATAGTTTTTGAAACAGATTGAACTTGAAAAATATCGGACTTATCCCAAAATATACGCATTAAACTGATACTAGAAATTGTTAAAAAATAAATCAGATAAAATTAAAAAAAAAATCTAACTGAAAGGTAATACAAGCAATAAACAATAAAACTGCAGCAAGACTTAAGTGGAAGGCTATTTTTAGACGTCAATCACAATAATGGCATAACCCGCTTAACACAGGCTCGACAGATGATGCTTAGGGCTAGATAGAGTTGATTTTCTCTCTCAAACTACCGCATGCGCACTAAAAGGTTCTTCCTTATGTTGTACGTACGTCTATACTCCTATTTCATAAGCACGACTGTAAGGGCCCATTAACATCAGTGCCGTGTTTCCGTTTCAATGAAAAATGGTATTCCTGTGAGGATTAGAATGAAGAGGTTCAGACATGTCCGGCGCAGTTCGGTAGAAAACACTGCATTGGCACGCCGCGGATCGATGTAAATGGACCCTAATCCGTTTAGGGTTAATATGCCAACAAGTAAAAATGTAATATTTTTTAAGAAAATATTTTCAACATTAAAAAAAAAGAAGATAATACGAGGAGGAGATGAAGTCTAAAACAAAAGTATCTATTAGCTATAAAGATGCATGAATGAATGAAGATGAATTTGAAATTATTCGAGCTCAAGAGGCCCATTTACCTAGTTTAAGTAGGTAACGAGTATGTTACTCATTACACTGCGATGTGGTAGAAAGAAGAAGAACTAGAATTTTTTTTTTCTAGAAATAAAAATGTTATTTCATAGAATAATCATTATTGTTAATGAAATTAGTTCTCTTTTTAATATGATCTATTGACAGTAATTAAGGACTGCATAGAGGGCAGAAGTTAGGTACAATAACTACCGATAAATGGCCGCCAGAGAGAATACCTAACGCAAACCACCGTCAATAATATATATTCTATTCAACTTCCAATTTCTGCCTCATAAAGTTCCTAAATTCCAGTCTAGATGAATTCCGCCAATAGCGTATTTATTTATAATAGGCTTCATTTGATTATTGCTAATCAAAAATCATAATCTACATTCAAAACTATTGGAAATGTGCCACGGCCTTCGTTCCAATGGGCCCTAGGAGCCAAGAAAAAAACTACAAAATATTTTGAAACTGCTTTATTTTATATATCTTGTTTGGAAAATGACATCAACGTGGTTTTCCCAAGAAAACTATTTACAAAATAAAAACCAAATTGACGTTTATTGCGGATAACGTTGATTCTAATGCCCGTAGGAACAGCCGGGTTATAGCAAATCACGTAGCTTAATGACCTTTACCGACGCACCACATTTTGTTCAAAGGTTAGAACCAATCATATCCGCAAAACTCAATTTTGTAATCACATTTTTTTTTATACAGACCTTCTAGGCAATGTAATGGCTGTTTATATGTACAGAAAGAAGAAACATCTTTTTCCAACGAATCCAAAAACATCAATATCGCATGAACTAATGACAAGATAAAAAAGGGTAATTTCATGGCTTACAATTCTTTGACCCCTCGGAACTTAATTTTTTTCTTTTCGATGATATTTTCATTATAAAGTTTTTTTGGTGCACTGGATCAAAAATTGCCATAATTTTTGGAGTGAAAATTTTCATAATACTTGTTTGCCCAAAAATCTTGCCAAAAAACATTTTTTCAATGTATGTGATCAAAAAGCAACATCCCTATTGCTAATTCCTAGGTCTTTCAGAAAGCTCCAGGTTCTGTTTGGGATTGTTCCGCGAGACCCAAACCAGAGGCCTCTCACGGTGAACTCCGAAAGTCTCGCGGAATTTCTCTTTTAGAAATGAGATGTACTTCTCATAAATTTCCCTCTTTTCCCTTATGAAACCACCTGCCTGATCAAGGTCGTTACGTTCGAATCTCACTGTCGGATCCAAGACCAGTGCTGTATTTCCGGTCTTGAAGAATGCAACAATATTTGTATACCTCACGGATCCGTCAGCGTCGATGCAATATAACTCATCGAACCAGGTGAAGCCTCCTAAGGAGGCTTATCAGTTCTTGCTTGACCCTATGGTGCCGGCGTGTTGTGAGGAGGGAGTTGTTGGGGCATTTTTCCAGCACATGTTCAGACTCTGCTGCATTTACGACAGAGGGGCCCAACTTCTCTCTGTTGTCCACTGGCTCCTTGGACTCCACACAGGGGTGTATAGTTAATATTCGGCTTTAGGGCGTTGGGCCGTTTAGACTCCGAAAGAACTTGCATCTCACACATATATCTTGTTGTTATTGTTACATAAATATCTAGTTGACTTCTACTCCTCGGTGCATAAAACATCGCCTTCGAGGTGTTAGCAGATAACCCGATAATGGCCTTGATACTCCTGCGGATATTTGGATCAATGCCTTCTAATACCGCAAGAAGTATTTTTGTAAGGGGCGCGGTCTGGAGAAGGTATGTAAGTCCCGGGAACAAGTACTGGTTGACAAGGTTGAGTTTTTGCTCTGGCTAGAGCAAGCAAGAGCTCATCAATTTGTCAAGATTAGTATTGAGTTTTGTCACCGCCTCCTCGTTGAATACTAGCTCTCCCGAGAATGTGCATCCTAAATATTTGATAGCATCTGCTACCTGCGATGATTGGATGACATCTCCATTCTCAAGGGAGAGCGTCGTTGACTGCAGCTCTCCTTCTATCACTATGACACCCACACTTTTCAGTGGATTAATAGCCAGACCAATTTCTGCCAGTTCCCTTTGTACGCTATTTATCAGTCTTTCAGCAGCACCATTGCCGCGTGCCTTGATCGTCCGCGAACCCTGTAAGGACCACACAATCTTGGTCATTGTCTTAACCAAGTATCCATTCTTATCCATAACGCTTGGAGAAATTTTGATCACAGAGTTCCTGAGATAAATGGCAAGATTGAATATCGAAGGCGACAAGGATAGGCCTTAGGGTACTCCTCGCACCACATTGATCTGGCCTGTCATGTGGGCTCCTACAGAGATCTTAATTTTGTTAGTGCTGTCGCATTTTTCAGGTCAGGTGACACTCCCCTTGCTTCTAGTGAGTTGACAATGTGAGTATGCCCAACGTTGTCAAAAGCGCCAACAACGTCAGGAAACACCACCGAGCAATCATTTTTTCTGTTGTGTGGCATCTTTTATGATCGCGTCGATGACTCTGGCGCTGACGTGTGTTCCCGGAAGGCTCTCAACGAAGCCCCTTCGATTTTTGCTGAAGGCGACCTTTTGTCTTGATTCGTAATCCTGAACTTTCTCTATGATTCGGAGCACAATTGATTATTAGGTTTCATGAGGATATGTTATCAGCATTATCTTTACCCTTGTAAACTGAGATTGATGTCGATTTTATTGACTTTCTTACTGCTTGTACATTAATGGGCATCAACTAATAATAATAAGGGTCAGTAACTTCCATTCGATATAACCAACCCAAATTTAAACATTTTTTTTATTAATAGACAGTACAAATAAATAAAGAAAACGAAGCTTTATAAATCGTCTCCTATTGAAATAAAACTCATAAGGGGAAAGGTATGAAATCATTCATTCTTTTTTTTCATTTTCTTTCAATAATTCTCTCCTTTAGACCAATCAACTTCAAAAGAGAGAGAGAAAAAAAAACACAGTGTTTTCGAAGAACTTTTGAGCTTCACAAGCTCCTCTTCTTTGATTTTATTAACATCTAAATTCTCTTTGCCAGTATTTTTTAAGTAGCGCTAATTAGATTTGGAAGCATGGGGAAAAAAGTTATTTTTCCAAGCTTTTTTTTTTTTTTAATTAGATACTTATTGCGGCAGTTTGAATTTGGATTTGGGGGTTCTCGTTTCCTTAATTAGTTTAAATTAATAAATCGCAAATAAGAGTAATAGTTCAATTTTATAGCAATCATATTTTTCGTATCAAAGGATTATTATACATAGGTGCATAAAAACGTCTTAATTCAAACATCACTTCAAAATGTATGCATCATGAATAAATTGAAAGTATTCAATAATAAATACTTTAAACAAACAACAACAATGCGCATGATAATTACGTTTAAACTCCGCCAATAAACGTTTCTTCCCATGCGAACATACCCACGGCCAATCCTGAGCCATCTAATTTGACAGTTTACCCTACAAGATAAATGTTCATATCTTAGCCAAAAATGCGCCATAATTTTTAAAACTTTAAAAGTTTTAAAAATTCAAAACAAATTTGTAATTTAAAAACTTGTAAAATATCTTAAAAACAACAGAAAAAAAATGGTTTATTTATTATATTCATCCTGGACCTTTACAAAGTTGGATATACACATGGCTCTCTACGAGTCAATTATCCATCTAAATACTGGCGCAACACCTAGATCAGGTCTCCCATGATATTCTTCTTGAATGTGTGAACTAGGATCCACACGCAACTACTCGTGATTTATCAGCCGTAGTAGGGACTCAAACTTTTCTGTGAACAGTAGGCAGAGTTTATGCAGTTTTGAGTGCAAAATACCCAACTTTGGTCAACAGGAACCAAGCCATTGTGCAACACGACAATGCTCCTGCACTTCGTTCTCGTTTGACCAAGGAAAAATTATCGGAACTGCAAGGAGTAAACGTTTTGCCTCATCCTGCGTATAGCCTAGATATTGCTCCATTATATTATGGTTTGATCAGATCAATGGGTCATTTTTAAGAGATCGGATCTTTGATAATTACGAGGACGTAAAAATTGGATGTGAAGATTTCTTTGCCTTAAAACCAAAGAAATGGTACCGGCATCAAATCCAATTACTGGAAGTAAGATGGTAATAAAGTAGTTGAAAACAACGGAATTTACTTTATAATGTTTAAAATACGTAATCTGAAATAAAGCTATACTAATGCTCAAGGACTTTTGTAACAGCATAGTATCAGATTGGAGGGGAAAAATAGTATCATTTCTCCTCTTTTTTTAACGTTGGTCAACGAACTGTACTTTCTTACCAAGTACCGGATACAAGATATTTTTCTTTATAAATGTATACTTAAAATGTAAATATAAACATTTATATGTATAATAAACTTAAATGCAATACAATAATAAAATACATGCGATACTTATCGATTTCATATTTAGTTCTGTTGAAAGTCATCAGCCTGTTTAAATTTAAATATAATAAATCTTCGCAACAATAGACAATTATTCAAGACAACTTCTCAAGAGACTTATTGCTGACTGGAGTAACAAACGGCCGACACCTATCTGACAGAGAGCGATGGATCTTGGGACCGGTTGAGGTCATCCTTGGTCACTGGATGTAATGCCTAGCATCTCACCCCGCGCATTACATGAATATTTTAATAATTGCTTGATTACATAACATACAATTAGTAATATAATTCAATGTAAAGCATCGCAATTTATATCGCAAATTAATCGAGGACTTGTAAAATAATTCGGATGTTTTCATTTCATTAATAAAACAAACACAATTATGAGTCAAGTAAATCAGAACTGAGTCATCAAAAATTAAATGATATTCGTTAGAATTATTTCTGCGTTCATTAAAATATTATAAACTAAATAAAATATAATAAAATAATTTTTTTAAAAAACATGGTACTATTAATTACTCACAAATTAATTAATATTATCAATTAGAACTACATTTTAAGAAGTCTCTTTCCTATTCGTTATTTTTTAAATTGCTGTGGCACGATTCATGTCTTATCTCATGGAGACAACTACCCCACAAACAGTTATCAATAATTTGGTTACATTTTGTAAAAAATATTGTATTTAATTTTTACTCCCTCAGTTACCTAAAGGATTAAGCACAGGGAGATGTTAGCTGTATACCCTTAATTATTCAGTAACACAGTGAACAGAACCCTTCACTAGCTCCTTTAATAACAATATTGTTTTGAATGAAAATAAGGAAGTCATTTTTATCCCAAGGATTAGTTGGGCCGAAAAAGAGAAATAAAGAAATCGTAATCCTTTTACGTCCTGTAATGTCTGTATCTCTTGTTTTAGATATTTGTTTACATAAACGAAACTTCTGAGCTCTCAGTTTATTATCAGACTCCGTGTCGCTTACTTCTTTGATTTTGAATTTAGTAAGTTAAGAGGTGATTGATTGTACAGTTGTCTAAGTTTTAGATTTTACATCTGGTATGTGAATTACAAAAAAATGCTTGGTCTAGTTATAGTCAATGATATTTTACAATATTACAGAATGCCAAATAAGCTATACATATTGCATTTTTTTATTATAAATTTAAGTATAAATTCTAGCCACTGGCCGATAGATGTAACTTAAGCGAAATTGCATACTTGCTTCTATATATGCATTTTATTTTTAAATATGGTTTCTTTTAGTTACTTTTAAAACTCTTTTAGTTATTTTTAAATAGTTTAAGATATCTTGGAGCTAAATCTAAATGGGACGTATTTTCTTATTTTTTTTCCATTAATTTTAGCCCTATATTTCCTAAACATAAGAGTGTATTTCCTAAAAGTGGCTACTGTTACATGGACAAAAGTGCGGATAGGATATAGGAAATAGCCTGCCAAGTCTGCTGTAGACGTTGACATACAAACTAGCCCGAACAAGGTGAGCCACTTACAGCTATTGCAATGGCTATTGGAGTCCACGACAGGGGAAGCAACTTAGTCTCTCAGCGTTTATACTGCTCCCAATCCCAAAGGAGGCCATTATTCCAGCTCACTCTATTCATTATTTATCAGGCAGGTGGTATTTATTCCTTTCATTCAGGGCGAGCATAATCTTATTAGAACAAATCTAAAACATTTTGGTGAGTTTCAAGACTTACTAATGGAGAGGAAATCACAGCTGAAAGATGTATTGAGGGCCCTATATTTGTTTTACATGAAATTTAAATTAATAGTGTATAATAAATATGTATACAGATAAAAAAAAATAGTTGATATAAATATACAATAGATATCCTTAAAACTATATGTGTATATATTTATTACGGAGCGGGGTAGCTCAGTGGGTGTACTGGCCCACTGTGCTACTAATCTCAAGGTCCTGGGTTCGAGCCCGGTGGTGGCAGATAATTATTTATTCTGTTATCTGCCGTGAATCGGCCCTGATGGATCGGGAGACTCATCTGGGGCATGCCCAGCCTCTATAAAGTGGATCCCTTAATTGGGGATAAAGCCTGGTGGTCGAGTGTAATCTCGGCCGAATCACCTCCTTGCACGAACGTTGGCTTAGAAACAGTACGGTCCTTACCAATTACTGAACCCAAGACCCTTCACTGGTTGTAGTGGTACGGGTTTACATATATATATATATATATATATATATATATATATATATATATATATATATATATATATATATATATATATATGAGAGTGGGGCTGGTTGGCATAAAGTGGTTAGCCAACAACTTTATATTCTCACCACCAGGGTTTCTGGAATCCCACCTGCTCACCACGAAACTTCCTACTCTATAGGTAGTTATTACAAAAATATATATATACAGTATATATAAATATATATATATATATATATATATATATATATATATATATATATATATATATATATATATATATTTATTATGGTTATTATAGTCATATATGTCTTATCAGTCATATCATGTAAACTGACAATACCATGGAAGATTGGTTTATTAATTTGGTTACTATTAGTAATAATACTATTACTATTGGTTACTTAGTTGACTATTTGAAGTATGTCATCACAATTCTCAAAACTTTCTAACACAGGGTTTCTCGAAAGAGCGTCTCTCAATCTCCCAACTCCTTATCTGTTCGAGCTATGATTTTTAGATTTTCCAGAGGTTTATGTTCTAACAACCAGTGTTGCCAATAACGGATAGCTTCTTTAGTTGCCAAACATTCAAGGTAAATTGCTTTTTTTTTGCTTGTGCTGGAGTGAATTTTTTGGAGAAGTATGCCATTGGATGTAATTCGCCATCATCTTGAGTCTGTTTTAAAACTGATCCAACACCAAAATTACTGACATCATTAAAAAAGAAACGTTGTCCTTTGTAGATCAAAAATTGACAAAATCGGGCTTTGGAATAAGTAATCATTTATGTCTGTAAAGATTTTATCACATTCGTCTGTCCATCGAAATTCAATATTATTTCGTAGGAGGCTGTGCAGAGGTTCAAGCTTTCTCGTATAATTCGGTATGTATTTATGGTAAAAATAAATCTTACCTAAAAACTGGCGAATATTTTTCCTGTTCTGAGGTTTAGGAAAGTCTTTAATTGATTTCAGGCTATCATGATGAGGCCTGACTTTGTTATATCCTATTGCATGACCCAAATAGTTTGCTGAGGGCTGTGCGAATTTGCGTTTAGATAATTTTAAACGAAAACCTTCTAATCAAATTGCTTCCATAATTTTGTTAATGTGGCAAAGATGCTCATCAAAGATCTTTGAAAATACCAAAATGTCATCAATGTAATTAATACAAAAATCCTGAAATCCATGACGCGGAATTGTATTGGCTGGAACACGTTGAAAAATTGATGGGGAAATCTTGAGGCCAAAAGGTAATCTCTTCCATTGGTAATGACCGTTCTGAGTAACAAATGCTGTCTTATATCTATCTTTTTCTCTACTGGGATAGACCAAAACGCCGAACTTATATCGAAGACTGAATACCATCGACAGTTGCGTGTCTTTACAACACTGTATGCAATCCTTGGAAATGGTTGCGATTCCGGGACCAGAATCTTGTTCAGCTCACGGAAATCAATGCACAATCTTGATCTACTACCATCTTCTTTCTTGTAGGCTAATGTTAAGGGTGCCACAAATGGAGATTGTGATTCCTCTATCAATCCTGATTCCAGTAATTTGCTTATTTGACTTTCTATTTCATTGTTATCAGGTATTGAGCATCTGTAAGGTTTTTTTGAAATATATTTATTTTCCAAAAGTTTAATATGAACTTCGTGTTTTTTTAATTCTTCAACATCATAGTTATGCAAATATTGACAAATTTTTATTTAGTATATATGAAAGCTTCATTTGAATAGTTTGATCTAAGTGTTTCAATTTACAATAAACATCTGCTTTTTCTTCGTTGTAATTTAATTCAAATAAATAATTTTCTTTTAAATTTTCTGTTGTATTGTCATTGACACCTTGTAGAATATTTAAGTTTTCATCTTGTATTAATCGAAATTTCTGGATAGCGTCCAAATCCAATAGTACATCATATGAGAAATTATTATTCTTAATTACCTGGGCTTCAATCTCTTCCTCTATTTTATGAATTTTTACAGGTAATTTTACCCTATTAAAACTCTTTTGCACACCACTAATTGTTTTAAATATTTGATTATTTGCTAACATCTTGTCTTTTATATCCTCTATTATCTTATAATTAACAAGTGTCATAGATTCCCGTTACTTTAGTTTTGTTTACTGTAATATTTAGTCGAATTAGTGGTGTGCCCTTAAGTTTTTTGCCTCTTCGTGTACGTTGACTTCATGAACCCTCATTCAAATTTACCCGTTTTTCTTTGATAACTGGTAAATGCCCTGGATAACTCTGACTCACAGATAGTACCAGGTCTTTTTTTCATTATTTTCTTGCTATCAGAAGAACCTACACCACTATTAGTTGCACCATAATATGCTCTTGAGTCACCTTTTTTTAACTTCGGATAAGCTTGACTGTATCTTCGGAGTTCATTCATTAACTGTTCAGTTGTCTGAATTTCTTCCTTACTTAGACGGTCTTGAACATAAAATGGGAGACCAACAACAATATGGTTGATGCGTGAGGTATTAGACATGGTTGGTTCTGTTTCTAATAATAACCTCTCTTTTCTTAATGCATAATCCAGCAAGGACCCATTAATGAATTTGAAATTTTACGCATGGTACACTCTACGCCAACTTTTGTCACTATATTTTTGAAAAAATGAAGTTCTCCATTCATTCCATTTGGCTTGTAATGCCAACTTGTATAAAGTTGAATTATACCAATCTATAGAATTATGTTGTAAAAATAACCGTAATATTTGTATCTTATTTTCATCATTAATTATTTTATGCATACCATATTCTTTTTCAAAAGTATAAATCTATTGGAGAGCAGTCTCTTTACTTTGAAAATTTTCTAAAACAAACTCTTTTTGCATATTAGAAATATTTACAGGTTTATTGTCCCTGGTATCTAACCTTTCAGTAAGCTTCTCAATTAGCTTTATTAGTTCTAACTTATTCCCATTGTCTGCCATTGCTTTATCTTCGGTTAAAAGAGATTGTGCACTTTGTTGTAATTCTTCTAAATAGTCGTTTTGGAACACACAATTTAAATGTTCATCAAAATACGCAGGAACTATTGCTGATGGCAGGTTAACCTTAACATTCCGGTGCTCTGCTGATTTTGTAAAAGGTTTGCAGGCATTATTAATAATGCTAATCTTGAACGATTGGGAATAAAGTTCCAATGGTTGATATTCTTCAGGAAACACATATGTTGTGTCTGAAGACAGTAATCTTATGGAAACAACCCTAGTTACCAAGTCACCATGCTGCTGTGTTTCACTTTCAAAGCGAATGAAAACCCGTACTGGCTCTATATTTTAACTTAAAAAACTGATTTATAATGTGGTAAAATAGGGTTGAATTCTTCAATAACTTTAAACCGATTTGTTCCGAAAAATAACAATTTGATTTAACATTATTTACAATAACAATAGTTTACAATGTGTTCATCAAAACCAAAACAAACAACTCACCTAAAAATAAATCAGTTTTTAAAGTTAATAATACACTCTTCAATCAAATTGTGTACTTCTTACAAACATTAACACTTTTAAACAAAAGCTAACTGATATGGTACAAACATAAACAAACATCTGATCTTAAGGTTACATCTCTTGTCGAGGTTATCCCCATGGCTTACACAATCAAAACCGAAAAGTACAAAACACTTTTACATATATACACGTATGTATAAAAGATCATCAAACGATTAAGAATCTGTCAAAAGAAAATTTATCTTTCATTTATGTCTAAACATTAGTTTAGGTAAATAACTTACTAATGACATAAATCTATCATATATTCAAAATATTTTTGTTCACGCGGAAACTACCGTTATCAACCAACCCATGAATTATTTCTGTACGTCAGAGGTAATCTGTTATACCACTTTCAAAGTTTCACAGCAAAGCAAAAAGAAGTTTTTGATCGCAATATATTACAAGTTGTTGATAGTGGTCAATCTTTATATTTAAAAAGTGTTGCTTATTTTATTAACCTTCAAGCTTGCACAGGATACTTACCCTACAAGCTTATACCAGTATGATAGTAAAATTGAAATTAGCAAAATTGTGCTTAGACGGCTGACCTCTGACTTTCATATTTAAAAGCAGCCACGCAAAGTGACAATATAAAATTCAGCCAAATTCCTATTCCTTTATTCTATTTTAATTTTGTCCTATTTTCATATTAATTATATTATTCTTTTATAAAAGTAATTATCAAAATTATTCCAGTAATTTCAGCCATAAATGACCTATATATACATTTTCTTTTTTAAATACAAAAAAATAACAGTTATATTTCATCATTTTCATTTAACCATTACCAATAACATTAAACTAATTTTTCTAGTAACACATTTCAAAACTTATGGATTATGGAAAAAAACTAATTATTAAAACATTAACTAATTTATTCTATTACTAAGAGGTAACGCCGTTTTAATCTCCTAGAATTACTTTATTTTATTTTACTGTTTTGCAGGATAAACTGTTATTAAAGAATTCTTACCAAAAACTATATATATATATATATTGTAGAAAAAAGAAAGGAAATAAATAAAATAATAATAATTGGAATTGAAGTTTTTCATTCATTAATTCGAAGATTTTCAACGCTATGCCTATATTTATACCTTTATAGTTATACCTGTATTTATTTATTTAAATAGGTTTCATGCCTATACATTAAACGCCTTGTGAAGTGGTTCCTTCAAATACAACTGTATGTTCATTAATGTAGATATAAAAAAAGGAATAAAATCTGCAACTATTATATGTAAACGATCTTTTGAGAAAATGAATAAATAGAAAATACTTGAAGTAAGGGTCTTGAATGCAATGACTCTGAATGGACTCACAGAAATCAGACGCTTTAGACCTGAGACGATTTTATTTCTCCTTCTTTTTCAGCAGGTACTCCTCGGACTTAAGAGCTATAGTGAAGTGTATATCCAGTCTTTTTAAATCCGTAGAAAAACAATAGTTAATAATACGTATTCTCAAAGCATTTTATTTTTATTTTTTGTCGGATTTTCGCATCTCTAAAATCAACAAACCAAAAAAAGTATATAATCCAGTAACCATCATTAGGCACGCGCATTGGATAATATCTGAAGCCTTTGAATAAAAAATTTAGGTGGAGTACATTTGGTATAAAAACATTAAAAGTTTCATTTTGTTTTCTATATGTTGTTTGCATGTACAATGTTTGCAATGAAACAAGTGCATATATTATAACGATCTGTTTTGACGATGGCTCATGGAAAACTATGCATTGGTTGCACTCCAATTAATATTCTATGTTAAGTGATTCCCAGCCACCCTCTTATTGAGCGCTCCGGAGGATAATCTGGAATTCATTAGGAAATGTTAAAAAGCTATTGGGTTAGTGAGCATATATAGTGTATGTGTACCTCATAGGTTTTCATTTCGAGCAAACTTCAACTAACAATGTAAGGGATATGATGGTCTCTATGATTTTTTTTTTTTGTTTGTGGGATGATAAGAAGTATATTGGATAACAAGGATTGGATTCGGGAGAAATATCACGGTTTTTTGAAGTCCTAAAGCTCAAGCTTTTATTAATGAATGAGTAATTTAAACAGTTTGACGAGCAAAAGATGAAGTCGTCGTAAACGACGAACAGTTTCTTTTGGATTTCACGCTAGTCGGTTATCCAAATGAAGTCGAAAATAACAGATTCGTTCAAGGATGAGCGAAACATTATTAAAATATTCAGTAGGAAGAGAGTTTTCAGAATTAAAGGACTTGATAGATTAACAAAATGAAGGAAGTTTTAAAAGAATATGAATGAAAAGTTAGGGATGCTATAAATGTGTCATCAGCGTATTTGCTAATTTTTGAATTTCAAATTTTTTCTAAATATGTTCTATAAATTATTAGGTTTGAACAATTTCATGGCCGAATTGTGTTCATTACAACGATGATTTTTTATTTATTTTTTTATTTTTATTTATTGAACATAATACAAGCTGCCACACTCAAGGCCAATGAGTATTAGGGGTGAAGTACCCATTAATTATATAAGCGAGGTAACTTGTTATTCATTACTGGGCTCACTAAAACGGAAGAAACGTTGTCTGATTTTCACCCGTCTGATAATTTCTGATGGATTATAGGCGGACAGGACCAACTATCGCTTAAGCAGATCCTCGGACCACTTAGGTTAATTAAATCAAAGTGAGCTAATTGAATTTCATAGAGGTCTCACGCGATTTCCGCACGTGACTTAAGAACGGTGCATAGCAGGCGAGCTGCCCTTTTTATTACTTTAAAATTTCCTCGGTGTCAAAAAAAACTTTTTAAACGTTATATAAGTATATAATTATAAATGAGATAGCTTTTGGAATATTAACCATACTATAACTCATAGACCTACTATTCAGTCCAGCTTATCCAACGAAGGAAAAAATAAGGTATTAGAGATAATTAATGAAGTAAAAGAAGAATTTCGTTTTTGGTGGTTAACATGTCAGGTTTACATCATGTGGTTAACATCTTCAAATTCGTGAAGGCTCTCACCAACATCAGATCTCCTGGCAACTTCAACGATTAAACAAGAACAGTCATACCCCAGAGTAAGAGGTTATATACTAAATGTTGAACTTGGAGGTTTCATTCAACTTTTACTAGGAAGAGAAAAACTGACTAGATTGAGTTACCTAATAAACTTATCGCGTGGCCAAGCACGTTGGGGCGAGAATCTCAGAGTTTGGATTCGATTCCCACTTGGGTCAGTCATAATTTATTTCGCAGTAGCCCCGAAAAATGAATCTTGAAACTCCCACGCTGGTTATTACGTAGCGGCAACTTGTAGGTTTATACAAATAAAACAATAATTATAGTTTTATTATTTCCAATAATCAATACAAATAATTTTTAATTTTTTTTTTCAATGATTATGAAATATTAAATCATTGTCCAGAAAATTTGCAGCGTTTTTGATCGAACGAAACAGATGTAGGCATCTAAACAAGGAAAACATACATATATTTTTTTATCCAATTTATTCTTTCTTACTTAAGTAAAAATCCAATTTCAATAATGGTTATTTCTCATATTCCAAGTACGGAAGGGGTGGAAGGAACAATGTTTTTTTTGTTTGATTTTTCATACAAATAAAGGAATATTTCAAGTTCTAACATTCCAGGAACAGTTTATAATGATGTTTTCCGAGTTTCAAACCATTTTCCTCATTGACTTGGGAAAAAGTTCAAAAAGAGTTTATAGATTTTTTTTTCTTTTTTCCTTTCTGGAACTATTGTATTGAGCAGGTACTTCATTTACTGTTTGAAATCAACTAGACAATACATTCGATCATCAGTAACATTTCTCTCCATTACTATAAAAGAGAGAGGGAATGACAATAAGCAATATTAATTTTAGAGACATTTTTTTTTTAGAGAGCTATATCTTGGAGTTTCTTTTAATTTATAAAACGGGTTTTCATTTCAAAAAAAATTTTTGTTTCTATGGATAATTAACACAATTAAACTTAAAAAAGTGTTTTCATGCTTTAGCCTGCACAAGTCTGAATTAAAAGAGCCTTCGTAGGTTCTCATGTACCTCCTACATTACTATCATTACTATGAAGGAAAAATAATTATAGAAAAAGAATTAGTTTTGAAAAAACATTTCACAGCATCCCGGTCAGAGATGAAAAATAGAAAAATAAAGAAAAAGAACATTTTTTTCTGAAAATAATAATTATACATCAACTAAGAATAAAATACTATCTCCATTAAATATACAAATAAATAAAGATATTAAACAATTTTTAAATAAAAATAAATGAATAATTGTTATTAAATCAGACAAAACTAAGGATATGATAAATCTAATAAAAGGATTATGAAAATTAAATGAAAAATCTTTTGATTGAAAAAATACATGTGGAATCATGAGAAATGATCCATTAGCACTATTGACAGATGGGATCAATCAAAATGTACAAAATATCCATAAATTAGGAAATTTAGGACTATATTTATAAATAGGCAAAAAACGAACCAATGGCCTCAGATAGTACTGCACCAAGAGCTCACAGTCTTATAAAAATAAAATAATTTACATCTCATAAATGAAATAAGTTGACCTAACCAAGTACTATCAAAATTTCTAAATCCTTCATTAAAAAAATAAAAGTAATAATTAAGCAATAAAGAGTGCCGTAAAATAAATATGTACTTAATATTTTTGGGTTAGATAATAATAGAAAAGAAATATGTAATTAGTTTTAATGTTCTATCATAGATTAGCAATAGATGACTATACGAGAATATTAGAAAATTGGGAGAAGATAATAAATATTAGAGTTATTATAAAATAATGTTAAAGAGAAAAACAAATATTGTATTTCTTTTAGAATAACGTGTCAAAATCAATTCAATAATACTTTATAGATATAATATACTTTTTTTTTTTAAATTAAGAAATAAGAATAAATACAAATTATTCTTATAATGTAATTAAATGGAGGTACTGAATTACTGAAGTACTGGATATAATTCTTCTTCTTCATTCTTTAGACAATTTTATTTTCTTTTTCGTATTTGGAAACAGAAAATAACCAATTTAAGGCTTTTCCTTATCATTATACATTCATTTACACTGAACTGATATATAATTGTTGAAGTTGCCTTGGAAAGTAGTAATGGGATTATTGACCATTGTGCAATAATGTCGCCTGAAACGCTGGACCTAGGGCACCCTCCAGTCAATAGGCAACGCCCTTCAGCCTATTGGGCAACTGAGAAGGCTTTGTGCCGGACCGTATATCTGCTACTCAGAGAGGACACAGCTTATTGCCTAAGTTGGAGCATACCCATCAATATCTTCCTCCAAAACAGCCAATAATCTGTATAACTTACGCTACCTTCTCTCTTTCTCTTCCTACAGCTCCAGTTTGGGCAGGAGGTTATATATCACGGTACAAAAAAACTACTTTCACTTTCTAAAATATCTTTTAACAATATTCGATCAAGAAAAAAGCTAGAGTTTTTCTTGCCTTTTCTTATCGGGCAAGGCTGAAACAGCTTGTTTTTATGAAAGTGTAATATCACCTTCAAGTAAAGTATCACTATCGGTAATCAAAAAGTGACCTAAAAGGTTTTTTAGGAATCCTAAATAGAAAATTTTAACTTTCTATGGCTAACCGTTTTTGGGTTATGCGACATACGCACGTATCTACGATAGTATGTACAGACGTCACGACGATACTAGTCTAAATGGATTCAGGGATGGCCAAAATGGATATTTCCATTGAAATCTGAAAAACGAAAATTTTCGCGATCGCAATACTTCCTTTACTTCTTACAAGGAAGTAAAAAACCTTTAGGAAAATAATCTAAGCTTCATTAGCAACATTAGTCTCATTTTTAACTACTTCCTAACCAAATCGTCCTGATACTCAGATCTGAGTCTCAGTTCATTCAGGATTCGTGAGAGAAAATCTTTTCTGCTGAATTTACCTGACTCCAAGTATATTCTGTGGAACGATTTTATGCATATATGTTGTATATACCTGCGATGGTGTTTCGGAACCAGCAACTTGAACTGTGTGTCCGCTTGCATACTACTTTCAAACCCAACACACCGGACCGTACAATAGATAACTGAAACCATTAGCATTTTTGAACATTAGATAAGGACCTGAGGATTATTGATGAGGACACGAAGGGAGGAGAGGCACAGAGGGCCTAATGACGTCGTTATCCCCTGCATTACGCCGTAATACTGGCCGACACTTCGGTCTCACTTAGCAGTCTTTATTAGCCCCATGTGTTCCCTAATAAACTCACTTTTCATTCCTAAATGGCCGCTCGGCTAATCTCAGAGCTAGGTGAGACGGCTGCCTATTCGGTTTCGCAGTCATATTTTTGCCTCCCCCTGATATCATATATTCATTACAATTCAAAATTATGTTCTCTATTACTACTATACTATTATCATATTATACTAATCAAGGAAAATATAAAATGTATGACGATTCATGAAGTAAATGTATCCGTAAATAAATGCACGAAATCATAAATATAATATATCCGTCCTCTCAGTAGATATCTTGTATTCAATTCAATTTATGTTGTATTCACCCCTTCAAGGGTCTATATATGATTATTAAGTACATATTTAATGTCCCATTGCCGGACAAATGCTCGTTTTATTTATTTTAAAATAAAAGAAAACTCTAGACTTAGAAATACATACTGTAAACTAAGCTACTCTAATTATGGCGAGTGACTAGCTCAATCTCTAACAGTGCTCATCGGCTCCTGATCAAGGGGTGTAGGTATTTTAGGTGAGATCCCGTGAAACAATTTTTGAAACAATATAAGCTGAAAATATTATATTATACGTGTTTTAATCATTTCTTTTGGTTATTATATTACGATTTTTTGAGCAAAGGGCTCAAGCTATTTTTAGGTTTGATGAAATTTGATCAAAGAAATTGATTCAAGAATTGCAAATTTATGCGTGAACGTAAATACAACATAAAGTCAAACTGATAGCCTCCTTTTTTTAAGTCTCTAAATATATTATAATATTTGTGGGAATGAGATAATGTAGTATGGCACTTAATATTATAAAAATTTCATAACTTATAATAAAGATGAAGCTATTTATTAATTTTTAAATAAATGCTTGAATGTATTTGTAAACTTATTTTTATTAATTATATAAGTTCATATACAGAAATAATTCATCATTTAACATTTCAGTCGTTTCATTTAGAGTTAATGTATTTTTGCCCAAACAACTTTTGGTAAATTATAACGTTAATTAAAGTATCATGGCCTAAAACAGTTCCATTCGGTACAATTAGCCCACTTTATGAACAATATTTTTGTTCTATTGAATAGTTCAATTAATTAAGAAAAAAAAGAGTGAATCAAACGACGAATTTCTCTTTAAAAAGGCTTATTTTTAAATTAACAAAATTGCTTTCAGCAATATTAATTCCTTGGCCTGTACTCCCATTTTAGAAGTCTTTGTCTCATTTTAGTCAATTCTTCATTGTGTCTCTTTGATTGTTCTACATCTTTTACTTTTATAGAGTACTAACTGATATTGCAGCACGTTGAATTTATTTTTTTTAACTATTCATATATACTAAGTTTATTGCTCAATATCGAAAAGAATTACTTTTATTTTTTTTAGAGAAAAACAATCTTAACTACTTACTCTTCGTTGTAAACAAGCTGCATCATTTCCTACAGTATCCTCAACTTAATTACACTTAAAATTCTTGTTTTTTTAAATAAGATTAAATCAATGAATGCATTATCTCCTAAAAGATTTATAAGATCTAGCGTTCTTATTGGCATTGGTATTAAATTTTTTAAAAGCACATCACCTCTTATCTAAATTATAGCTTTATAGCACTTTCACTTTTTTTTTATTTTGTTTTTCATTGTTAATGTATTCATTTTTTAATCTATTATTATTTTTTTATAACATAAATCAAATATTTTCAAAATCAAAATTCAAAATAACTATAAGTTTGCTAAGTTATGATGAGAAAATAATTTAAGCCGGGTTATTCTTTTTGATCGATATAGATTTCAAATATTAGATTTTTATTTAACAAGAAAGAAAATGTACCGTCAGCCAGTAAACCGCTGCTGCCTTGACTGGTACACCTGCCAGGACTCAGTAATTGCTTTCCAACGTTAATTGAAAACAGATCCTTACAAGCAACACAAAACCCTAGACCTGTCTCTATGTAACCAGAGACGGCCAGTGGCCGTGTAGGCTGGAATTGATATGGTTAAAATCTGAACAAAGAATGAGAGTTTGCCATGTACTCCTTTCAGCTATACGCTCGTGTAAATATACTTTTCTTATGTGAGTTTTGCTTTTATATAACAAAAAATCTCTCTTAATATTACTTCTTCGAATAACCGCGAACTTCTTTTGATTTATTATTTGTTATTATTATTTGTCTTTTTTATATATGCGGTGTGGTCATAAAAAGTCAGATTAGTGCTTTAAATTCTTGATTGGTCTTTTTTTTCACAATTTTAACTTTACCTTTTATAATATCCTCTTCTCCAACAGACCTACACAACTGATACATTAAAAATTAATATAACTATAAAGTCTCGTAGAACGCAAAAAAAAAGCTCCATCTCTCATCGCAAATTTAAAAGTAGTCAAAGTAAAATTTATCTCTAGTCCTCAAGAAAAAAAAACAACCACTTGTGGACTTTTTTTTTGCTTTGGTATGCATACGAATTGTTTTATTCTCCGAATACCTTCCCCCTCTCACCCTTAAAAAAACCTCAGCCAAAATCAGTCCTCAGGATCAAAACCAAAGTAAAAAGCAATTAATTGATATGATACTTTCATGTATAATTTCCCTCACAAGTTTCTTCGCTGAGTACAGCGCAGTAAGAGCCAAGCCGAATTGTTTAGTAGCTTCATGTTGACGCCAGTCCCTTAGGAATATTTTCTTTCTCAGACGTTTTGTTTATGTGAGTCCATCTCGTGTCGACTGAGTATAAATCACGGATAAAAAGCTCCTTTTTATATCTTGACAAGCCAGAACACCAGGTTGTAGGGAGTCTTTTGTTTGTAAATTCTTCTCTGAGATAAAATATTCCGCTTAATTTAAAAAAAACTTTATAAATTATACCCATTAAATTAAATTTTCTGATTTCAGATTATTAAATATATTAGAATGGACAATGAAATATTATATTAATTTATGACGATGAATAATTAATTTATTAGGATTCTGAATTGGAAATATTTTTAAAATATTCCTTATCAGAATTCTAGTGTTTTTTTTGTTTACTTTGTTTTATTAGTTGGACTTTATACCAAAAAAACACAAAATTTTAGTAAAATAACAATAATTCAAATAATAATTGTTTTTCCTGTTTTCTGCTGATCAGATTTTTGAATATAATGTTTTTAGCTGTTCTTATGTAACTTACCTTGTCAGTATTTAAATGTCTTGGTGTAATATATTGCCTCCCGTTGATGAGTCTGGATATTTTGATATGAGATGTGCTGTGTTTATTCTACAAATATGGGATCTTTTTTTTGTCCTGTCGATACCTGAATTGGTGAAACGTAGACTGGTTAGTTGTATGCTGGTATTTCAAAGACTCAAGCCTTTCGTTTGGAATATTTCAATTATATTCTTACAATTAATTTATATCTCTTTTGGAGGTTTTTCTCTTCTATAATATATATATATATATATATATATATATATATATATATATATATATATATATATATATATATATATATATATATATATATATATAATCAGGGTGCCCGAGTAGATAACGTGTTAGCAAAATCCCTCAGATTCCTCAAACTGTGAGGAATATTTCTCTCATATATGAGAGACCCTTTTGTCTATTGAAGGCAACTCACATCGACCGGGTTTAGGGTTGATAACCCAACACCGTGCATCTTAATCGAGAATGGCGTTGTGGTTTTTTAGAATGTCAAATAATCAACCGGAGGTTTTGTCCATGAATGGTCTGCTTTAAGGCAAAAACGTATTTCCTCTTGCGCCTACAGACAATGAATACTTATAATTAATGGATTTTGATTGATATTTCACTGTCCTTGAGCCCCAGGACGTATGTCGTATACGTTCGAACGTATGTCGGTGGGAAATCATCGTAAATTAATAATTAATTGATAAAAAATAACTGATTTTTCATTATTTTATATTCAATAACTGATATTTATATATGTGCCAGACTAAAATTGTTATTTGATCGTTAAAATGTTCACTGTAACACCAAAGGTGTTCAGCTAAGAAATAATCTTGAATTAATTAATTAATCAAAAGATTCATACATTGTAATTTAATGTTGATGCAGAATTGAGAAGGACTGATGTGCGAAGTGGGGTAGTAGGCCGATAAAATTTAGGGCCTACGAGATAGGACCGGCGATAAATTTCAGTTCGGGAACAGTAATCTGCGTGCATCTAGCGCTGTTTCCAACCCAATTCATTTCGGATTCGATACCCGCGCAGTTAGTCTTGATTGTATCTGTCTACTGTAATGTCTATTCCGTAGGTACTATATAAATTCCTTTATTATACTGGATTATATAGAAAATAAACATCCCATAATAAAAAGATACATAAATTTTGACTTTTTGCTACTTAAGCCTTTTAAAAAAAACGACGTAGATATGAACGTTGAACCCAGTTAAAATTAATAGTATTGAAATGTATTTTTAAATATTTTAATTTCTTAATTATCATTTTAACCGATAACTTTCAAATTTCTTGAAATTTGCCAAGCCCCATTTAGACGGGGCAATTCGGCAATTTTCCGTAAATAGGAATTGTCAAAAACTCCCAGCAATTCGGTAATTTTTCCCTCTTCCCCTTTTTGAGAACCGACAATTAATTGCTAGCAATTTTTCGTCCGGATTTGCTCCATTTTTGTATTTACACGCAATTTATCAGTTGGTCTTCGTACGTTCTCAGGTGCTCACGACGTGGAAAGAAGAAGAAGAAATTGCTGCTGCTGCTCTAGTTGTCCTGTCTGCGGAAAGAAGAGAGGAAGAGAACTATTTGGCAGAGAGACTACTTCACCCAGCGAGATTTGTCTATATCAGTCACATCAGAAGTTCTGCTCGACAACTGGCTGTTCGTAAATTTCGCCAGGATGTCGAAATCTGACTTTGAAATTCTCCGGGATCAGTCGGACCAAAAATTTAGAAAAATTATCGCTTTTAATTGTTATTGGAACCGATATCAGCATAATATTTTTATTATTATAAGTACCTATTGCCTACTATTATTGAAACGTTTCTCCCTGGTACTGAGAATAAATAGGTATAAATGGTATATGTATATATATATATATATATATATATATATATATATATATATATATATATATATATATATATATATATAAGCATAACAGGTATAAACCCCAATTATATATACTATTTGTGGTGTAAAATAGTAAATAATGATGTCATAAACTATTAAAAGTAAATAATTATCATAAATTCGTAAATAATTATCGAAGTTTCATTCGAAACTCCTGGTATCTCATTCCAATCCCTGTCTATCCGAAAAAAGTTGGCGAAAACGAGCAATACAAACCCACTGGCGATAGGTTTCAAAAATTTATATCAAAATAGTTGCTGACTTCACGTCAACTCCCGGAAATATTTCTCCACCCAGGGAAATAGTTGTCGGAGACATTGAGCAACTTGCCAGGGAGAAAAAAGTTGTCGGACGTAGGATAAAAGTTGTTCGGCCATTTACGACTTGACGCCGCTACTCACGTTTCAGCAATAATTGCTCTGAAAAATTGCTCGTCTAAATGGGCTTTTAGTTAGCATATATAGTTGAGAAGCCTTCGTCTTCTTTTTAATCGAGTCCTCTTCTACCGTGTGCTCAGTGTTGAGGATCCAATTTTTAGAGCCTTACCCATGTATCACGATCTTGCACCAGCTGACTACGTCTATTCCAATTCATTCCTCTCCCATCGAACGCTTCACTGACTACACTATCCCAAGTGTTTCTTGGACTTCCTTCTTCCTTTCACTCTCGCTTCGTGCATGATTATTACATTAGCTTTACTTTATTAGTTATTAGTTTATTATTCTCTTTTTCTCAGGAAACCTACTTTAAGTGAATGGAAGCAATTGCTTTCTTTCTTCTTATTAATTTTCTTTTTATTTCGCCGTCTTTCCAGCCGTTCTCGTTCACATGGGCCACCAAATCCTTGAAATCCCTGAGGTGTTTCAGTTATTCTCATTATTTTTGTTTTTTTTGTTGTTTGATACCAAATTTAGCATCTGTAATTCACCTTGCAGGACACATAGGTTGTATTGGAGATTTCTTCCATTGTTTCTAAATACTATTATATCGTCGTCTGCTTAAGCAAGGAGAGTAAGATTTGCTGGTCTCAATTCTCTGTGGCCCAGTCTACACGCCCTTCTCCTTCCCTCCCTCCCACCCTCTCTCTCTCCCTCCCTTCCTCAATTTACTCAATTCATCATTATGCAATGAATTGAACTTATACTGGCTATAACTCCCCCGAAGATTAAATTCACCTGATCCTGTCTTCTTCGTGATGCTGTCGCTGCATTGTTCATTTATTTTATACATAGCTATACATTATATCAATTAAAAATAATTAACCATCGTGATTTTTTATAAATTATTATTAAGTTTGTCTGTTTTTGTTTAAAGTTGATCATAAAAAATAAATTTAAGCTAAAAACTATGGAATTATTTCAATTTTATATTCTTTTGGAAATTTTTGATAGCTACACATGCATACTTCTGATGTCATTATTTCATTTTGTGTGACGTTTCGAACTTATATCGCTCATTATCAAACATCTATCAGATGACAGATAAAGTGAAAAAAAATATAATTTTTAAATAAAAGGACGTTAAATGAATAGTTGACTAATAAATTTATATAGCTTAGTACATAAAAAATAAAAAAAGTAATTACAACAAATCTCCTAATAGAAAATAAAAAATTATAATACAAAAAAATGGAAGTATAAATAATACTAAAATTTGAATAGTTTAATAACTTTAATTTTAATAGTTTAATAAGTTAATTATTGTAAAATATAGCAGAAGGGAGCCAATGTTTATAACATAAAAATATATTAGCAAAAACAAGTTAATAAAGCAATAATAAGAGGATAAGAATGAGTTCGACATACATTAACCATCTATAAGATACATAGTAATATAATAATAGTTATGCTGAATTATATGTAAATTTAATTATATGTATTTTCAGATAGATGTTTGATAATTGGTAATATTAGTCCGAAACGTCACACAAAATGAAATATAAGGCAGAAGTACGAAATAGCAGTTATTATAAACGTCCAAAAGAATGTAAAATTGAAATAGATTATAAGCATTTAAGAAAAAAGTGTAAATACAAATTAAATTATTATTCCTTGTTTTATTATAATTAAAAGTTATCATTATCATAATTATTTTTAGAAGGATTTTTATTAGATTTACTGCCCTTTCGTACGATATTAATCATTACTGAGCAGGAACATTAGCGGACTAAAGTGCCTCTGCTAAAGAGCAGATTGCAATTTATAGACAGGCAATCATACTTTAATTAGAGTCAGATTTGTATATAAAAACAGGCTGTAAATTCGGCCTTGTTCGAAGATAAAGTATTATTTCGTAGGCATAGTGATTTAAAATTTATTCTAAGTATTTCTGAAAATATATTTCATGTTGGTACGAAATTCTTATTGCGGATCTGTACCCTTAACCTCGTCATTTGAATATTCGAATGTTCTTCCCAGGGGCGAAACCTCAACTTTGCATGTTAAACAAAGGCTTTTACTGATATACCAACTCAGAGTAAAATTCACAATATAGGGTTTATACCTTAACGCCAAGGTGGTAAAGGAAGCCTCTTAGCTACTGAACATTGGACAAATAACTCAATTATATATTCGCTGTTTTTTTTTTTGTTTTTTTTTTCTATATTTGCATAATAATACAACTTTAAGTTAGCATGCTATTCTATTTATAAAATTATAAATAATGTTGCGGATTACTGTTCATTATTCGCTATAATATCTTGATAATATATTATGCGAGAAATGTATCTATATTCATAATTTATTTTCTGTGAAATTGATTTTTATTAGTAAAATTTACAAGTAATAAATGTTTACTATTCTTGCATAAACCAATGTATTTTATAGTATTGTTTATTAAATTAGAACAAACCTATGTTTATAAGGAAATTTCATGCAGCTAAACCATTTTACTGTATTTCGGTTTGCCATATAGTATTCGAAGATTAATTTTTCTGCTATAGATTCAATTAAAGATTGGACTATTGGAGATCCTTAAATCTTAAATTTATTCCCATCTATAACAGAAAAAATAATAGCTTAATGATTACTGGAAAAACTTCTACCCCTAAACCGTTTACCTATAAACAACCCACCTTTCTTTCATTGCTAGCTCAGTGCGAGGGCAAACCAGTACAAACTTTTCTGTTTGATATATCTACTTAAACCTTGGTGAGTACCAACATGTATTTGATTTCTTGTCTTAATTAAATTCATTCATAAATGTTTTATAGTAGTAATTTAAATTTTTCATTTAATTTAATATGTATAATAATACCAAACTGTATTTTAAATTACTTATTTTTGAATGTTTGTGTGCTTTTAGAACTGAAGATGAATGTATAACATTCGAAGCTAGTTTTCAATAAATTGGCAAATAATTTATCAATCCCTAATTAGATTGATCCTTCTATACCATCATACGGATATCAACTAATTTTAATACAATCTGAATACATTTATTTCGATAGAAAATAGATTTTAAAAGATTAGGTTAATATTTATCACCTTTAGCGTTAATAAGTATGTTTTAGTGAATGTTCGTTCGTAGCATGACCCAACTTTTTTATTGCAATAACAAAACAACTATTCTTCAATCGTTGTAGAACACCACCCTGTGGATTTAGGATAAACAAATCTTGAATTATCAACCCATCCTCTAAAAATTTCATGATGGTGGAATAGACAGGTAAGAAAGAATACCGCTAGATCTTCATGGTCTTTAGCCACGGTCATAAGAGTAAGATACCCAGATACTCAGATAATCCTATCTCTTTGAAGTAACAACCACTCCCCGACCGCAAACAGAAAGGTTTTTATCCCGTTGGTGAGAGGCGGCAATGGACTTGTGTTTGTTCCTCGGCGAGATGTTTGCTGAGGCCGGCATTAGGATCTCTGCTCTACATACAAGGATTTTACTGGAGTATGGGCTCTTTTTACTAGATCAGAGCCCGAGAAGTAACTCAGTTGTATTCAGAATACACGTATCAGTCGTGGGCAATTAAATAAAAAAAAACATTTTTTAAAATTATATAAATCAATAAAAGAATTAGTTACATTATATATATATATATATATATATATATATATATATATATATATATATATATATATATATATATATATATATATATATTAACAAACGTTAACCGGACAGCTTGTGGTTCGATTCTTTAATATCAAAATATTAAATTTTTATTGAAAATAACATACATTTTGTTAGGAATTTGACAATTGTTATGAATTTTTAAATCATTTATTCAAGTAACTACTACCCTCAAGTTACTGATTGGACCGTTCTTTAGAGATAATACTGCAAAATAAAAAAAAAAATAGATTTTGCCATTGAAACTTTTCAATTACCAGGTACCTAATTAACGCAAATTATTAAATAAATTAAGAAACTTTAACTTTTAGTTGCTTTATAATGCTGTTTCTTATGCCAAATTGGGGAGAGATATGGTTTGACTATACCATTGCAAATACTGGTTCCATAACTTTTTTTTTCTTCCGATAAATTTCATTATTCGATTGAGCATTCGAAACAATCCGGGAGGTATATAGTTACAGATTTATTCCAAATACTAGAAAAAAGTGAACGGGTTGCCACTCATCAAGATCATGCGCAAAATAGTTTTTAAAAAAATCCTAGGTACAAAATATATTACCACATCTTTGCTATGATTTAGTTACGTTTCAAGTGAATGTATTGAATTTTCCATAAAATGCATATTTTTGAAAGATATAAAGACGCGCTAATAAAATTTACTTTTTGTTAAAGCTTAGTTTCTGATGTTCGACGAGAATGAATATGAAAAAATTAAAGGCCATTAAGGAGAAGGTTTTAGGTAAGTTTCATTAAAACTGTTTGACCCGTTTTGGTGCTACAGTTTATATAAGAAGAGGTTTTTCGACTATAGCGCAGACATATCGGTCTTATTATTGAGCTTAGAGTTCCCAATTTTAGAGTACAAGAACGTCGAAGGCCGAATTCTACAAAACAAACAAATCAACAAAATCTCTCCACTGTTCAAGAGATACACAGGCAGACATACACACAGACCTATGGCCGAAAATGCGTTCTTTGGATTCAGAAGGCTGTGAAACATAAGGATCTGTTGAAAACTAGATACAGAAAAATTGACCTTATTACAATACCGATTGATCCAGTATACTTTGTATTTCAAAAACTCAACTCAGTTTAGCAGAAACTCACAATTTTTCGTGATTTTTCCCTTGTGGCTGTAAGCAAAGTAAAAATTTGCCCTAAAAAATAGTTCCTATTTCTTCGGTATGAAACCCGAGCCGAGGCAATGTCGGAGCCGCGACCATAAATCTCGGAAACAGAATACATTATGTGAGCTCTGCGGATTCCAACTGGACATTGAAAGTCAGCGGAGATATGTTTAGTCGCAAAGAATAAATTTACAATGATCCCTCACAATCTAAGTACTTTACAAAAATATCAAGTTAATTTACAAATCTAGGTGCATATATTTGTAAAATGATCCAAAAACAAAACAATATATATTAGGTTATAACACTAGTTGTAAAGTGTAAATAAGCCTTTCATTTTGTATCATAATTGTTGTACACTCGTACTAAAATTATTTTAAGCTAGTTTACAGGCTCTAAATTTCAACGTTACGCCTCCAATAATTAAAGATTTGGCGTTGCTTTATCCTATTTACCAACAGTAATATTGATATAGGTAGGTCACCAAACAAAGTCTCGATTCTTTTATATAATTTTATTTCATGAGAGTAGCTTTCGGTGTCCAGCTCCATATTAATCTCTATTAAAAAGCATCGAAATTAAAACAACAATGTTCATTTTACATATCATCATATTATACAATAGTAATTCCAATTTTAATTTTTATCATGCAAACATAATAACTTTCGAATCATTACTCCGTTAAGGGAGGGTTGCTATTTTGAACAGTCTACAGTTTCGAATATAGCAATATTTTTATATTACAATTCAAAAGAACTACGAACCTCCTTCTTTCACTCTTTAAATAGAAAATACCAGTCTACTTCCTTATCCCTTCTTATAAAACGTTTCTCCTGGAATGTTGTTTACGATTCAAGCTAGATCCCTATAGAATCCCTTACCCATTTCTATTCGCACAACCATCTTGACTAGTTCCTTAAATTACAATATATTTCTTCATCTCTTCAGTGTGGTTGATCCACAATCTTGATGCCCTTGCATATGTACATACACAGCATGACTAATTAGATCATTAATCATAATTCTTTTTTCTGATCATTCTTAGTAGGTATGTCCCAATTTAAAAAAAAAAAATATGTAATGCTTACAACATCATTGCTCTACTACCCAGTAAAGCAATTTCTGTATCAATGAACGAACATTATTTCTCTTCGGATGCCCAAATTGTACAAATTTTAATGTTTATTAAGATGTTTTCAGGCATGTTTGATATGATCCTAAAATCCTTTATAATTTATTGTTTAGAAGATATTGTAACTTCTATTAAGCTACAATTATGTAACATTCTAAATATTTCAGATGTTTATCTAAAGACCGATATGTCATTTTGATTAGCATATTTTATTCGATATATTATATATTACATTATATATACGATATAGACTATTCATTAGTATATGGTGTATTTTAAGAACAGGCTGGTCTTTTATTAGGAATTTTTTCAACAAATAATTTTTCATAATCGACTTTTTTTTGTAAAAAAATATTTAAATTAATATTCAAAGAATCGGTACTAAACATATTTTCTTCAATTATGCTAAATTTATATTACATTGTTCCAAAAATTTTAAAACAAAATTGCAAAAAATGTATCCTAATCCGACATTAAGACGCTCGTGGTAGAAAAATGAGGCATTGGTAACGCTATGTTAGTATCAATTAGGACTTTAAATATGGTCTTTGAAGAATATATGCCGAGCATTAGTTATTATACATCCGGTCCGCTGATCAAATCATTTTTCAAACACATGAAACGTTTTTTTCCTCGAATAACAATATTTTTATTTACTTTTTTATTTGTTAACGTTTACAGAAGTTCATTAAGATGGCGAAAATTTTAAAATTAGAATGTATTTTTAAGACGTCGAGCATTGGTCATGGCCAGAGTGACCACTGATAGTCGTCAGTATTTGTTGATTGCATCAGCAATAGTCGAGTTTTAGACCATTTCCAACTTTGTTTTCAATATTTCTTGAGTGGGAATCGGTAGATCTGGTGTTTACGTTTCATAATAAATTTAAACCTAAATTTCGAATTTTGGCTCTTAAAGCTTTTTCAAAAAACGATGTCGATATGTTTATTACGTTCCAGCTCTTCCCTAGCATGCCAAAAATAATATTTAGTTCAATTTTTTTTAAAGTGTTGATCTATATTCTATTATTTTCATGAATTACTAAGTTAACTGTCGTTTAATGATGTACACCTATGATTTTCGATATTTATCATTGCCATTTTAAAGAAACGCTTCACTAATCGATGTATTGTTGAATACAATTATTAGCAGATCTTAGACTTTGTTGTAATTGAATAGTAATAAACATGTAAATACAAGCAAGAAAAGATATCTATCTTAATTATTAAATCGAAAGAAAGGAGAGCAATTTCATTAAAAATAAATATTAAAATTAATTTTAATATATTCAAGTAACTATTCCCTTATCATTTGACTAAAGGTAAAAAGTGGATAACGGCTTCTTTTTCCTGGTTCAGAAAAATGTCTTGTGGAAGAGGAATGCACTACAAGGAACCTCTTTAGGAATTCTCTCCGGGACAAGCTCTAGAATGCCTGCCCCTATCTAATCATCGTATATTTTACCTTTCTCGGTGTAACTTGTTTGTACCACTATAGTCTGGGACGAAATAAACTGATATATTTATAGTTTTATGATAGTCGATAATATTTATCCTCAAATAAACTTATTTTCGTTTTGACATTTAGTAAATTGTCATGTTTGCCTTTACAGGAGTAGGAAAGGGCATTAAACTGCAATCAAAAAAAAAAAAAAAAAAAAAGATATTTATTAAATAATAATACATCAAGTTCCGGATTCATTAGACTGTACAGGTTTTTAATTAACACTCAGGGTGGCATGGGTCAGAAACACAAAATATCATGAGTATCCTTTTGGGACGCCAAACTGTTTTTTCCACTTTCAACCTCGCATTAATAAATAGGAAGTTATAATTTGGTGCTTCCGCGTGTTTTTGGATGCTGATAATAATTTCACCTTTAAGTTTTATTTTAGCCTACGCCCAAAAATAAATCAATATTGCATCTTGTTTTTCTTCTAAGACAGTGAGTTCTTTAATAAGGATAATTCATTTGTTTTCATATTTCCAACTTAAATTCGAAAATTATAATTTTTCTTACATCTGGCTTTTAATATAAAAGCATACGGATAAAAAAAAAAGTTAAAATAAATACCTACTAATTTACGAAAAAATTGTATTGTATAAAAGTTTTTTTACGAAAAATTGAACTAAATGAAATAATCACTAGTACTTCACACACATTATTATTTTAGGACTATACTCCTAACCCACTAGGTTTATGCAATGTCAACAAAAAATGTTAACTATAGCAAGGAACATTTCTAATCAATAAGAATATTATTACGGTTCATATCTGATGGAATTCTAAATTATTTTATAAAATTAATCAATTCAAATTAATAAAATAATAGACCTAATTAATACCACAATAAATGTATTAATAAAAACGTATTTACCTAGTCAATATTTTATTTTGTTGTAACGTTTTGGCCCTATATAATACATTTTTTGGCCATTTTCAAACTCTACTATTGTGTCACCTACGTCCAATATTAAAATATTAATTACCTACTACTAAAAGCAGCATTTTTTTTAATTTCAATGTGCTGAACTTTCACATAAGTATTTTGGCACATTGGTTTATTCATTTTTTCTTGGTGACCTGGCATTTCTTTATTTTTCATTTCTTAATGATTCGTTACAACAAAATTATTGCCTAGTGAGGGCCATACTTCTCTAACTATAAACATAACTCTTATTACTTGGCTAATAAGATTTTAACGTTGGATGTAGGTGACAGAATAGTATAGTTTGAAAATTACCAGAACTTATGGCTATGTAAATAAATATTTATTAATAAATTATTGGGGGATTAATAAGGTCTATTATTATTTAATCTAAATTGATTAATTTTATTTTTAAAAAGAAGAAACATTTCGTTAATTAAATTAGCTAATTTTACTTACAGATCTTTTTGATAATGACAATATAACAATACTTATGTATTGTCATATTACAATATAAAATTCAATCAATCGGCCCGACAACACATTACTGGGTCCTGGCCTCCTCTTGCAGCTGTCCTCCAATTCCGAACACCAAGCAGGGTCCTTGAATCCTCTCCAACACCGTCAGACCATTTGAGTTTTGGGCGGCCTCTCGGCCGGGTTCCATGCAAGTCCTCATCGAGGAGTTTTCTTGGGATCTGGTGAACTCCCATCCTGGTGACGTGGCCCGCCCAACGAAGCTTGCTGAGCTTAATCTTTTTTGCGACATCAGGCTCATTTAACAGTGAATACACTTCTGCATTCGTTCGCCTTCTCCGTATTGCCCCATTTCGTATAGGGCCATAGATACGCCGTAATATTTTTCTTTCAAAAGCTAAAAGGTCTCTTTCATCTGCCTTTGAAAAAGCCCAGATCTCAGATCCATATGTCAACACTGGCCTAATCAGCGTCTTGTAAAGTCTTGTTTTAGTGGCTCTGGAAATTAAGCCACTTCCTAAATGACGACGAAATCCAAAATAGCATCGGTTGGCTGATGTTGTCTCCTCCTTATTTCAGACGAAACAACATTGTTCACATTGACTTGTGATCCCTAGTACACAAATTCGTCGACTCGTTCAAAAGAGTATGGTCTGAACTGGACCGTTATTTCATGGGGACCTCTTGTTTGACCAGCCACCATGTATTTAGTTTTTGAGGAGCTTTTGATCTTCCTGCAATGTCAAGATCATCTGCGTAACCCAGGATTTGCATCGTGCGGTTAAGTATTTTGCCGCTAGTCTGGATCTATGACTCCCTGACAGCCTTTTCCAGACCAATGTTGAAAAGGAGACAGGCGAGGGAATTTCCTTGTCTAACACCATTATCAGAGATAAATCCCTCAGACAGATCTCCCTGAACCCCCACCACACATTCAATATTTGTCATTGTAAGCTTCACCAGTCGAATAAGGTTAATTTGCACGTTTAGGTTTTTCATCGCTTGATATAGAGGTTCTCTTTGAATACTGTCATAAGCTGACCTGAAATCCACAAATAAGTGGAGAGTGAGGATCTGGTATTCTCTGCTTCTTTCTAAAATTGTGCGTAAGGAGAAAATCTGGTCTGTAGTCGACTCTCCATTATGGAATCCACACTGATATTTGCCTAACATCCTTTCAATATGAGGCAGCAGTCTTTAGTTCAATATATTTGAGAATATTTTGTATGCACATGGGAGGAGAGAGATGCCCCGATAGTTACTACATTCAAGTAGATCTCCCTTTTTATGGATCGGACACAGTACGGTTTTATTCCAGGCTATCGGGATCACTTCACTAGTCCAAATCATAATAACTAGGTTGTGTAACATCTTTAGAAGTTCTTTCCCATCTTTCTTAAATAATTCAGCCGGCAATTCATCGAAGCCAGGTGCCTTGTTGTCCTTTAACTTGTTTAAGGCTTCAGAGAGCTCGTCTTCTTCTGAGGGCTCGATTTCATCTACAGGATTCTTGTAAGATCAGTAGCTTCCTGATGTAGGTTCTATCTCTGATTAAGCAGCTGGTCGAAGTGGCTGTTCCATCTTCTTAGTATCTGTGTCTCCTCATTTAACAGGGATCCATTCAAGTCCCTGCACGATGCTAGTCGGGGCTTGAATGGTTTTAGGGCCGGTGTTCACTTTTCGGTAGAATTTGCGACACTCGTTAGATCTCCTCAGTTCCTCAATTTCCTCCAATTCTTTGTTTTCCCAAGCTCTTTTCTTCCGTCGATGTGTGCGTTTTTCTTCCCTTCTTCGCAGCCGGTAGTTATCAACCGAGGCTCGAGTGTGTCTATTTTGAATCATGATCTTATACGCCTCATTTTTCATTTGAGTGACTTGGCTACACTCTTCATCAAACCATGGCGATCTTCTCTCTACCTGATGAGGACCAATTGTTTCTGCTGCCGTCTCAAACATTGTTTTCTGAACAGCCATCCACATCCCGTTAACATCCGTATCTATTGCATGTGATCTATTAGCTATGTTTTCATTAATTTTATTAGCGTATCCTTCGCATGCTTCGGGCTCTTTAAGTTTATGTGTGTCTAATTTTTTGCTTCTTTGCCCACGCTTCGTCTTTAATGTCGAGATCCTGGCTCTCACTTTGGCTAGAGTTAGAAAATGGTCTGCATCTACCTTTGCTCCACGGTATATTCTTACATCTAGAAGCTTTGACCTATGTCTGGCACTAATTAGAAAATGATCGATTTGATTTACTGTATTACCATCAGGAGAGGCCCAGGTACCCAGATGGATCTTTTTATGACGAAACAGGCTGCTTCCAATAACCAGGTTTTGGGAAGTGCAGAAATTAACGAGCCTTTGACCATTATCATTGCAGGGATCATGTAGGCTAAATTTTCCAATGATTGGAGCATAAAATGGTTCCTTGCCGTCCTTGCCGTCCTTGGCGTTAAAGTCACCAGCAAATATTTTAATGTCAGATCGGGGACACCTTCTAATTGTATTTTCCCAATAGGTAATAGTATTCCTCCTTAGCTAACTCATCTGAAGTTTCAGTGGGGGCAAGGTGCAACAGCTGAACAGTGTGTAGTTAAAGAATTTCCCCTTCATCCTAATTATGCTTGATCATGGGCTTATAGGCTTGAAGTGTATGACCAGCTGTTTAAACTTTGCAACGACGAACCCAGTTCCAAAGAGATGTTTTTTCTCATCACAACTATAATATTTAGTGTGGTTTTTCTTGTCAATGGATCCCTGTCCGGTCCATCGGATCTCTTGAAGGGCAGTGATGTCGATCTTGTATCGGTCAATTTCATCTAAGAGCAGTTTTGTTGCTCTGGATCTATACAGTGTTAAAACATTCCATGATCCTAGGGTGAAGTTCAAATGGCGGGTGCCATGTCGTTTCCTAGTAGACAATCCGGCTAGTTGATGTTGAGGTCTCGTAATAAGGTGTGTTTAGGGAAGATGGGTTATCAGCCCATTGCCCCGAGTCAGGTGGAGGGGCTGCCTCCTTAGAGCGCACTGACGCGTTCCCTCATCCGGGGCGGCTACCTAGGAGAGGTGATCCTAGGGTGTGTACTGTGAGTGACCTTGGTCTGTAGTATGGGGGTGAGTGTAATGTGCTGTTATTAGTGTACATGTGTGGGTATCAGTATACTGCACCCCAACCTGGAGGACCAGTGACTATCTGCGGTACAACGACCGGGCGATGGGGCCGCTACTTCCCTACGCCTAAATAATATAAAATTAAATAATTAATTAAAAATGTAGCCACTTTGATTTCTAAATATTCCAGAAAGAAAATTCATTGAACGCGACACGTGTCATTGGATTTATTAAAAATTTTGTAATCAATCCTAATAATTAAAATTACTATTTAAAGAAGGCATTTATTTATTGAGAGAGAAATGCTTTGTTTACAGCAATGCCGGCCTAAAACCCTGAGTTCCTACATATACAGAATACTAATCAATCTATAGCTAGACATACCATAACATAACATTTTTTTCCTTTCATTTTAGCTCTAAACACATTATAATTATCACTACATTACCCATAATATGTTCCTCTTTTTTTCTTTCCTTTTGTTTGCTATAAGCCTTCTATTACTCTCTATCCATCCCTTTTTTCTCTTTTTCGATGGCTCTCAACCATTTCATAACTTAAAATACCGCTTTTTTTTTTATACTTGCAAAACAAAAACCAAACAAATCGAAAACTAATTAAACGTTCGCATTTTAGAAACGCAAACCATGCAAAGTGTGGCATCATAAACAGTACAAGAAATAATAACAAAATTAAAAGATACGGATAAAAAAACAATGTAATAAATATTTTTTAAATAAAGAATAAATAAATAATAATCATAATAAATAAAAAATAAATAATAGAGATCATTTGTTATATACTAGAATTAACAACATATTTTATAGAAATTAATGTAAACATTATTTCATAAGCATTTTCAAAATAGCTTTAATAAAATATTAAAAATTTAATATATGTGATAAAAATCTGTTATAGTTATGATTTTTCACTCTACTAGTAGAAAAAGTTGATATTTTAAACCCAAGTTAACTTCGTAATAATTAAATAACACCAATACTAGAAAATACTTGAATAAATTACATTAAACTATCTTCAGGAATATTCATACATTATTTATATAAAAAAAAGAAGTAAAAAACAAATATTATTTCACTTACATTATTTATAATTACGGGCAAAAACTTTATACTTATACTAATCAAGCGAAGCACTTAACGGGTTTACAGGTTTTCCTAACAGGCGTTATAAGAAGGTAATTGGTTTTCCCTCGGCGGAACTGATAAGAGATTCGATCGCGAACTTGTTCCAGGCCGTTATGGGATAATTGCTAAAGCACGAAGGATAAGTGTGACTAGTTGGAATTATAATTATAATTTGAGCAGCTCAGGGAACACATCGATTAATAAACTCTACTGCATAAGGCATATTCAGAGCCATCATCATTTGTTATTTATATTTTAGAGTCTACGCTTTTTATAAGTTGTACCTGTGAAATAAATGATAAACAAATTAAGTGATACATAAATGTGCCGGTAAGATGTAATGCAAGTAAACGTTCCTTTTATATGGTAACACTATTTTTTGAGATCCCTAAATCTGAATCTGGTTTCACATTAGAGAAATATGGTATGATGAACCTAAAACTTAAAAAAAAAAATTTTAAAATCGCTTGAAACTAATTATGTAGAGGTTTTTGTGATACCGCAATCTCTCGAAAGGGATTTAAAAAAGAGAAAATGAAAACGATTTTTTTCAGTCGTGTTTATATTTAGATGGCAGGGAAAATAAAGAAACGATTATTCACTATTTGCATTTCCTCGACCGTTTTGAAGAAGTATGACACAATATTAACCCCGCGATATTGGATTGGAAAAAGGTCAGATTTTTCATTGAACTAAACATTTTAAGCTTTGATTTGAGACCTGAAACGTATTTGTTGAGTTGAGGCTGTATATAGCGCAGTCAAAATGAAAGAGTCACACAAAATTTATAACGTCAGAAATTTTTTATTTCGATTCCTATCATTTCAGGTATATACAATAGGTGATATACCAGCAACAAGGTGATCTAACGTTCGTTCTTACTAAAAAAAAATGTTTTGAGTCTGGGTGCGTAATATGTTGACGGTAAGATATTGCAAAGGATCCCCTTTGTGTGTTATATTAATAAGCACACCGCTATTCCATATACGTCAGATAATTAATTAAATGCTTTGTAGTATTATTCCAGGAAGGCCATCTATTTAATTGGATAGAAACACTATTGTTGTTAATTGTGCATATCAGACTTATGTGAGGCGTACATTGCAGATCAAACTGGGTAGGAAATGGTAAAAACCAGCACCTGTTCTCTATCAATCTATTCTACGAAGAGTGCGAAAGCCGAAAAATGTTGGAAAATAAAAGCAATCCCAACATATAGAAATTAAATTATGAATTCGATTTTATATAATATCTAAAATCGAGTATAATACATATTACATACTTGCATCTTTGTATCCGAAGCCTTGAACTCCAAGAAAAAACTTTAAGTGCAATTGTTTTTAAAGGAAAATTGAACTAAAATAAAACCATAAAGAAAATATCTTGTGTGGCCATCCAAACTACTTTCCTTTCCCTAGAAAATAAGTTTTAATACTAATTATAATTGGTCCTTTAATCAAGGAATTTGTCCTGAAGATGGGGGAAAAATTACAGTACATTAGAAAAGAGAATTTTAATAAAAAATAATACCTATAATGATATAAATATGATTCTTTCAAAACTATTTTTTTTTTTCGGTAGACCATGGAGATCCTTGTTCGCGCGATGTGGTATTCATACATGGAAGACAACATAACAATTCTCAATTTAGGTACATGGGGGTAGGGTCATCACTCCTACTTCAGGTCTTTGTGAGTTGCCTCCAAGTAGGCTGACATGCCTCACATACCAGGGGGGAGGGTGATAAATTGCTTGAATTATTTAATTTAATTAAATTAAATTCATACCGGTACCGGGATTCGACAAACCTTTGGGTTTGTGAGTAGGTGCCTTAACCCGCTCGGCCACCCCGACCCCCTCAAAACTAAATAATAAGGAAAAAAACAACTAAGAAAAGTGTATTTATAAAATTATTTGTTCAAAATTTATTTATAAATTCAATTATATCAATATACCATTCCAAAACAAAATTTCTAGTCTCTCGAATTGTGGCATTATCAAGAACATATGGCCAATATACCTGCAAAACCTCCAAAGTGCTTTCTTTTGGCATTATTTTTCAAAAGGCAAATAGAATTTCAACCTCTCTGCAGTCCTATAAGCTTACAGATTATTACAATTGCGCATAGGCTATTGATTAGACTGATAACAAAAATAACGCACTCTATTTGATACGGAATCTTTTGTTTCGTTGTTGAGATGCAAAACTTTTATTTTAATGGAACTTTTCCAGGTATACCTATTGCCAATATATAGAATATGTTAAACCGTTTACGAGTGATGGTGGCATTTACTATATCTCTTTCGTTAGCCCTTTTTGGGTGAATGAAATGAGATGCTACAATCTGTATCGATGTTATTTCACGTTTTTAATTCCTAATGATGTATGAATTGGCGAAACATTCACTTGATAGTTATTGAATGTGATTTGAAAGATCGAGGGCATTGCTAATGAGGAAGTATTCTCATGGATACTTTGTCTGCAATTAGCGCTAATTTTGTTAGTTAGTTTCTATTGTTCATGAGGGATTTAGTAATCAGTGATTATAGTAAAAACAACTAGCGATGCTCGAAAGGGCAATGGGGCCACGAAGAGGGAAGTGGGAGCCCTTTCAGTAGGTGAGCAGGTGGGATGGTGGGGAAGGATGTTTTGTGTAATTAGTAAACTTTGTCCTCCGAAGTCTACTATTGAGGGCCGAAGAACTACTAGTACCATATTTACAAACCAGGTTGCACACACCTAACTTTACCGAAACATAGGTAACAATAAGCTTTTAACTATGATTTCTAATCAATTGAATTCCAAATTCCGTCCATTGCGTAATACTATCTCCATACTCTATTATATAGACGGGATTTATTATGATATTTTTTTTAATATGTTAATTATTTTGTTCTTATTCATTTTAATCTAAGGCTCTAAAGCCCAGCTTTTATTACCTGTAATATTATTTTAAGGGGACGTGTCCCGAGATAATTAAAGAATTTATTATTACTAATTTATTTTTCATTTAATAAATAATATATATATATATATATATATATATATATATATATATATATATATATATATATATATATATATATATAATATATCGCAAATATTAATTTATCCAAAAATGTATTGTAAAAAAGCTTTTTTTTTCACGAAAAATTGAATTAAAAGAAATAATCACTTGTACTTCAAACCATTATTATTTGAGACCTATGCTCCTAACTTACAAGGTTTTTGAAATTACAGCAAAAAATGTTAAATATAGTAAGAAACATTTCTGATCAACAATTATATTATTACTGTTCATATCTAATGGGATTCTAAATTATTTTATGAAATTAATCAATTTAGTTAGATAAAGAAATAATAGATTTATTAATTCTAAAATACATTTATTAATAAAACCTTATTAATAAAAACTTATTCATCTGATTAATGTATTATTTCTTGTTACGTTTCGGCCCTATCTTATACATTTTTTAGACATTTACAAACTATACTGTTAAGTCACCTATGTCCAATATAAAAATATTGATAACGTACTACTAAAAGTAGTATTTGTTTTTAAAATTTCAATTATTTTCACATATTCTATTTTAGTACATTGGTTTATTATTTTTTTCTTGGTGATCTGGCATTTCTTTATTTTTCATTTCTTAATAAATTCATACTTCACTAACTATAAATACTCCTTTTATTAGTTGGCTAAGAAGATTTTTATGTTGGACATAGGTAACAGAACAGTATAGTTTGAAAATGGAAAGAACTTATGGCTATGTAAATAAGTATTTATTAATAAATGTATTGTGGGATTAATAAGTCTATTAATATTTAATCTAAATTGATTAATTTTATTTTTAAAAACAAGAAACATTTCGATAAATAAATTAGCTAACTTTACTTATAGATCTCTTTGATAGATAATTTAACAATGGTTATGGATTGTTATATTATAATATAAGATTGAATAATTAATAAAAAAGTTGCCATTTATATTTTTATATATCCCAGACAGAATAACGCTAAAATTGATTGAACGTGACACGTGTCATTAGATTTATTAAATTTTTTTTTCCTAACCCCTATATTATATATACAAACTTTAATTCAAAAATGTTTACATCATTTTCTTTTCATGAATTATACTTTTGCTGTAGCTTTGCTACATTTTAAGCAGTTTTTGTTTTTACTATTGAGTTCTAAAATTGTTTTTCTGGAGATTGTGGATCGTGTTGGGGCACAGAAAAAAAGTTATTTCAAAAATACTAAATATTTGGAATGCTGCATGGACTCCACGAGACTCTTGGGATTTCTTTTTGTAATCAATCCTAATAATTATATTTTTTTTATATGTTAATTATTTTGTTCTTATTTATTTTAGATCAATTCAAGTCCAACTTCTATTATCTGCAATATTATTAAAGTATTAATTATTATTATACCGGGATCGTTAAAGAATTTATTATTATTAATTTATTCTTCATTTAATAAATAATATATATAATATAATATATAACATTTAATATAAATATATTATATATTTTGTTTATATAATATATATATATATATATATATATATATATATATATATATATATATATATATATATATATATATATATATATATATATATATATATATATATATATATATATATATATATATATATAAACAAAAAATCGTTATATCTATTGCAGCCTAAGTTCGAAGTCGATGTCGATATAAGATAATTGGAAACGGATGATTCATTTGTGAACTGATTCCAAGAGCTTTTTCACTGATTTATATCTTTCCCCCACATATCTTTCAAATAATCAAAACACTATCATATTGTTAACTAATATTGATTGAATGACTATTTATTCTTTAATATGTTTCAGATGCGAGACAAAGACACTGGTCGGACCGGAATACCTTCTGAGGTCCATCGCGTACACGGACAACGAGACGTACGTTGCTCTGCTTCACAGATATCGCGACCCGTTCTGCTCGGTTCCTTGGATATCCTCATCTTCCAAGGGTAGAGCAGGACTGAGGGGTCGATCCTGGGTGTCTAGTTCAGCGGCTCAAGCCGACTTCAGCGTAGAGTCCGTCATGGTCGTCGCCCATAATCAAAAGGTAGGTAGTAGTAATATTACAAATAGATTTCATTATTCGAAAATAACATTCTATAATAATTTATATTAAAAATATAATGAAAAAACCTTGAGTTAATTACTACCATCATTTATATCAATCAGTAGTGGCCATTAGTGAATAGAGGAAACGTTTAAATTCAGAACATAATTTTTAAAGTAATATAATCAGGTATAAATGGATTTTTTTTTATATTAAGACCTTTGGCTTTATGTTATGCTGACGAAAATTTTTTCTTTCAACTTTATTGGTCTTGAGATTACATTAAAAAGTGTTTACATAGTGAAAAGCTAAATAACTATTAGTAATTTGATCAGTAAGTATCTGACTATTTATTTATTGAGCAATAGTACATTCTGTCTCAGCAGGGACAATGATATATATAAATCTATATATATTGTATATATATATACAATAGTGATAAAATAAATCATTCATACAATATTTACAAAAAATGAAATAATAACAAAATCAAAAATAAACTTAATAGAAGAAATAATAAATAAACTTATATAAAATAAAATTAAGGTAACATCTTAAACAGAGGCACACTAGTTACGATCAGTCTGGGACTCCCCGAGCTAGGCTTGTCCCTCCACTTATGGATGGAAAAGCATGACTCCAGGATATCCCAGCGCTTCTCACCTCAGTCGCGTCGCTGGCATTGAAAGCCAATAGAATTTGATCAGTAAATCAGATTACTGGCTAAAACTCGCAATCAGATAGAAAAATATAAGTTTTTTTTTTTTAAAGATATATTTGTTGTATTTGTTCACCAACCGTCGTCGAAGGCCTAAGCCTGATGAAGGCCTATAACTTAAAAAAAAACGTTAGCACAGACTAAACATTGTTTTACTGTTTATTTAATTTCTGACAGCACTCTAACCATCTCCTTGATTTCATCTATAGTCAACGAATTCGCCATCATTATAGAAAATTCTGTTCGATGTTATTATTCATATTACCTATTACTTATTCCAGCATTGCAATATTTGACAATAAAAACAAAGTAGAAGCATATTAAAAATGACGTTTAGGCATAAAAGTGAACATTTATTTTGTTCACATTAAATAAAGTAAAAGATAATTTTCTCTAAAAATATCCACTCCACTTAGTTTTTTCCTATTTTACCGTTCGGCATAAGGGTTCACTACAGAGAAATTTATCGTTTTTTAATTTTGTTTAGATTTAAATATATCCTAAAAGCAAACAGCGCACCAGGAATACAAAATTAGACCAGGATTAAGTGAGTGGGTGGCGATTGGTTCCCGAGACCTGCATATGTGATATGTGGTTTTAAAAGTGATTTAATTTAAATTTCGAAACCCAAGAAATTAGGAGATTAGAAAGTTGTATTCGTCCATCTAAAGATCAGAGAACTGAAAAATAAAAATGTAATTCAGCCGAGCACGAAGTTCCAGGTACTAGTCTCTACGTACTGGCTGATTAGATTCACATGACCTTACGAGTTCAGTATTTATTTCTCGGTTTATTTATGGCGATTTATATTTTATTATTTATAATATTTTTATTTTAGTCAAATCTATATTTATAACATACTAACTGTTGCTGCTTGGCACGCGAATATTTCATTTTTGCCATTTCATTTTAATTTATAAACGTTTATGATAAGGATAATTGTTATGCATATAATAATTGTGGTAGGCATTGTGTACGCGTGAAGCAAGCCCCGTTCCTGCCACTCCACAGTGAGCATGAAAACGGAACCTACGTGTCAAAACACGTATCATTTTTTTAACATACAAATGAAACACTCAAGCTATTATATCGTGTACGTCATTAGGCTTCTGTCTGTCTTTTAAGGTATCTCCAATTTCAGACCATTTCGGTTACATGTTAGCCTAATAAACAAATCAGAACGATCGAAGTGACGAACATATGCATCCTGAGTTCTGTAATGCATATAACGGGACCCACCGGGTGGTGCCAACAGGATGACAGAACGAACATCTTTCCAATATTCGAAACGATACAATCATCTTTGCACATGGCATCTTTAAGATGAACATTGTTTTGACTCAAAGCTTGCTCTGGTTGAATCTTATAAAATTAAGCCTTTCTGTCTCTATCTTGGCGAAGATATCAAACGAAAACTGGTTTAAAAGACTGCGGTACTGAAATATGTAATTAATAATAACGTTTTAACTTTTAAACATAACCGTTGTTATTATGTTGATAGCGTCGTAACACATTTGCGATATAAATGCAATGGTTCTCATCTGCGATCACTTTTTAATCACTTAGAGTATAATTTTTTCAAACCATATCTTATTGCACATCTAAAACATAAGGAGAGCCACTATTAAAAATTTGAGCTTCTTAGGCATTATCATTTTTGAAATAAATTTCTGGTTACTAAATCAGTCAGTGAGTGACTGGTATATTTCAATTAAACTGATAATTTAATTAACTTTATTTTAAATGAGCATCTGTGTGTGTATATGAAAAATAGTATTCGAATTATTTTAAAAAAATAAATAAAAAAATTAACGGGTTTTCAAAGGAACTTGCGCTTAAAACATGGATACAATGTCCAATATGCTTTTATATATTGTTTTTATGAATCTAGTATTTTAGCTAATGCTGGCCCGGTTTAGATTATTTTGTTTTTGTTTGGTTGAGAATTAAATTATCTTTCAAATGATACCTATAGGTTTCTAGGAGATGTATAGTTTTCGAGTTATATGGAAAATCTATTTTTATTTAGGCTTTTGAAATATTTTTTTTTCAATCACTTAGATTACGAATTTTTTCAAACCCAGTCTCATTGCACATCTAGTTCGTAAGGAGAACCACCTTAAAAATTTCAGTTTCATAGTTATTATCGTTTTTGAGATACAGTGATGACTATATTGATGGAACTTGCTTTTCAGAAGTTATATATATAATTTTTTGGAAGAAGGTTAATTAATTGTACTATGCGTATAATTTTCGCGCAAGTGTGCAGCAATGAGTTGAAGAAGTTTTATTGCAATCTGATGCACGGTATAGCAGTGCATAAAATATGAACAAACAAACCCACATTATTTTTTATATATCAGATCTATTTTCAGAATCAAACTTCCTAATCCATCTTTCTTTGTTCGTTTCCATTTAATTAAATTGAACTTATCTCAAGAAACTCCAATTTATATGATCTTCAGCATTCCAAGTTCTGATTTTATGCTAGTTCATAAACCAACCAGCAATTATGAATCATAAAGTTTTATATGGCACCTGATACTAATTTACATCATATGAACTTATATTTCATTTACATATTATATAAACTCATCTTTGAAACTTACCTAAAATCAAATTAATGATCATAAACTATGAACTCTAAGATTTTATGGGCATAATAAACATTGGTGATAATAATTGAAGTTGGAGCACAATAATGTTTATCAAATTCGGATATCTCCATCAGCTACTTTTACAGAACCTAGTTGTGAAAATACTTTAAATATTCGTTAAATATTCTATCATTGCAAGTAACGAACGATTCAATACGTGAATCATTGTAAATAAAATAAAATATGTAAGATGTTAACTCTACAAAATGATAAAATGGACGATTTTACCACTTATTATACCAATCCGAAATACTGTCGGGGGAAAGAAGATCTTGAAAAATATGTATTAAAACAGATAATATTAAATTAAAAGAAGTGTTGTTTCAGCTAATTAATATAAATATTTTCTTAAAAATTAAAAAAGAAAAGAAAAGGGAAACCATGCTAACAGATATCCTACATGGTAGCTAATGTTGGAAAAAAATACACTAAAAATATATTTTCTGCCCCAGAGAGCTGTTACATGTTTTCCTTTTCCCAGGGAAAGTGTCCGTTAAATTAAATTTGTATTTATTTTGAGACCGTGTTATTTTTAGTTAGATCTAACGTTTCTTACCTTTTCGTAATGAAAACATGCCGCGAGGCTATTGCAATTGTTATGTTTACGGTTGCTTTATTTAAGAATATAATAGAAAAACAGTGTATTTATACGTGTACTCTAACCTATTTCTTAGGTCTTTTTTTTTATGTACGATGTACATCGTGTCGTAAGATGTACAACTGAAATTTATACCCAAATACATATTATATAATATAGAAAGTGCATGGCTTTAGTAGGCAAACTTTTATTACTTCAAAAGGAAAATGATTAAGTGCGAAATGTTGGATGATAAAGGCATCATAAGTTAGATGAAAAATCTTACAGATGAAGTACCGGATTTTATAACAGTTGATAAATCCATTTAATTGATCCAACTATATATGTAAATCGTTAAGCCATTATTCTTTATGATCATTTCGAGTCCTGTAACTGCGTTACATTCCGATATTCACAATCAGTACTCCTTCCTTCCAGTCAGCTTTTCTCAGATCTCTAGCCGTCCCCATCTTCCCTGACGTCCTCTAGCCACAGCTTCCGAGGTCTTCCATGTCTTCGTCTCTCGTCCGGATAGTTCGTAAGCGTTCGAAGGTGCCAAAGAGTTTCTTCCGTTCGCATGAGGTGTCCATACCGCATCAACCTTCTATCGCTTTCGTCATTTAGAACGTTTATTTCAGCCCCAATTCCATTTCTTATTTACCCATTTGGGATCCTCTATAACCTAGATATGCTATAGCTTTTCCCCCAAAAATCCACCTCTAGGACCAATAGTTTATTCGCATATTTCTTTGTCATTTTTCATGCGTAAACGGCAAAAAAATATTTAATAATTACCAGTTTAATTATAATTATATTAATGTTTAAACCCTCGGATTTTTTCAGTAGTATTGAAAAAATAGTATTTATCACAGTATAAATACAGTAGTAAATTATCACACTATGGTTTATTATTTTAATAATAATAATATAATAGTTAATTTGGATTGATGATTTGGTATAATGATTCCAAAACATTTTATATTTTTTCTCTACCTTCATGAATTGCCGATATATGGGCGTACGAAACCTTTAATCGGTGCCATTTTGAAACGAAATGGCGTTAGATAATGTCGAATTCCGAGAATCAACTATGCATGACTTGTGACTTTGATGCCATATATCTCGGAGAAAAGTAGCGGACCGATGGATTTTTTTTCTATTCGATTTTTGTATTCTACATATCTTGATAAGTAATACCTCAGATATCGAGAGAAGATTGATTTATTTTTTCTTGGTTGATTTCAAATGTTCATTATTGAAAAACAAAAAATCGGATCTTTCAGATCTAAAACTTTTAGAAAAAACAAATGCATTCCCTCAATTTTAATAATATCGACCGAAGTTTTTCGTGATGTATGAACTTTCGTATTATTCTTAGAAGTAATTCAAGCTTAAAATTCTGTTTAAGGTGTCACCGCACGTGTGAATTGCCTTAAAATTGGATAAAACTAATAATTTTACTACTATATTTGAAATAACTTTTTATTAGCTCCTTGGAATCTAAAACGGGTAAATTTAGTGAGATCCCGAAAAAAAAATGTTTGACCGATTACTGTTACACTGCTATACTGTAATTCTTCTAACCTAGATAGATGATTTCGAAAGTATGCGGATTGCATTGATGGAGCACTGATGTTCTTTTGTATCAAGACGAATACTAGTCTAAAATTAAAGAAGATTGGAAAGTTTTCATTGGGTTTAATTTACTTTCTTCTTAATGGGACTGTCATTAATTATAAAGCATGACTAGGAAGTATCAAAAGTTACGTTGCATAAGTTTTAAGTCTAAACAAAAATGGATGGGGCGCACATGCCAGAGAAGATTCTTAATATTCTTCGTATAGGCAACTCAGGGCCATTATATTAAGTCCTGCCAAGTTGCACAGGGCCAACTTCGAGACTTAACCATTAATTAACCTAAAAGGGAAGGTGAATTATCAAGCTTGTGAAGTTTGCCATTTGTGCAAGAAAAGGAAGAGCTTTTAGATCTTTCGACTGATCTTGAAAAACATAAACAAAAAATAAATATCAGCTTTTTCTAGTAAATTAAATAAAAAAGATATTACTGAAAATGGTTTATATTTTTTAAAAGTATTTTTGGTTAAGAAACATCTTTATATCTTTACTCCTATATTTCTCTGATTTGAATCTGGTTAATCGGTAATTCAGGGATTGATCAAGCAAAATTTTGCATAAATAAAAAGGATAAATTTAAATCCGCTAATACGCTTGAGTCCATTTGAATACGCTTTTATTTATGTTTATCCGATTCACAGAATTGTGCAGGATTGTTTCTCATTAAATAAAGCCTTTATTTGTTAGCACTTAACCATATTAAGTACAGATAAAACTCGTTATACGTGAGTGTGCCCTATCCTTGTCCTTGATCCTATAAAATACAAAATTTGACAATACAGGGTGTACAGCAGAACAACCTGGAAACTTCGGGTGCTGATTTTGCATCGCAAGAGCTACAAAAAAGTTCATACGAACCATGGTCCGATTCCCTACAGAAAAGCAGGAAATTTAAGTTGTGAATAATTTAAGGTGTCACGTTTTTTTGTTTTGAAAAGGAAGCGATTACCCAAAAACTATTCAAGTTGCTTAAAATCCAACTACACCAACCTAAATTAGACAAAATTCCCTTTAAGAAATATAATTTGGCTTAACTAAATCAGCTGTACAGAGGCTTTCAAATGGACTAATAACAATAAGTTTTATTTTATTTTTCAAATTACACTTTTCTTCTGATTTATTTTTTTCTCAGCCCCCTTCTAAACTACAATTATCCTACTTCCACGAAAACTTTTAATTTTTGGATTGGCACCTGATTTGGCAAAAAGTATTTATTCAGATTTCCCCGACAAAGATGTGTTTTGAGATTAAAATTTATTAATTTCACTTATTTTCTAGTCCATAAAACAACACCTAAATACCGAATAAAAAGCTTCTTTTTGAAATAAAACAAAACTTTACCGCAAAAATATCTGTTCATTAAACGAAACGATTCTGAAATTAAATATGAAATGAAACGCCCTAAAAAAAAAAAAATAATAAACATAGACAGATCAAATATTTAAAAGAAGAAAATAATTTTAACACAGCACTAACAGAAAAAAAAATATAACACAATAAAAATAAAAAATCATGAGCAAGAGAATACATTAACGGCATACGTTGTTTAATGAGGGCAACAACACGTAGTGTCCTCTATGGTCTTTTTGAAAGTTTATTTCAATAAGAATATTTTTATTTTAAGTATCTTTCGTATTTTTATTGCTAGTGCGGTGGTAAAATTGTATTCTTCACAATTTTATTTCCTGTTTAATTACAGAATTGTTTTGGTAAATTAACAGATTTTTTTTTTTTTTTAATGTTTTGTTTTATTTCATAAAGAAGTTTTTTATTCTGTATTTCCGCATTATTTTATTGACTAGAAACAAAATCAATTTAATAAATTTTACTCTTGAAACACTTCTTTGTCGGGAAAACCTAATCTCCACACGATACTTTTTGGCGAATCGGATGCAAATTATTGACCAATTTCGAAAGAAAATTAATCTTATTTATAAGAAGTAGAAGCTTAACAAGAAGAAACGTTTCCTGAAGGTGGGATAACTATAGCCCAGCCGGGAGCTGAGAAAAACATTCACATGTACAGTGTGATTTTAAATATATATATTAAAAAAAAATCTTTTCTTTATTGGACCACCCGAAAGTTTCCATACAGTGGATTTATTTAAGACAGACCGTATTTCTTATAGAGAATTTAATTTTCTTTACGAGGCTGGAATTGAAACTTAATTAATTACCTTGAATAGTTTTTGAGTGATCGCTTCCTATTCAACCAAAAACGCGACTACCTAAAATAATACAAAACTTAAATTTACTACATTAAATAATTTATAATTTATAGGGAAGTTAATATATTATAATAAATAATTTGTGAATGACACTTTCCCTTTGATCTATAACTTTATATTTAAAAAAAAAAAAACATTTTTATAACATTGGTTACGACGTTTTGAAGTATTTCTTCGTCATCAGGATATATGCTTTCTTTAAATTACATTATTCTCCCCCCATGTCCCGACATCTATATAATTTTACTTCGCCAATCTGGCTTCATTTTTAAAAAATTATTTGGGGAGTAACTTTCCTTTTCCATCTTTGGGGAGAGAATCATGTAATTTAAAGAAAGCATATATCCTGATGACGAAGAAGTACTTCGAAACGTCGTAACCAATGTTATAATTTTTTTTTTTATATAAAGTTATAGATCAGAGAGAAAGTGTCATTCACAAATTAATTTATTCGAAGATACTATTTTATTACATTTACTACTTTTCTGTGAGGAATCGGACCTTAGAAGATTTTTTATTGTCTTAAGGTGCAGAATCAACCCTTGAAGTTTTCTGGTTCTCATGCTGAACACCCTGCATAGTTGTACTCAATCACTGAGGTTGTACTTAATATCGCCCACTTCAGTATTCTTAATATTTTCAAATGTCATGTAGATAGGCATGGGATGAAGCTATAATAAAAGAGGTGGTAATAGCAGTAAAAAAAAATTATCTGGTGTGGACAACAAGTGACTTGTACGCCTATTTAACTATAAATCGGTGGCTCAAAAAGTGATCTTGAATTTGGTTACTAGTTTCAGAAGATTGCATTATCTCAAAAACGAAACTCAGCGTCCCGACATCCATCTATTGACACACACATTGACACATACTCTTGTTTCTGGAGGTCTCATACAGTTATTATATGTCGTTTTCTTTCAGTAGATAACTAATTTCCAAGAGATTTCTTCGTGTTCCGTGACAATATTAGAACTGCCAATGCCACTAAATAAAGCATTAGAAATCGACAGTTTCGACATTTTAAGCGGAAGAACCCACTTAACTTAAATCTAATTCTCCTTCTGCAGACTTATTCATCTCACAAATGGGGAGGAAAACCAGTATTTTACACATAATTTTAGCACTTAAAACAAGTAATAAAAATGATAATTGGAGTGGAAAAATAATTGCATTTGTAACCTTTATTACCGAAACATATGATCTCTGCATTTAATTTTAATTTAATTTTTTTATGTAAGTTTATTATGTTCAAGTAAAGTACACTTTTCGGCTCACCAATTTTAACCAAAATCTAGTAAATACATTCAAATTGATATAAAAGTTCTATTTACCAAATTTGAGATGTTTTACATTATATTTGAATATACTTCTTGATGAAAGTCTAACATGACCTTCGAATAAAGTACCACTTCCGGTCTGCCAATGTTAACCAAAATTTATTATGTTATTTATATTAATATGTAAATTTTATGTAGAAGTTTTGTATTATATTTTATTATGATTTTTGATGAAAATCAATAATTACCTCCACGTAAAGTTCCATTTCCGGTAAACCTGTAGTAATCAAAAAGGGAGGTTCACAACTAGATTTTACAACAATTTTCCTAAATACAAAATTTTAACTTTCCGCGGCTAACCGTTTTTGAGTTATGCGAGATATGCACGTACGTACGTACTTTCGAACGTACATACAGATGTCACGACGAAACTAGTCAAAATGGATTCAGGGATGGCCAAAATGGATATTTCCGTTAAAATCTGAAAACCGAAAATTTTCGCGATTACCTTTACTTCGTACAAGGAAGTAAAAATAAAGAGATGGGTCTCTTAAAGTATTTAAAGATTTTCTTGTAAGATCATAAGATCTACAATAGTTCATTTTCGGTTCTTTTGACATAGTATTTTGTAAAAAGAACCGAAGATGAACTTTAAAAAATTGATTGACGTTGCCATTAGGACAAATTCATAATAAGTTGAATATTATTTACAAATAAAAAAAAATGGCAAAATACATGAAAAGAATGGCATTTCAACTTGCCATCAGAAATAATATTTGCCACCCATTTTCGAAAATGGGTAAAAAGTGGAGGTAAGAAATGGCTTACTCTTTTTCAAGGAGAGATAGCCTTGTCTCTAAGGAACTCTCGACCGCCTCGCCCTTTAGCCTCAAATAACAAGAACAAGCAGAATAAGAATAAGAAGTAAACTAGATCTTTGATATATTTAATTAGTCCTAGTAGCATAAGTTTTGCGCACAATAGACCTGAATAGGTCGCGGTGCAATTATGCCATAAAAAAACACGTAAGTTTTACTTCATTCCATTCCCCTTTGACGTAGGCGATATTAGGAACACGTGGCGGGAACAGTTTTGTTCGAATAGAAAATATTGTGCAGTAGAAACAACAATTTCTTTTTATAAGTTGACATGTTTGTGTTCTAATTAAATTTATTTATTATATAACATTCTAAATAACAGATTAAACATATTTTCAGACAAAGAGCACATGCATTGGTTAAAAAACACAAACACGCCTTAAGTGTGTGTGTGTGTGTGTGTGTGTGTGTGTATGTTTGTGTATAGTAGTATAAATATATATTTAGATAAAAAATAGCAATTGTTGGATAATTAAAAAACATATTTGTGCCCCAGGCTGCAGATGAAATAAGCAGCCAACTAAACACAACCTGCCCAGGCCTCATCAAGAGACGATGGAGACCACACACTGATTACACTATCTACACTTCTTCGGAGGCAGCTGAAGGGGCCAATGACGGAACTGGTAGGTTTAATGATAATTATTATTCATTATGTAGTTAATAAAGTTGGGTTCTTTCTTCTTTTTTTTTAATATCTGGATGATCAATCTCACAGATTTTGAAAATGGAATTTTTTTAGTTTGGAATAAAAAAAGATTTGAGATTAGACAGCATCCTGCAATTAGATGCTTTGATGAGCTATTACACTAGTTTCAAATATATATGCAATGTAAATTGGACATTTTCTAACAGTTTTCAAATCTTATTGCTGTAATGACCAAGTTTATAATAACTGGATCAAAAAATCAAGACATTACTTTTAATGGTTTGACAATTTATAAATATGCCAATCTTCAAAACTATATGTTATAACAATTTTCACTTATATCTAGAACCATAATGAATGTACTCATAGAGGAAACTAAGCAGCAATGCAGGAACAAGGATTAAATATATTTTAGGCTTTTTTGTTAATTTTTTTTTTTATATAGCGTTTTTATATATTAATACGAACAATTTTTGTTAATACAATCAAGTTTTGTAAGATATTTTTATATCAATTAAATTCTAATACATCGTCATAATAAGGTAATACTTCAATTAAAATTCATCTGGTAATAGGCGCTGCTGTAAAGTTTACCATTACTTGCTATATCCAATCCAATTTTAGTGTAAATCTCTGCCAGCTTTTCCACAAAGTATGATTGACAGAGAATCGGGAAAGAAAGTGCGATTACGTAAAATCTGGATATAAAAGTGGTTCGCTATTTCAGTTTTCAGCGTTTTGTGAGCTGAAATATTTTGTCATTTAGCAAGATTTTTATGATCGATTCGGACGGTACTAAATTAGATAAAGTAGAATGATTGAACTGACTCAATAAATAATGACCCTGTATTAAATAATGGAGTGAGGTCGTCGTGGACGAGTGTGTTAAGGCGTAACATTAGCATTGTCGAGCCAAAATATGCGCAGGTTCAAATCCGCGGAATCCTTGACAAGTTGAAATTTATTTCATGGCGGACCCCCGTAATAAATCTCGGCCCTCTCACTCTGGCTAGAATAGGTTGAAACCTGTAGTTTAACCTGTCCATCACCTTATGGTCGAAGTAAAAGAGGATTTTAAACTTCAAATCAATAAAAAATAATATCTTAGAATAAATTAATTTGTGAATGGCACTTTCCCTTTGGTCTATAACTTTATATTAAAAAAAATTATAACATTGGTTACGACGTTTCGAAGTACTTCTTCGCTATCAGGACATATGTTTTCTAAAATACAACATGAACTATTAAATCCACAAATATGAATACCTTAATTCAAAATACATTTTGTTACTATTTTAAATAATGATTTATTACCTTTAAATTATAACATTCTCTCTTAGTTTTACAAAAATTGATTACTAATAACATAATTGAAGAGCTGAGTGGAAAAACCCGCTATGTAAAAATTCGGATTTTAAATTGGAAGAATCCTTAAATACATACTCCTTTCTACATGACACCTTGTTTAATTTTGGTAGACCTTAAACTGTGGTAGGTTTCAGTAGTTGAAATTGAGTGGTTAGGCTAAAATTGCAAAAAAGAATCATTAAATTCAATTTTTGTCAGATTCGAGTTTTTGTAGCATACCATGTTCTACCATAAATGTATAGTTAACCATAAATATACCATTCGATTACAAATATATGAACTATTCAGTTTGTTGTTGATTCTGGCTCTCAAAAATAAGTTAGGCAGAGTTTTCAGAGAAAGAAGTTATAAACCACTTGAAAAAAATTGAAAATTTTATCTTGGCAAGAATTCTACTTAAAAACTTTAAGAAGTTTTCATACTAAAACAATTAGAACTTTGACTTTCATTAAGTAATACGATTTTTTAACTCTTCTTTTTGTTGGAGTTACATAAGACCATTACTTATCCATGAAGTATATGAGAGGATTGTGTTAGGTCAGATCACCTAGATTTGGGTTTGGACGGGGTTCAATTATTATTATTAGATTAACTAACTGTATCTATATCTTAAGGTTATAGGTTTGATTTACTATGTGATTTGATATACTATACTATACTTTGATCGGTTTTATATACCATGTGGTTTCAGCATACAATATAAATATTTGTATTATTATTATAAAACTTTTGATTCATGTCAATAATAACAACTAAATTTTTACTTAATAACAAATAAATATTGCTTACAAGATTGAAAATCGGGTTAATTGATTCATTCAAAGGAAAAGCCCAATATAATAGTGGTTAGTTAAATAAGGGATATTTTCTTGAGCTAATTCCTCACAAACTGAATATCTGCTTTTGTGGGTGGGAGAATATTTATTAATTCAAGAGCTGCTCAGTTTCTCTCACGAGACAGAGGCTTAACCCCTTGAGATCCAATACTCATTCAAATATGTTCTCTAAAACCCTATTATTAATTTCTCTCCATATTTGTTTCGTTTCGGTAGCTCCAAAGGCCAATTAGAGACCTTATTTGTAAGCTCATAAGCAATCGTAAGTTCTTCCCCTTTTGAAAGATACTAAATCGTACATCTAACCTTGAGTAACTAAAAGATACAGAGAAGGACCCGGTGGAAAGTGGTGGTGGGATAGCAAAGGAAGTCAAAGGACCCTGGAAGATAAAAGGAAGGTCGTCCTATTTATTTAATGGCATCGCGACATGTGGTGAGTCTTCTCAACTTATATTGCTTCATTTCTAATGGAATGAGTGTTGGATAGTTATGTAGGAGTCATAAAGGAATATCGTAATAGTTTACATTATAAAACAATTATCTGATTCAATTTCTATTTGCCACAGAATCAGTCTGAAGATCGATATTTAATTTTTAAATCCACACATGTTACTCAGTTGTAACAATAAGTGAATGACCATGCAATAACATCTTAGGCAAAACAAAATAAATTTGTTAATCTTGAAGATCCATCGTCCAGTTTCTTTTTAGCCTTCTGAGGACGTTTAATTTGAAAAGATTGTCGTTATAGAAAAATCAATAAGTCCGTATGTATTCGTTAATTTTGGGTACTTGTAAACATGCGTCTAGTGAAAGGTCGGTCGGTAATTTAATACGGAGATTAAGTAAGAGGCTTTCGTATTTTAGATTGGACCGATTGCAGCTTTTTATATATTCAACATATCTGTAAATCGATGTAAAACATTCTGTAAGTCCATATGGGCTTAAGAAATGTCAGCTATTTTTTTAAATAACAGAGGATAAATATAAAATTGTAAACAAAAAATGAAAATACTACTTATTTTGATAAAACATATTGAGCGTGCTTCAATTCCGATCATTACAAATCAGCTGATCACAACTAATATTTAGTGTATTATTTATTGTAAACTAAATTAGGAATCTTTAACAAAACCAATTTTCATAGAATAAACGGCAGTAACCTATTATATTTGTAAAAACCGAACGAAACATTTTATTTAGAAAATCAAGATAACAATAAATTATTATTAAAGGGAAATTATCGGATATATAGATTGATTAGTCATTCCTCGGGTAATCATGTTATCCTTCATTATATTATATTCAGTTAATCAATAAATATTTGATTAAAATTTATACATTTATCAAACAATTAGTTGACTGGAAATGAATTGTCCGTTTATGATTAAATGAAAATAATGCTTTCTACTGGGAAGTTATTTTGGAGTTATTTCTTTTATGTGTTATTCAATTAAAATCTGATAATTATTAATCGAATGAACTAATTTTAAACGGCATATTTAGTTTTCATTTATAACGTAAACCATGAACAATTTTACAAATAAAAACCGTACTCTATATTTCCAAAGATTATCTTACGCAGGATTTCTACAATGAAACTTTAATAAATAAAAAAGCAAAATCTGAATGGAGCCTGAAAGATACCTTGTTTAAACATGATGCAGTATTAAATAAAATGAAGAAAAAACAGGTAAAAATAAAGGTTAGTTACTTTTTTTTTTAATGGATCAGAATGAAAAGTTGCATTTTCCAGGGCGTTAGAATGCAGCAAAAAACACGTGTTAGTAGTTTTACCGCATGGATAAAACTTCAATGGCTGATATTTCTTGACCTTCATAGTTTTTTTCCACATTCTAACGCCCTGGAAAATAAACCTTTTCATTCTAGTACATTAAAAAAAAATTACACTTTTTTTCCTTCAAATGATTTTAAAAAATGAAATAATTTCAAGGAACGCTCCGAATTATCAGAAAATAAAAAAAAAATTACAAAAAAGTTAATCACCGCCGTGATTATATTCGTAGAATAGAAGTCGTCAAAACTAGGATAATATCCCTTCCTTATCATTTTGTTTTTCTTTTTTCAATGTTTCCAGAAATTTGTTTGGTTTGGTTCTTCGAGGCCGTGGTGGCCGAGAGTGCTAAGCAACCTCGAGTCTGAAGCGGCGCCTGTTCCAATCTGGCCTCTGCGCGCCGCGGCGGGCTGAAATTTATATTGTGGTGACTCAGGAAATGAATTTCTACCTTTTTACTCTGGTTAGAATAGGTTGATAATCTGTAGGGCAACCCGTCTTGACTGCCTTATAATTGGAGTTGGTAAAGTTGTTAAACACCAAATAAAAAACAAATAAAAAAGATTTGGTTGATGAAATAGGTCAAGGTCTAAAAATGAATTACATTGGTCAAGAACCGGAGGTAACTGCAGCCAGAAGAGTTCCATTTATCGTAATAAGATTTTTTAATGCCGTTAAATTGCCGGTAGATTCAGTTATATTTAATCTCAAATACCAATGAGTTAAAATAAAAGTAGACATCGTATATTTTCAACTAGGGATCAGAATTCAGACTTAGAGCTTAGAATAGAAATATAATTTTGTTATTAAGAATAGGGAAAAGTACTAGAAGATCCTGTTCTATAGAATAAGAGGTTAGTAACACCCAATCGGTTTCCTACCAACTGTATTGAGCAGACCACAATATCTGAAAGAAATTACCTGGGCTCGGTAGAAGAGCGATAAGAATTGGAGAGGGGAAGTGGCGGTCGACGTCAGTACGGATTGGGGCCGCGTTTATTGACGGATCTAGGAAGACAAACCTCAGATAACAACTTTAATAACTTTAAGTCTCTTTCGACATCTTGGGATTATAAAGTTATTTCTATTATGTAAACCAAATATATTTATTAATTCATTTTAGTAATTATTATGCGAATAATGAGCATATATATTCATTGATTAATATTTTATCTAATACAGAAGAAGTAACTTACTAAATATGTCTCCCTCGTAATACTGGAATTGACGCGACGTACGTTTGCGTAATAAGAAATTAATTAGGGATTGTTTTTTACGATATGTGAAACAAGCAGCTCTTATAAATAACCCGAGATAGATATAGCAAAATCCATAAAATCTTCGTAAGGATTCAGCAAAATGCTAGGCGGAGTGCGCCAATAAGATATTACCTGACAACGTGCTAATATTATTATTTAAATTAATAGCTATATATAGTTTATTTTGTTTTCATAGATAAAACAGGTAGGTATATGTATTTCACTCTGAGTAAACTCTATTAAACAGATACAAATATTAGCGATTGTCTATGAACGATCTCGCAACAATAACATTTTCAAGCGACAAAACTGATGATAAAATAAATTATATAGTAAAAGGAACACAGAAGCGATAGTAAAAAAAAAAATAAAAAAAAAAAAAAAAAATAAGGCAGCCAAGAAACTTTTTCTGAGCCAGTCTTTATGTTACCTGGGCAAAATGTCGCTGTGTTCAGCCTAAACCTTTTTCGCCTGGATCGTAAATTATCCTGTTTGTCAGGAAAGGGCATCCGCCTAGAACTTCTTCGATATTTTCAGAAACTATTTCTCGATCCGATGCCCTTCGGCGACCGATTGACTACTGCCTCAAGATTTATCTCTCAGAGATGGCGAAGCAGATTAGAATTGACTGATTTTAATAAATGATTATTCAATATTTTTCTTACAAGAGAAAAAAAGGATGTACAATAGATTTCCGTTTATCCGTCCTAGTCAGATCCAAGACATCACCGGTCAAGCGAGAGAGCCTGTTAATCCTGTGTGTATAAAAGAAAAAAACTTCAATATTAATTTAACTCGTATATTATGTAAAAATTAAAACGCAATACAAAAATTAATCTATAAGTATATAACATGCAATGTTAAAATTAAATTTAATATATCAATTTCATATAACTTTAAATAAGAATTCCTTTAGATATTTGATTAGTCACAAAGACAAACTTTCTTTTTAATAACCGAACTTATTGTTTTCTCAGCAGCCTAATTTCTCCGCTTAAAAAAAAAATAATTTAAGATTAGAAAGGTGTTTATTTTTCGGAGAATGGTGATTATTTTCATTGTGTTAAGGATTATTATTATAATTGGCAACTGTTTCAGAGTCGCTGAGCGGATCAGTGGGCTGCTTGAAGCCGCTGAAGCTACCCCATGAAGAGGCAGGAGTGCTGAGAGTACAGGTTCGCCCCCCGAGCCCAACGCATCCCGCTACAAGCAGGACGGAACTCCTCCTCGGCGAGACCAAACCCAAGGGAACCGTCTTCCAGCCTCCTCTTCTTTTCACTGCTCAGGTCAGTGAAACCCTTTTCATAGTTTATAGGACTTTGACTAATTCTTTAGATTATTGATTTTTTTTTTTCAAATTCTTTCGTCTAGCTGTCTTACAAAAGTCAATTTCATTAGCTATAACTCTTTTATGCTACCTAATAGCAAAGTCATATGGTTCTAATCGAAAGAGCATAGGGCCTAAGTGTATGTTTTTATAAATCTATGTAGTTCGTCATAAAAAAAAAATCTGGTGCGGTACGCGCATCACACAACTTTCCCTTACCGTCCTATAATAATTATCTTTTTAATATAATTCTAAAGAGTTCACATAAACAATTCTTGAAATAAACTCAGCAGTATTCGATTCTTCTCCCACTTAAGTATAATAAAATAGTTTTTAAAACAATTTTAGTACAACAATTCTGTACACTGCCTATATATTTTAACTTTGTCAAGTTGCAAACATATTTTAAAAGTTGCTGGTTTAGTTTCTATGGAAACATTTTCTTTCCATTAAATAATGTGAAAGTAGAAATTATTAAGTTAATTTTCGCTTTTGTATTCTTAAATTACTTTATTACAGAGCGCATTGTATACAACAGATTGGCGGATTGGTGGGAGGAGATTCAGTCGCTATCTCCTTTCGGATGCGCTCGGTTCTCCATCTATTTTATGCTCCTCATAAAATACACTGTATCTTTGCTATTATTGGTCCGATTTTGATGATTCTTTTATTATTTTTTAGATGATTTAATTACCTTTCATAAAAGTCCATAGATAAATTACCGTAAAATGCATACTTTTTAAGCTATGCGCAAATAAAATGTTTTTTTCTTCATAACTTTTTTTCCTGCATTTTCTCGGTGTTTTACTACATAAATGAAAAGTTAAAGGCCTTTATGAAAAATAATTTTGGCAAGTTTCATCAAAATCGTTAGAGTCGTTTTTGAGAAAAATGTAAAAAAGTGTAAAATCCATGATATAATAGCTATTTCCGGTTAGTCCGATCCGCTGTATCATTGCTATTATTGGTCCGATTTTAATGATTCTTTTATTGTTTTTTAGATAATTTAATTATCTTTCATACAAGTCTATAGATAATTTACCATAAATTGCACGCTTTTGAAGTTATGCGTAATTAAAATATTCTTTTCATCATAACTTTTTTCCCTGCAATTCCTCGGTGATGTACCATATATATGAAAAGTCAAAGGTCTTTATGAAGAATAATTTAGGCAAGTTTAATCAAAATCGTTAGAGCCGTTTTCGAGAAAATTGTAAAAATGTGTAAAATCGATTATATAAACTGGCACTTCCGGTTAGTCGATTTTGACGAAAATGTTGCTGTAACATCACATGCATGTACTAACCTTAAATATGTAATTTCAGTATCGTACAGCTTTCCGTTTTTGAGCTAGACTGATCACATACACACAGACCATTTTGCGAGACTTGGTCATTTGGACTCAGGGGACCTTAATACATGTATTTCCGTTGAAAACTCGAATTCGAAAATTTTCACGATCGCAATACTTCCCCTTACTATATACTTCGTATATAGGTAAGGGAAAGTAATACATAGGAGCTCTAAAAGACTGAGATAACCACTAATGGAAATGCTTTCACTGATGATAAGTGATCCTAAACATTTATAACAATCCCACGGTTTTAATAACATGGTCAATGCATTCCATCCTCAGCAGCAGAACCTGGGTGCTCTGATTTCCTATAATTCACTCCCCACTTGACAAAGACTGTATAAGCTTCCTCCTCATATACAATGGCTGTATTATCATTCAGGGGCTGAGGCCACTTGACCATCAGTACACATTAATTTAGAGAAGTGCATTTCATCCTCAATTTCCAAAACCATTTTCCCTGTTTTCCTTCTTCCATCTATGAACGAATTTTCCATGAATAGTTTCTATCTGCGTCGATAAAATGACTCATCATCTTATTCTGTAAATACTTACCAGATAGTTGGATCGAAGTAAAGATACAAATTATAAATCTGAATAAACTCTTCACTACGTTAATTATCAAACTATCTTTTTTTCTTGTGGAGCGTAAATAAATGACTGAATAATACTGATTTCATATATTTGCCAATATTGGCAAATATAAAGGCCTTTAACTTTTCATTTATGTAGTAAATCACCGAGAAAATGCAGGAAAAAAAGTTATGAAGAAAAAAAAACATTTTATTTGCGCATAGCTTAAAAAGTATGCATTTTACGGTAATTTATCTATGGACTTTTATGAAAGGTAATTAAATCATCTAAAAAATAATAAAAGAATCATCAAAATCGGACCAATAATAGCAAAGATACAGTGTATTTTATGAGGAGCTTAAAATATTGGCAGATTTCTTGGATTTTTCAGGTAAACAATTGGAAGGTGAACAAGAACCTTGACTATCTACCTACTGTTTCTATTACTGTTATTGATAGGAGTAACTACCTCTGCAAGTGGAAAGGTCTTTTTTCCAACACCAGAAAACTTTTTAAAAGGTTTTTTTAGCAAAAATCATATCAAAACATCTTCGTTTTCCACAATTGATGAAGATCATTACATAATGCTTTGTATAGTATCTATTAATGAAATAATAATGCCAAAATTACAATGCTGAATCCGAACTGAATCAGCTGTAAATTTGTCAATAATTTTAATAAACGGAAATATAAAAAAAAAAAAAAAAACTGGAAAAGTTGGCAGAATGAATACATGATAAACAAAAAATTATTTAAATTTAAAAGAATAACAAACAAGCTTTCATCGATGAATAAAGTAACAGAGTTTTACAACGGTCTTTAGATCCGAAATTCATGCAATGTGAATATCCACCAATATTAAAAAATTCATAAGGTCAGTTAACACAAAACCTTCCTGCTACAATGATATTTTGGAGAAACAGGACTCTGAGAACAGAGACACGTTGTAAATAAGTAAGATATGACTTATGTTCCATGTCAAATCTCTGGATGCGCTCACTGGAAATAATTCCTTTGTCTCAAGCAACAACCTTGTCTCGGTCCCCTCCTTCTATCTTTATAAAAATAAAAATAGAATATGGATGTTTCAGAGAAAAGTCCTGAACCTAATTGTTTTGGGTTATTTTTATACAACGGATCTAAGGGTTTTTTATCTCGTAAACGTGACAATAAAACACTAAAAGAGAGAGGTAAAAAATGTTTGCTCCATAAGTGGATCCTAAATAGTTGTCTGAGCTTCACCATTTCCATTATTTTTATTTTTAATTACATTTTATTTGAAACTTATTCATATAAATTTAAAAGAAAACCAACATAATTTTTTAAGAAATTTAACATTCTGCTTAAAAAACTTATGCAATATAAGCATCATTCCATTTTATACCGAATTAGGTATTTTAGAAAATTTAAAACTACAGAAAAGAACATACATCGCAGATACAGAATGAACGAGGCACAACTCAAAATTCCTAACGTCAGCATTTTTATTAGTTTGACAACTCCAAATCGAACAATGGAACAATGAAGTGAAGCAACTGGAGTGCTTGGAGTGAAGACCATTTCAAGGGCCCCATTGACAATAACTCCACCTCAACTTTCTATGTTTTACCGACAAGTAATGATTAATGCTCATGTATGCACGTAAACACATATTTTATAATATTTATACCCAACATATACTTTAAGTTATAGATTAATATTACTTTTGAAAATTAATGGGATATGGATAATATCTCTATAATAGCAAGAACCTTTAATCTTTACTAAAAAAAAAAGAAAAAAAAAAGAAGTATACATTTTAAACTTACTATAAATTAACAGCCCACTAAAAATGTTTATTTCCTTTTAATTATTGTTATTTAAGATAATTAATAGTAAAATATAAACATAATTATATGTTATTCATATCGATATTTTTAAACATATTTTATACAACCAATATCGCACATTTTGACTTTAATGTATTTTGGTTAACCAACAATTTTTATTACTATTGCAGCATAGCCTAAAGACTTTGGAAAACTAAGCAGTTCATTTTCCCACTCCATCAGTTTTCAAATTCAAGATCGGCTGGAATTATTGGATTTTGTCATAGTGTGATGGATTTCAGGGCCGATGGAATTCCAAAAATCATCACAGGATTTCATACTCACGGTTGTTGCATGTTCCATTTGGAGTGTGTTGGAGTAGAGCGATCATCAATGGCCGCCTTCAGAGAATACGCCTTGGGGACTTCTATGCAGATTTTAACATGTTTCTACAGTTGGTTCTTAAAAAAAAATTTTTTTTAGCTATAATATATTATGTGCTATATTTTTGAGAGAAAATTGTTGAAAATACATGTGGTCAGTAATTTTTTAAATAATTACGAACATGGAAATTTTCTATTTTTTTTTCACACCAATTTAAGAGTTATTCCACTGTGAATATTGATGATGAAAAACGATCCCAGATAAGAATTCAAGAAAATTTGAGACCCTGGAAAAAATTTAATTTCCTGTTTTTATATCTCGTCGAGGAGTCAAGGAAGAAATGATTTAGTAGTTCAGGAGGGGGGAGGGAGGAGGGGAGTATTCAGAAATATGGATCACGGACAACAAGCAAACATGTATCTAAATTACTTTTTTTAATATCATGAGACTTTAAAACCTAAAATTTAAACGAGATCTAACTATTGAAAAGTGATATAAAAATAAAGATATGGGAATAAAATAATAGTTTTTAAGCACTGTCGGTTCTAATAAATTTCCACTTATAATTAATTTTAATTAAATCAAATGAAGTTACTAAATCAATTCTAATACTATACAAGATTTCAGATACAAGACTTTTTTGAGAGGTTCCAAGCCACAAACCTGAAATAGGCCTAGCTAAAGTTTGTTCCAAACCAACTTTCAAACTGTAGACTAACTCATATTCTTAAATTTTATTCAAGGATAAAATAATGAATTAATTAATTGCGCTTGATGTTATTTTTATGATATCTAGAGCAAATCCATATTGGATAAGAGGTCGTACTTAATCTTTTTTCGGAATTTAAAAGAAAATATTTTTCTTTTACTAAGTATGCAATATCATTATAAACAATGTTATCTTCTATCTGTTAAATATTTTCCTAGATATCTTTATGAATTCTTTAACCTGCCTTTTTTTTTTGAGGAGACGTATTTTAAAATTTTAAGTTTAACGTTTTAAGTTTTTAAAATTCCTTTTCGAAATGGAGAACCATAGAGGAAATAAGGACGAAAGATACATTTATAGATAAGAAGTTATAATTCTGAGAGTTAAAGATAAACCAACTTTCTAGAAATTTTGTTATACTAATCTCCAACTCGAAATTTATGGAGTAGTTTTTCTTATTTAAAAAAAAAAAAAATATATGCCACAATCGGTTTTGGTTGGGTTCATTAGTTACCATACTGGTCGAAGTCACAAGGATGTCCATTTGTAGGTACATTTCGATTTGTAACGATTTTTTGAGCGAGCGGCTCTAAATATTTTCAAGTTTGATGGCTCAAATTCTACTCAATCAGTGAGATCCTGAAATCGTTTTAAAAATGTATATTATATCTTAAGTATTATCGGCTTCTAGATTGTGTTTCTTATTAAATCATATGTAAGTTCATGATCATATATGTGTATTAAAATATATAGTGCCAATACTTGAAAAACTATGAACGTTAAAAAGTGTCGGATAAGTAAAAATCTGAAATATGTGCTGATCATCTTTCTTCTGTATTTACACCACTCCCTGACTTCACAAGTACAGAACATGAAACCCTAATGCTTAACACCTTAGGCATCCCACTACAATTGACACTACCACCTCTTTCGTTTACACCTTCACAAGTTTCACAACAAATCACACAATTACCTCAAAGAAAGGTCCTTGGTTATGATTTATTAACCGCCGAGGCCAGGAAAGCCGTAGTGTTCCTGATGACAATATCATGACAACTGAATAGCAAGGACAAGTAAATTTCCTGTACGATGGAAATATTCTCACATCAAAATGATACACAAAAGGGACAAAGACGTATTTAATCCCTCTTATACCTCTTCTTCTTCCTAGAGACCTATCAGTCTCCTCCCAATATGCTCTAAGCACTTTGAATTGATATATAAAAACTGATTGACATACTGAATGACCAAAACATATTTACGTATAGACATAATTTTTTTCAGTTTGCTTCAATGCTTCAGGTTTGATTGAAATTGGAAATTTTAATACTCCTTTGATTAAAAAGTTGTTGCGAGAGGTCAATCAAAGAGGTCGAGAGGTTAGTCAAAGTAGAAACAAATTTTAAGGCCCTGAATTGCCCCAATTTAGCCCATTTTTACGATCGCATAAAATATACAGAAAGATATGGCGATGAAATAATTTTACCCGTTTTATGTAAATCTTTGATGTTGCGTGCGGTTGTTGTGCTCCGACGATTAAGGAGTCGTTAAATGTAATGCCTCGAATTCGAATGTAGTTTTAAACAGACGGAAAAATCTCCCAACTCTATTGAAGTTCTTTATTAAAATTTTATTATAAAGAAACAAATCATAATACTAATGACAATGCTTAGAAATCCGAAGATTCTTTGCCAATACCACTTCTTTTCTTCTTCTTCTTTTTCTTGCTTATCTTGCCTCTCACCGTTGAGCACGAGCCTCGATCCACTTCGGTTATTGTGCTTTTGATCATTTGTACACCAAACGGGTGAATAGCCCAGTGCTTGTCGCCACGTAACATCGGGACAACTGGTTTCCTAAAGTTGCTGGGAGGAGGGTAAGGTGTAGGATAGGGTAAGGATAGTAATTGGTATTGTAGGGTTAGAGTAAGGACATGATTTCTCCGTAATATAGGAGTAGTGGAAAATCAAGAGCTGGAGGTCTTTCTTTCACCGGGATCTTGTGGAGTGCCTACTCGCTACCACTTTTCAATAGCACAATTACTCTTTCGGCCGTAACCCATCGAACAAGTTGCACTTATGTTATCCTTCTATTAACGACTCATTCTACTCTGGGGTCATCTTTCAATGAAACTAAACTAATTGTAGAAGAATTGATTTTAAAAACAATTATGAAAATTTCTCGTCAAAATGGATAAAATTACTCCTTGCCACTACAACCCTGGAATGGGAATGGTCCTGGATTCAATTTGGTAAGGGCGTACTGTTTCTTGACTAATGGTTATGCAGGGAGGTGGTGTGATCATCATGCTCAACCAGCAGGTTGTTCACCTAATCCTATGAAGGGCTAATATTTTCATATATGCCATATATTATTATAAATGTGAAAAGTGTAGATAATATGGAGCATGGCACACAAAGTAGCAGTAAAAGCCTGAAGATGGATCGTTGCAGTTTTTAGTGAAATTTTTAAAACGGAATGAAAAGCAAAGACAGTTGGTATAAATAATTAGATAATGCATTAACCAAAGTAAACAACTATGTAGATAGATAGATAGACTATTTATTGTATAAAGCAATGCATGCTTGTTACATTATCTTGGCATTGGCCTGTGGAGTGATAAATTAAATAATATTTATGATAATAAAACATTGCAAACATTAATACATATATATACACACACAGAATTTCCCTTTTAAAAATATTTGTGAAAGAAAAAAGAGATAAATATACACATACTTCAGTCATCAAAGATACAGTTAATATAAGATACATATATATATATATATATATATATATATATATATATATATATATATATATATATATATATATATATATATATATATATATATATTCACACGCTTACAATAGAATCATTTGATAACATTAAAATAATAAATAATATCTATAAGTTAGAGTTTATCACTTTATTTGCGTATCATCACTTCAAATTAAACATCACAACAAGGTTAGGCCTCATCAAGAAGTATCGAGCTGGCTAAACTGCAGAATATTAACAACGATGTATGCATTGTTTATATCAGATTCGAGGATTACAAGACTTAATGTCAGCAATAAATTAATACACGGATACTTTTGTAACGACCTAGAATATACCTGATACCAACACATTGAGTTAAACAATTTAAGACGAATATGATTTCAACATGACCAACTATCTATTAAAAATTAAATGGTATCCTAGGAAATTGAAAAAATATAGAATTATAAATTTAAAATTTATTCTATTAATGAATAATCTAATTAACGATAATGTAAATAAAACTTTCAGATGAAAATTGTAAGACATATTGAAATGGATTAGATGCCGGTCCCAACAAAGAGACGTTGCCTATTCCCTTCCTCTAACAAATCCCGTCGAAATTACAATATAAGATCCGACAACGTTACCCTTCCATCTACATATTGGGATTAATCCTATTTTATAAGCGTGTAAATTTTACTTAAAGAAAAAGTTTGTTGTTCCTTTTAAATTTCAATATAGAGACCTTTTGTTACCAATAATTTAATGATTATGAGAGTAGTTAGTCCTAATTTGCCCAGAGTCCTATACCATCCTCACTAATCCCTACAACATGTACGGCTTTTGACTCTGGTGTTCCAACAGACAGGCGGCCGGTTAAGCTCTCTGTGGAAGTCCTCGGGCCCCTAAGTCCGCATTCGCCATTGCCAACTAAATCTGAGGGCTTCATGCTATACAATTCACTCTTCAGGGACTACTCTATATCAAGAACCCGGTTTTCTATGTCTAGCTGAATCCTTTTCAAGCGAATCCTATAGGTAATTCAAGAGATGTCTTGGTATTTACAGCTGAGCTGACTAATTCAAGATTCACGGAAATTCGTCACGGTAATTACGTTTTCTATTTTCGATATTATACAAAACAATTCTATCTTAATCTAATAACTTTTTCGGAAGAATGAGTTCAATTAGCAATATATTTGTCACATAAACAAAAATATATAAGTTTTATAATAAAATATCTGTAGTGTACACTCGCACGACTTTTCTTACCATTTTGGGTGCAAAGTACAAATAAAAAAATGTATCTTTTGCTAACACTAGTCCAATTAGATTCATTTTAAGTTTACCTTTGCAGGCCATTAAATTATATTTCAAATGAGCTTCTTGAATTATCTAGGAGGTGTATAGCTTTTAGGCAATTAGAAAAACTAAAAAAAAATTAAACACTGTATCTTTTCTAATAATGGTCCGATTTCGATGATTTTTTTTTGTTTGTAAGAAATTTAATCACCTTTCAAATAGATCCGTTGAAAACTGCACACCGAAAATCTCACCAGATTATGATACTTTCTGAACCCAGAAGCGGTAAGAAAGTAAAAAAAGTTCAATAGATAGTTTATAAATTGCTTGCTAACTATAGGCTGCAAATTAATTAATGTTTTTTAGCATTCAGAATGAATTCTGACTTTCCAACCAATACCATTATCCTATATTAGCCAGACGGAAATAAAGATCAATGATTCCTGGTGAATGGTCGTGAAACAAGCATAACAGAGTGACCATTATATTCACCAACATATTATGCTTGGACAAACAGATTGGTCCAATCAAATTATGAAAAAAAATGGCTTTATCTTGTAAAATTTGGGATAGTAGGTTTTATAGTTTTAACTTGTTGATATGGATGGTAAGATAGGAAAAACGTTATTTCCACAAAATTTATCCCAGCTAATTTTTTTGTCGTCTAAAAACCATGAAATGTTCGATTTTTTTAAATAATTTAAAATATTTCAGTTCATCATGAAACGAATAATCGGGGACAACGTCCAGAACGTAAAGTTACCTAAAAAAATATAAGACTGTAACTCTGCTTACTGTTACCCACTTAGACTATGAAAGAAGAATGCAATAAAATTACTTATTTGATCCTTTTACTCTATTTATTAAAACAAAGTGATGAAGTCTTGCAAAATCCAGTCCTCCAGTATCTCAGATCGAGATGTTTTCTTCAAATTCATAGCCCAAAGTAATTTTTCATATCTTCAACGTCATTTCGGGTCTCACGTTGCTGTTCTATTTGATGACCAGAAATTCAGCACAAAGAGTACTGAATGGTTTCGCCGATGTAGAAATGTTTCTTTATAATGGGAGCAGAAATGCAAAACTAAGCCTCTCAGAACAAGTTTTAATCCAATCATACAAGAACCGCTTCCCAACACTTTTGAAAACGGAATTTTGAGATTGTGCCATTCAAGAGGACCAGGAACAAAAGGATTGTAACGACTATGATTGTCATGACTGCCATTTCAGGGACCGAAGATTTCGGAAGTGTGGTCATAGTTGGAAAACATACTGACCTTCTCGTACTTATAAATGGCTTAGGACAAAACATATAAGCCTATTTAAAAAAAAAAAAAAAAAGGAAGAGAGAGAGTGCAGAAAGCAATTGGTTTTCCACTTCGTCCTAAAAGTTCGCCAGTGTATGTGGTACAAACTCTGATCTTTTCGAAAAAAGGAAGATCAATTTCTGCAACACTAACAATGCCGAATCAACTATAAAAAGTAAATTTAATCTTATGAGGCTGCCATCCACAATAGATGCTGCGCAACGTCATCCTTTACGAACTTAATGATGGGAAACCAAAAACGTATTGAGAAGTAGGAATGGGCTCATAGTAATCAGTCTCTCAAGCCTGTATTATTTCGGAGACGTTTTCGTATGAGGAGAAGAAAGATTATGAAACATCAAACCTGCGGAAAGTTGAGGAGATAATGGAAAGAGCACCTCGCATGTGCCAGAAAACTTAATAGTCCCACAAGACATTAACCTGACTAAAAGACTAATCGTGCTTGGTCGAAGATAAATCCCTTTCAAAATATTCAGGTAAACATAAAGGTACATATGAAAGGCTTGGGGCATGAATGCGACATGCCACAGTTTAGAAGAAAATGAGTATATTGTGCAAAGCGTCACATTGTTTCTCTTTATTGCTTATATTAAGCAATATTAAGTTAAACATTAATATTAAGTTAGTTCGTGTACATTCAATGCGATAAAGGGACTATCTAATGGAATGTATCCAACCATCATAGTAAAGACCTATATAGAGAAGTAGTGCTTTACACAAAATACTCATTTTCATCTAATTTGAGGTTTGCCACTTACATGCCTCAATCGCTTCAGTTATAGCCGGTATTTCTAAAAAAACTGACGGATTCTTTTAACTCGGTCCATAACCGAAGTTTTTTTTTATCGTGTTTATAACTTTGCATTGTGTTTACCATAACCAATCTAATAAGGTTTAAAGCTTTAATACTGTATTTTGGTTTTTCTTTAATAATTTAGATCTTTCCCATAATTTACATATTGTGCCTTGTAATTAACCTTTCCAAAGAATTAATAAATCACATTACTTCCTCAACTGCCTTAAACAGAAATTTCTGCAATCAATCGAAATAAGTTTCAAGATATCAGATGAATTAAAAGTTTTAGGATATAGTAGGATGTACACTATAGTACAAAATATCGATTTAAAGAAAATGTCATATTGTCCCTATTTCCAAACATATCTTGTTCTCCTAAACTCCTCAATCTCTTTTTATGAAGCTTTAGTGGGAATTTATAGGCAGACAAGTCAAGAGAAAGATCCGTGTGGGCAGAGTATGGGTCAGAACGTTTAGCTCATGGAGGGGAAAGCCTTCTCCCTCTTAATAAATTAAAACAGCATGTCAAATATATCATATCGAATTATTTTTTTTAGCATTTCGATTTGTTTCAGATTCTTTCAATCGCTTACACTAATATGTAACTTAGTTTTAATTTAAAAAAGAAAAGGTTATTTTTAGGTGCATGCTCACTAAAAAGACTCTTAAGTAGTTCGCCTTTGCCAATTGATTTAAAATCGTATTGAGTTTCGAGAAAGAATATTCCTACTGGGTAATGGGCTCTGAAACTCCAATCTATTGTGTGAAGATAATCGAGTAAATCAAGCGGAATTTCAGCGACTTTTCAATTGAAATATAGACAAATGTTATAATTTTTAGATATATTTAGTCGGCACTTAACCGATATACACTAAAAATCAGACAACTTTTTTCCATAAGTCTTGCAATTTTTTTCCTAAATTATGTCAGTTTACAAAAAAAAAAAAAAAATACTTATTTTTCCAAAATGTATGTACTGATTACAATAACAATTTCTGAAAAAACACTTAAAAAGACATGATATGAGAAGACGATACTGTCAACTCTGGACTGCAGGTTCACATTCAACCTATGGAATAAAGGACAAATATATGCCACTATACTAAACCTGTTGGGGCATAAGGCGCAGAACTTTGGGGTACAGCAAAACACTTCCAAAAAGAAACCCTAATCCAAAAGTTTTCATAAAATTGAAAACGCACCCTGTTTTTTTATCAAATCATACATTGTTTATTACAGACAGGACATTTTCAAATCATATTATACACAACGGCATAATAATAGAAATTAAATTTAACATACAAGACAGATGCATCTATTTTCACTTTTCAACTCAATCATCCCAACCCACCCTGTTCTGTTCCGGTTGACCTAAACACAGGTTATAAGACAGTGGTCCGGAGATCTTCGGCACGTTGCCCGTTGAAGAACACAAAATATCAAATTTTCTTGAACGCAGTTGCAAAAGTATTGTAAAAGAATATTCGTGTTTTAATGATATTTCTTTTGTATAAAATAATCATTAAAACACGAATTGAACACTTTTAGCAGAATTTAGTGGTCTTTTTTTTAAGTTTAAATTGATATGTTTTATAAAACACAACATAAAAAAGTAAAATGAATTTTTTTAAAAATCGGACTAAAATTATTCATTATTTTAGATGATAAGTAGTTGAGAAAGGACGTAATACTGAACAAGACATATTTTTTCATTTCACGTACAGATCCTAATGTTTTTATAATCATATGAAATATCTTGAAAAATAAAATTAATAATAAAATTTTAATAGAAAAATTTTCAATCCTAAAATTTTTAATAGGAAATAAAATTTATTATATCCTGTACTTCATTGTTTCACGTACGAAATTCATAATCTTATTATGTACTCGTAATTCATAACATTTCCTTCATTGTTTTCACTCATCTTGCTTGTATTTTTCTGTTTTTTATCATTTTTTACTGTTACTTTTTTTACTGCCTCTGTCGTTTTCAATGTTGTTACTTTGTTTTTGCTTTTTAGCCCTGATGATGGCCAAAGACTTAGGCCGAAACTTTGGCACATAAATATGTCATACTTATTAGTGCTTTGTCTTTGGCCGCAACCCCCGGCCAACTTCTACCTTAGGAAATAATGTTTCATGAAACATAACATCTGTCACTATACCAGAATAATATCCATATCAGATCCTTAATACCGTTTATGGAACAATACTGAGGCGAGGGTATAAAAGAATACAAAAGGGATTGAATCCTAAAGAGCCTGCCGCTAGCCATGGTAGGTTGAGATTGATGGTAGAAGGTCTAACTATTGTAAATACCCAATATTCAAGTGGGTCTTGGGTCTGCCCCTGATCGTTGATAGGCCTTGTGATTGATCAACAGCGAGTATCCTTAAGGTGCAATCAGTCATCTATCAGGGCTCTGCTGTATCCAATCCCACTCTTTGCATTTGATTAATGTTCTTGAGGTCGATTCTCAGACAGGAAATCGCCTAGGGCAATTCGATTTTCTTAAAGTTAGCAGTTCTATCTAAATGACATATTTGAAAATTCTGATTGAGCATTACTAATGATCACGATTCTTTCGAGCCTGAATTGTTGATATCCTTTAGGTCGTGTCAAAACAAGTTAGCACTTTGTAGCGAAGCCCTGACTACACTAGATTCAGACAATACAAAATTTATTAACCTGCATTTTATTATTAATACCCATATAATACAGCCTTAAAATGTATGCAATATTTATCAAAAGAATGGTTTTGCTAGTGATTTTTTCAAGCATAATACTAGTAGGTCTGTGAAGAGTAGACGTAGCGAACCAACATAGGGATTTTTATTTTATTTTTCATCCGTCTGTTCCAATCACAACCCAGTTCTGCTAAGTACGAATGTGATTTTGCATAATAAATCTTTTTCGCCTCAGTTGTGCTGTATCGACAATGTCAGTAAATAATACAATTGCAATTTTAAATGTCAAAAAAAAGTCAGGGTTCAATAAAATTTAAACTAGATATATCAAAGACAATTCATAAATAATCACAGGGCCCGTTATAGAATTGAACAATTTTTTCATGAAAAAAAAATTTAATCTCCTCAAAATTATTGTAATTATCCTATTTTGTATTCCTTTCACCATTCGTGTCAATGCGTACATAAAAAATAAAATTAAGAAAAAAGGATCAAATGCCTTTCAGAAATATTCATGTCAAATTTGAAGAAAATCGAAAAACGCGACGTGAATGCGACACATACAGATTTTTTTTTATGACACAGGGCCAACAAAACCACCAAAATCCTGAAGAGGAATTAAGAAATAAGAATCCCTACATATACGCCGTTTATGCCAAGAAACATTTATACCAAATTCGCAGAAAATCTAACAAAGCGTTTGGTTGTAATCCCATAACAAACAACCAAAATTCCAATTGGTCGCAGTTGAAACAGGAACTCTCTTACGCGAGTTATGGTCATTTATAGAATATTTGAATGCAGAATACGAGCTGGATTTCATAAATATTTAAAAAAAATATTGTTCTAAAGGGAAACGATTTTGAAGATCAAAATAATAACTAATCAGTAAATGTTTCTCCAATTCAGATTAATACTTAATTCCTTGTTAATTGAAGACAGAAAAGGGTAAGAACATATGAATGCAGAACAGAGATATCATCGCATTTCATATTAACAGCTGAAAAAAACCACTAAATCGAGACAGTGTGTCACTCAATTACAGTTTAACAGATATATAGTAAGTTCATATCGATATGTGTTGCATTGTCTTTTAGATGAGTATTTTCTAGACAGTTGGTACGAAATATGACGTCCCTGACCTGCATCCGTCTCATCGTATCCATGTCTTTTCTCAATTGGCGAAACGTTGGCTGCTATTTTATTGGCACTAGTATTAAGGCTTTGTTTATGGAATAATAATGATAATAATAATATCCAAACAATAATTTTCCTGTAATATTTTTTTGTGTATACTTTTTCTCTTTAATCGGTATTGTTTTACTTGTAAACTATTGACAAATTAATTACTATACAACATTGAAACAGCAATTATAATTTTAATTCTTGATATGATATAAGTAGAATCTTTTATCTTCAGTCTGCTCTGGGTATGCTTCCAATTACATGGAGTAACAGTCAAATTAATTTATAAATTAATTAGTTAAAAGTTAGTTTTACTTCCGAAGACTCCTGACATTTTCGAATCGTTGACTGTATTCAGCTTTAACTAAGAAGCCTTTCATTGGAAACTTCCAAAAGTAACATAATTATTTTAAATTTCTTGGTGTACTAGGAATAATTAGAAGTTTTCTTATAAAGTTTGTGAAGTGAATATTTCATGCATTTTATTATATATCTTATATCGTTAATTTATACTGACTACGTTTCGAGACAAATGCCCAATCTTCAGGTCATTGTATTACATATATATATTAAAAATAGACATATGCCATAATTTAACAATTATTGTGTTCTTAAATAAAAAAAAATATATACATAATTATACGTATTACCGTAATGCATGTCATTTGTAGATTAAAATTAACACTTTTAATTTTTCTACTATGTGTAGGAATGTATTTTAATAGTCTATAATGTGATGAGGGTCGCATCACTATTCCATTGTCACACTGCCCTCTAATGGATTATCTAATATTTTGGTTCTTTGTGGACTTCTTATAGGCCTTCTTCATAGATCTATAAACATTACTATTGCTGGATCTATAAATTAGTTTTATTATTAAAAACATTATGGTTTTGCTGTATAGAGTTTTATTATTTATGACAACCAATTTTCATTATGTCAATTATGTTAGCATTATATTTCCAGTTTATTTATTATCTCCATATAATTTTTTTAATCCGTTCTAAAATTCACTGTTTGTTTTATGTTTTTAGTGATGTAATTAGCTTCTTTAGTTCTTCTATTTTGGTGGATTTATTATATCTTACCGTCCTACAGTAATGATCTTTTTAATATAATTTTAAAAAGTTCACATAAGCATAATAAACTCAGCAGCATTCACTTCTTCACATCTTCTCCCGCTTAAGTGCAATAAAACGGTTTTTTAAACAATTTTAGTACAACTATTCACTACTTATATATTTTAAGTTTGCCAAGTAGAAAATATATTTTAAAAGTTTCGGTTTAGTTTCCATGGAAAATTTTTGTTTCCGTTATATAATATAAAAATAGAAATCATTAAGTTAATTTATGCTTTTGTGTTCTTAAATTACACTATTACAGAGCGTATTGTTGACATCGGATTAGTGGGAGGAGGTTCGGTCGCACCCGTCTCCTTTCGAATCTGCTCGGTTACCCATCTAGGGGATTATCCTCATAAAATACGCTTATCTTTGCTAATACTGGTCCGATTTTGATGATTCTTTTTTTGTTTTTAGATAATTTAATAAATTTTCATGCACTTACATATATATATCATTTACTTCTTAATTCAAGTGCAAATAAAATATTCTTTTCCTCATAACTTTTTTCCCGGCATTTTTTTCGTTGATATACTACATACATGAAAAGTTAAAGGCCTTTAAGAAGACATTAAGCAAGTTTCATCAAAATCGTTAGAGCCGTTTACGAGAAAATTGTAAAATCCATGATAATGTTTTCCGTTAATTTGTGATTTCTGTTGAAAACTCGAATTTAAAAATTTTCACGATCGCAATACTTCTTCTTACTATATACTTCGTATAAGGGTAAGGGGAAGTAAAAAAAAATTACCCCATTCCATTGGAAATTTGGAGTTCGCTGGAGGAATACACCGGTAGGATAAAAAGTCGGCAAAACGTCCCAAACTACCTTCATGTTATGGAATTGGGATCTCTCAAATTTCATTTTGATATTCCAAACATTCTAGAATTTAGAAGGGGTAAAGGAATGGCGGATCGTCATTTTTTTACGATTCCCTACTTTATTTTAAGTTAGCTTAACTATTTAAATAATAATAGTATAACTAACGGCTATAACGTAAAAACTCCCTAAGCCGGATGCTCAGAACAAGTAAGCGTGTATAAGCAGAACTTTAGATACCCAGGGCCTGGTCGTTTATTAGGTTGTGCACACCTGGCCCCAATTTGCAATAGGCCTATTAATTTTTCCTTAATGTCCGGATTAAATATTTTCTCCGAGGATGGTTAATTAATTTACAGATAGGAGAATTGATGGCAGCTACCCTACCCGCTAACTGACTACAGTCTTTTAAATAAATCAGTCTAAACTCTTGGAATTATTAATCACTTTAAGGGCCTCGGTGCCTTCGTCTCAAGATAACTACAACAGACTGACTTACTGCTTCTCTTAGTCTAAGGTTGTTTGCTAAAGCAATGGAAATTTAAAAAGATCTAAGAATCAAAAAAACAGGATTAATAAAACCTTTTCTAAAATAAAACAATTTAACCGGTTTTTAATGTTAACATAAAAAGCTACTATCAGTGAAGTAACTAATCATCATTGCCTTATCGTCATGAAACTTTCTATGTAATTAAAATCAGTTATGTGATTTTGATTTTATTAAAAACAAGATTTTGTCTCCTATTTGATAGTGAAAAGCACTCGTGTCTTAAAAAATTGTAAGGCCATAAGTTATATCGGGGCGCTTAAGTTTTTTTTTTTTTTATCCTAAGCTACAGCTAAATAGATTATTCATTTTTTGCTCTTAAATTTGACAGTTTCTCAATGGAATGCCAGAGATCCCCTTGACGATATTGTTGTAGATATCGATCTTGAGTTTTCATCCTGAAAATGCGGAATATTTTGATGCAAGAGTTTAAAGGTTTAAGACTTACATCCGAATTCCAGTGATGGCGGCCTCTTCTTCCTAGACAGAAATAAACTTAGTTTACTGCAATAGAACTAAAATATAACAACGTAATTTAAAAGACCAATTATCAAATATATATATATATATATATATATATATATATATATATATATATATAATAAATTGTTCATCACATATTCGTACTGAATCACATAGAAGATATTTGTACAATTACAGAAAAAAACAGATAATATTTTGCTGGCAAGGATGGCATTTTTTCCCTATTACAGTGATTACTGTGACCTGATTGGCTAATCGCGCAGTGTAACTACTTATGAAGGACAAAAATCAATCTCACACACACACACACATATATATATATATATATATATATATATATATATATATATATATAGTATTTCTATGAACTGTAGACCTCACGAAAGATATCTAAAATCTGCTTTTTATAGATTCTAAAAGTTTAGCCAATGCTGTCATTCATTGAGAAGCCAATATTGTTTCAAGGGATACTGGATATCAAAATTTGCCTCACAAGCAGGTACCTTTTTTGTGCCCCTCGTTTACGATACGTCCTCTATTTATTTTATCTTTCAAATCTATTTTTACTATCTCAAACCAAATCATGAACCAAATTATATTCTCATACTATATACAATTTTTAATACCTAGATTAACAATCAAACACACTAACGGATCATTTCACATTTAATGACAATTTTGAGTTGTCGCTGCTAACTGTTTTTCAACAGTTCTGAAATTCAAAATGCTCAGAAAAATCTATTTAGACAAAAAAATTATTTTAAGATTTTCTATTTCTAGAAACATAAAATAATTTATATAATTTATTTGTGTTTTGGACTCTAATTGATTTGATGAACAATCGGAACTTGCCTCATTGAGGACATAAAATAGTCTACAGGCAATCCAACCACACAGAGTTACATTATCATTGCAAATGTAGCAGAACTACAAAAGTGCGAAAACTGTGTTTCTAGACATTAGTATATATTGCATTTGAAATCAACTTGAAATAAACGGAGTATAAGAAAAAAAATTCTTGAAGTTAGATGTCTTTCTTCAGACTGTCCATTTCTCTGAGGTTTTAAACGAGAACATTTGCACATCTCTTAAAGCGGTGAAACTTTAATGTCGTCTGCGGTTGCATCATTTAGTTTTGTGCCAGGTGAGTTACAACTTTGAACATTTAACACATGGAACAAATTAAGACCCACGATGTGCTACATTTACATGTTACTTTACAATAAAAAAAAAAATTCTTAAACTTTTAAAAATAAAATATACATACATCATAGAATGGAGTAGTGTAAGCAATAGTAAATTTGAAAATCTAAATTTAGAAAAATATTGACATTTATGAATAAATAGGCAGTTTTAGAAATTTAGAGCTCTTTAGAAAATAAATATATAATGAAAAGGATGGATAATAAATTATTTATTTATTTTTCAGAATTATGTCATCTTGTTTTTTGTAAAAACTTGAAATTAATATAAATACTTATAATCGATTATATTTTAAATTCAGCAATTATCGAAAAAAATATATGTTTTCTCTGATTTAAAATTAAATAATTTCCTACTAAAAATCTGTACGTTTCATTATAAATTTTAAGGTTTTCCCTCGGGGAATCTTACCATAAGAAATTGATTGAACTGAGAACTGAGAGAAAGACGCCAAAAGTCAGTGAAACGTAGGCATGGTTATGCTAACCTTATACGGGATTTAATTGTGATTCATCCCAAAATTTTCTATTGATCAACATCAACTTATTTAAAAATCTATTGACTGGCATGATATTAATTTGAATATATATAAGCTATGCCTTGAAAAAAATGTTTATATGAATAATGAATGTTTTGCTTTTAATAATGTTTATTTATGCTTTATTTATTTATGTTAGGTAAAAGATTTATATTTTACTTCCAAAAAACTTAGTGATCATTTTTTATTGTTATTATTGTAAAACATATGTTAAAAATGATCATTTATAAAGGGCCAAGCTATAAATATGATATTTCTAGTTCTTGTTCAACAATTTTTTTCAACAAAGTAAACTATTGGATTGATATTCATTGAAAATATATCTTATCTTTATATCAAAAATGAATATTTAATCAAAATAATTTTCACCAGAATCTATACACTTTTTCCAAAGTACACTTTATCCCAGAAAGAAAGAAATTTAGATCTCTGAAAAAAATGAGCCCTCGAAAAGCATTTTCAATATCACCCTGGTTTTAAAAGTTTTTCTCTCGTAAAAAGTTTTCCAGGGGCTTGAAGAAGTGGAAGTCAATAAAGGAGAGGTCAGTCGAATAGGGTGCGTTCTGAAAGATTTCGTAGCCCAACTAGTGCAGTCGTCGTAGCGTTAGTTCTGTAGCCTATGGTCGGGAATTATAGTAAAGAAGGATTGGCCTCTTCCTATTAATTAATGCTGGGAAAAACGCTACAGCTTCCGATGCATTCCATAAATTTCTTGCCAGTACTTATATTTGATAGTCTCGCCACGATTGAGAAACCTGTAGTGGATAATACACTTAACTAGTATAACATCAAACTGTAACCATAAATTTTTTAGAGAATAAGAAAGGAAACCAACGTTGCGTTGTACACTCATTAATCGTTCTCTGAACCCACATTTCATTGATATTGTGAGCTGTGTGCAGCACTGTTTTGTTAGTGTAGTTGAAATTCGTAAAAATACATTAAACGAAAATACCTCATAAACATTTCCTTTTTGGAATTAATAAAAATAACAGTAATAATTAAGTCTCCTATAGTTTTACCTTAAATCTCCTCTTCCTTCTCATATCTTAATCGTTATCTAGCTTCTGTTTTTGTCTTTCTTCGGCAATTTTTTTAGAGATATTTTTCATCTATACAATTTCACTGATTTATTTCCTTAAAATCCTCATGGGTATCACCAGAAAAGCGGGGATGACCAAATAAACTTTTATTCCATCTGTATTTCAGAAAACTGATTTTCACATTTATCTAGTAGGATGCACTCCACAATTTTAGTGCAAATCAATGCTCAACGAAGTTCTGTAGAATGTTTCATGTTCCCATTACACCAACCAACTTTGTTAACCCTTTTCCGTCAGTAGATAAATTTAAATCTGACTAATTATTGGATGCCATCGGATAATTAACTGCCCATATACATGAAAATTAAAGGGGATGATTTAAACCCTTACTAAGTAAACTGACATCAGTGGAATTTGAATTATTCTCTCTATTATTCTTGTATTATTATTATCTGAATTATTGTATTAAACATGCTGCCATTTACAGTTATTTCGTTGCCTTTCCTATCAGTTAAATATCTGAATAGAATATTAATGTTATTGTGAATATCAGTACCGTAGAATGGTAAAAAGAAAATATCTAGCGAACAAATGTTAATTGCATAAATATTAATTACAGGCAGCTATGGAAAGAGTGGGATTATTTGGAGGCGAAAATATCTTTAATTGGATAATCCAAATAATTGCCTAACCGGATAATGTCTATGTAAGGTAATTGCTAGGTCACAAGCTAGCATTTGGGACAGTCTGCAAAGGCTTGAGATGGAAGCAGGCAGGGTAGGATTAAAAATAAATGAGAACAAAACTAAATCGTTGATATTAAGAAGAGGGAAGTGAATACGACAGTAGCAACACTACCGTGATAGGAATGCATACTTTTGGGTTCACAGCTTCCAATAACTCGGTTCAGTTATCCAGAACGAAAGGTAGAAAATCAGAAGAAGAATTCTGGCTGAAAATCGTGCATACTTTGCCATTGCCAAATTATTTAAAATTAAAATGGTTAGCCGTAAAACAAAAATTATACTCTTCAACACACTGATTTGGCCAGTAGTGATGTACGCCTGTGAGTCTTTGACTAATATTATATGTTATATCATATGGATCATTTTTTTTTTTTTTTTATTGAACATAGTACAAGCTGCCACACTCAAGGGCAATGAGTGTTAGGGCTGAAGTACCCTATATGCATCATTGAAATAACATAAGATGAAACAATTAATATGCATATAATGCAATATAATTTCCTAATTAATGATTCATTTAGAACCATTTTTTCTTTGTACATCAATTCTCTGTTCATTATCAGCAATGAATGTTCAAAAAATGCCATTATATCATCTTGGAGGGAATCATTTTTCCTTAAACAGTATCATAGGCCTGCACACAGCTTTAGTATATTTCATTTGTATAATTTTAATTTTTTTTTTTAATTCCCTGAATTTACATATTTAAGTGAAAAAAATGTAATAAAAATTATTCAGATATCTAGAAAAAACGCTGCAAATTATTACAAAATTGTTTGATATTTCCAAATAGATACTGCAAATAGCTGTTGCAAGAAAATTAATTTTATTTTTTTATAGCTATGATATAATGATTCACATTATATATTTCCTGGATCTTCACAAATCGTCAGGATACGGCTGTATGGAACCACTAATCGGCCACCATTTTCAAAATAATAACAGATGTTAATTTCGAGTTCTCAGGATTATTCTGGAACTTTGGTACTAAATCTGAAAAAATAGGCCACTTAGTCTTGGAGAAAAGAAGCAGACGGCACACAGTGGCCAAAAACCGGCCTTTTTGCGAAAAAAATATCCTCCCATCTTGTCTTCATCTGAATAACACTTCAAGAGGATTGTTTTAATGTATTTTTAATGCTCAATCCAATGAAGAAAACTCCGATTCAATAGAAATTAAACATTTCAAGATAAAATCCAAAAGATATAGAAAATAATTGGAAAATAAAAGGAACAGTTGAAAACAAATATATGAACCACAATAAAATATAACTTTCTCTAATTTTACTAAACAATAATTATTTAAAAACTTATACCATATTGTTTATTTAATAACAATATCTTTTTATTATTTATATAACTTAAATGTAAAATATAGTGCAATATTAACAAAATATAAATTTAAAAAAAATTTGCGCAACTACATTAATTATACATCGGAGATCGAGAAGTCGCGTTTTTGGGTTTGTCTTTAATTTATTAACAAAAGCATCGGATGTCACTTGAAGTAGGTTGATGGCATCCTCGACCATGCTCTCAATATTTTATTTCCAAGATTCCTGGTTTTATTCTGTTAGTAGCCCAATAGGTTAAATAGCGGCTGAAATCATAGTGTTACCAATCAGAAGAACCTTGTGGATGGTTATTCTATCTATGCAGTTTCATGACAATAAAATTGTGAGACAGTATGTAGAAATTTATTTTTTGAGCTTATTAACATTTTTTTTTTGTTTTAGAGAAACATTTGAGATGGCAAAGCTGAAATTTACCATCAGCACTCCAAAAAGCTTAAATAATTAGATTCTTAACAGTTCTACAAAATTTTCACCCTCTTTCAAGCTCCCATTTGATTAAACTACATAGAGTCTCCTAATTTCGACTCAATTTCGCTTCAGAGCGAAGCGGCCAAAAACAAAAATATCTTTAGAATCAAAATCGTAGGTGATTTACTCTTGCTTAATTTAATGTGAAATGAATAATGGAAAATATTCAAATTAATGGTTTCAAGTTATGAGCAAATAGAAAAAAACACGTTTTTTTTGCATTTTTTTTGGTATTTTTAAATAAAATTTGAGGAGTAAAAGTTGAAATTTGTAATAAGCTCCCTTATAAACATAAGTGAGCAAATCTTCAGAACTTCTCCGAAACATTTCACCAAGATCCCTTCTGGAGACGCTCATTCAGAAGAATACTTTTACGAATTATTAAATTAAATATCAACAAAGTTCGCAGATTTAAGCAGCTGGAAACTATTTCCTCTTGTAAATAGAGGCCTAATAGGTTGACAGGAACAAGTTAGATCACTGCACTCGGCTGCGCTTAAAAGATGCATATTTAAAAAAAAGGCTATTTAAACAAAAATAGCCCGGACAAAGATGTCTTTGTAAAATAGATGTGCCAATGTTATCATTGCATATTCATTGATAAATTGGTAGAAATGAAGTGACTCAGAATTTTGACATCAAATTCCTTAGGTCTAAATATAATTTATGATAGCTAGGAGTTTGAGTCAAGCAAATACAACTGTAAAAATGCCATTTTTCCCAGTAATCCTGGAAATGGGTACGTTACCTATTCTAAAATGATTGATCAAGTGTTTACGTTTATGTTACATTTAACCTTTTTTTTATTTTCAACAATTCAGTCGGTCATTTGTTCTTATTAAAAAATGAGTGCAGCATATCAGTATTGCTTACAGACAAGGTAAGAATGACCAATAAAATATAAACTATTTTTAAAAAAGTAAAAGCATTAAAAAATAAAAAGCATGGTGACCGTATAGCCTTTTCTTTTCTTTCTAATAACTAATTATAATAAAAGTAGTTAGGAGTAGCGCGACGACCTCAGTTTGGTTTTAAAGGAAATTTAATGTGGTTTATAAATATGATTTAGTTTTTTGCCCAAATTTGCCTATCAATTATTTATTCTTACTTTTATAAGAAAACCCGTAATTCGAAAAATAATAATCATTTAATAAAAAGTGTTTTGATTGTTCATTCCTTGAATGGTGAGTCTGTTTTCGATGAGTTAGCTAGGCGAAAGGGTTATTTATCAGATTATAACAATAGTTACATATAAAAATTAAAAGTCTAAAGAAGTTTTATTTGTTTTGTTTTTTAAACTTATAATGCTAATAATACAGAAGGAGGTGGTCAGCTTTTTGAGTATGTGTGGAGTTAATCAAGCGCAGATAAAAATAAAAAAAGAAAGAAATAGATGCAATATCAGGACCAGGATTCAATTGGGGCTCAACGTGGATAAAACCAAAACAAGGTTTTGGATCTACCATCAACGGAAATACAGTAAAGTGATTTTTCCGCAATCTCAAAACTTCATAAAAAATCAGAGAGATGAAACGCTAACAAAGAGGTTTAGTGCGAATTACGTATCTGAAACTAGAAAAAATTATTTAGATCTCCCTCCGTGGTACCCCATGACAGTAACTGTATTGAATTATCACTTGGTGCCCATTGGAATGCTAACGGATGTATCCTAAGAGGCTAACGAACAGCAAAGAAATTTCAAACTGTGGCATGTACAAAAACTGCCTCGTACTCGGAATCAAGATGTATTCAACACAGTATAGATATCATCGGACAGGGCCGGAACTGAAATTTTTGCCAGGGAGGGGCAAGTTTAATTTTGCCGCCCTTTCTATTACTTTCCCCTCTAACACAAGTACCTAAATAGTTTTATAATAGTATTTTAGGTAATAAATTGATGAATAAGTAGTAATTATAAGGTTAAAACGATCAAAAGTCAGAAACATACATGTTTTACTTAATCTAAAAATAAAACTTCGCTGGAAGTTTGCTGCTCTCTGAACTCTGTCGCCCGAGACATTGCCTTCTCCCCCTCTCTCGGTTCCGGCCCTGCATCGGAACCTGCTATTACTAGTTCAAAGCGTCCTGTACAATGAAATAGTATCCTATACATTAAATTTGGTCTAAATTTGGCAATTAAAAATATACAAATGTATGGAATGTGCCAACAAATGAACTGTCCTTTCAAAAGATTACTTTCAAAGGAAAAGAGAAAAAAATATAATGAAATCCATTGAATTCCCACCAGAGGTACGACAAATGTTCCAATGCAGTCTGCTTGAGTCGTCACTGGTAATCGCGTATATCTCATTAATAGTGTTTCATGTGAAGATTTTTTTAATAACCTATTAAATATTAATGTAGCATTTTTTGTACTATCTGTATTGATTTTACAGAAACCCAAAATATTTAAAACGGCTATAATATAATTTTGTCCACCTAAATCGGCAATTTTACCCATTATGCGACGGATGGATGGATATTGTTTTTTTTCGATTTTTAGTTTATACATATCTAGAAACATAAATCCATAATTTGCGAGGGTGTTAGATTTTTTTTTCTTGGTCGATAACAAAATTTCATTATTCAAAATATTAACTAATAGCTTAAAGGCCTAATAGCCTTTCATCACTATTATAAATAGATCTACAAGAAATTAACTAACTATAGATATGTGTTTGTTGGCGGCACCATTTTGCAAAGAGCCTCATTAACTGCTCTATATTAAATGATAATTATTTATAATGTAACCTATACATAACAATCCGTAATCACGACCCTACAGCAACTTGTACGACAAAAATAATTATAATACTTATGATATAATTATTTAGATCGGATATTTAATACAAAGGGTCTAAATTAATTATTTGCTAATAATAAAAGAGCTTTATCCAAGGAGTTTAACAATTTCAATGGCCCATTATATAACTAAAACTGAATAATATTGAGAAGTTTACGATTTTCTAAGATAAAATAGTTTGACATTGACAGGTTTATAATTTTCGAGGTATAAGGGGCTGTTGGAGAATTGGAGGTTTGTCAGAATAAGGGAGGAACTGTGTAATCTTAATAATTTCTATACTACTTAGATTTTCGCTCTCTTGATTGAATCAGCAACAGTGCTGTAAGAGTTAAGAAATAGCTCTGAATACATACAGCATCTCGAGATAAAATCCCTGGTACCGATAAATCACAGGTGCAATATTTTTTTTTATTATTATTACTTCTTTAAGTATGCCCGATTTTACGTTATAAACGGCTACAGCCGTAGGTTTGAACCTTCCCTTCTATCATAAATAAATTCGTGCATAATAAAAAAAAATAAAATACACCAACATTTAGAAATGGCACTATAGCTCTCGACGGCATTCGTCCAAAATTCTATCATCCTTCGCTCGTAACATTTTTATGAAACATCAATACTCTACATCAGATGTTCCCAAACTTTCCTAAATTAATAGGGTTTACTGCAGAGTGAAAAAATATAAAATAAAAAAAATCTGTTTTTTATTGTTTTAAACCCATTAATTAAAAATGTAAATGCAACATTTTTATTTAAAATAAATATTTTTAAAAAATCACTGCTTTTGATGGGAGGCATGAGCCTTGATACAAAATTTCAATATTTGGCTTCAATTAACTCAGATTTAAATCTCATCGGCTAGTAATTTGCAATATTTTTCTATCTTTTGTAAGAAGATTAGCAGCCATGATGAAATCCGTTTTCACGAGAAATGAAGATGAAAAAGCTATCGAAATCTTTATCGTGCTCTCGTGGACCCGCACCTATGTCTCATGCACGCCCACTTTTTTTTTTCACCGTCATAGAACACTTGCAGTTCGGATTCGACACCCTCTGTGGTCGATATGAACCGGTTTGGGAATGACTACTCTACGTCCTTACTAGACAATGAGCAATTTGAAATTAACAATAGTGGCTCAGTTATCGAACGCCTCACCCACTAGGGATGTCAATAACCAGTCAGTTATAAAAGATAATTTATTTTTTTATCGAATCATCGTTGCGTTTTTTTTGTTATGTTTTTATACTATAGGTTTTTTATTTAAATCAAAAACCGGAGAAAAAAACCTATTAATTTAAAATAAATTTCGTAAAAAAAAAAATGAGAAAAAAATACAACATAAACATCCTATCTTTTAACCACCTACCTACCTCTTAGTGCTAATACCTTCTTGGCGAAGTCCCACCGTTAAACGGGCTACAATTACAACTAAATTACCCTTGTTTATTTCACGTTGACTAGTGACGCAGTAGCGGTTTTAAGATTTACAGAATTCTTTTTTGGTTAATTATTACTTATTTTCTTTCTTTGTCTCAATTATTTTTCGTCTGCCAGTTTGTCCGGTTTTTAAAAATTAAAAAAATTACAGGACTGTAATTCTAGCTCTGTGGCCTGAGAAAAAATCCTTGAAATTACTGTACTCGAAACGTGAAAGAATTTATGGTAATTGAATACTTGGTTCTATGGCCTATAATTAATTTTTTTAATCCCTCAAAAACTGATTTTGAATCAGTAAAAAATTGCTGAAAATTTAATGATATCTCTGCAACCTTAAAAAAAAAAAAATTAAAATTGTGGAACTCGAAACATGAAGAAATTGTTGACAACTAAACTTGTACAACTAATTTTATTAAACCTTTAAAGGCTGGAATAAATCCACTATTCTATGTTATCTCTGTTGGGTAGTGCTTGAAAAGTAAATTTGCAAAATATTAATTTCATTAAATCACAAAACCTGATTTACACCACCATGATTCTTTTTAAGGTAGTTAAGAATGAAAGTGGCGTAATGGATTTGAGCCCGTTGAAACAATTTATTAAATAAACATTAAAATTTGCACAGCTTATTTTTTCAAACTCTAATAATAATAATTAAAGTTTGAAAAAATACGTAATAGTGGATTTAAGGGGAGTAAGACAAATATAATTCAAATTCTAAAGTGTTGTTGACTAGAATTGAAACATATCCGTTTAATAAACAAATTTACAAAACATTAACTTTCTCGAAAAATGGAAACTTGACACCACCATCATTCTCACCGGATATATATAATTGATTTCTGTAAGGCTCACCAAGTATTATCAAAGGTTTTTTCTAATTTCCAGGATTTTAGCTATTTGTTTACTTGTGTAAAGGTTTTTTAGATTATTTCTGGAAGATCAATGTGTAATTTACCTGAATTAAAGGTCTTGCCAATGACCTGCTATTTGTAGCAATGCCTTTAACTGTTATGTATAACGTCATCTAAACAATGTTTGATGGAAAATTATTCAATTTAAAATAACCGTGTTTTTTTTCCCTGGTTTTCTATGAGGCGGTTATTTGCGCCAATTAAAACTTGTCAGATAAAATAATCGAAATAACCGATAACCGTTTTTTTTCTAACAAAAACCGTCACTCCTATCACCTAATAAAAAAATATCTACGCCTTGGGAGGAGTTATGTGAGGTCTTTGAACCTAAGATATTCACACGATTTTTTATCTAATATATAAAATTTTCAGCCTACTTGTACAGTGTAAGATAGGACATACTTTATATCTATGCGCGAAATAAAATAAAAATTAAATACAATATGAACACAAAAAATAAATAAATAACATTAATAATTTATAAACCAAAATTAGCAATAAGGTCTGTAGTGGGTAGCTAATTAGTAGTTTTCAGTTTATTTCTTTCGAAATGTTATTTGCGTTAGCAGTTGTTAGCTGTTATTTAATTTGGAATATAACAGTAGGAAATACCATTTCTGGCCAACTTATAAGTTATTTCAAACTAAATCTAAAAAGTAGAAAATTTAAACTAACACTTTTGATGACAAAATTAGCATCTTAGGCTCTGCTTCTAGCATTCTGTTTTTTTGGATAAACGTACACAGTTTACGTACACAGTAGCTTTAGGAATTATTGTCAGTAGGATAGTTCACCTTATAGATTACTAACCTATTCTAGCTAGTTTTAGTTCCCAATGGAATGAAAGTCATCCCCTTCCCACTTTCCTTTTACCACCGTCCAGATTCAAACCTGCGCTGCTCCTGATTCCAGAAACTTAAGGTTTTGTCTCAACATGCTCCGGCACCACGGCCTCATTATTCTGACTTTTTTCGAATTAAAAGTAATCATAAAAAAACGTTTTGTCTGCCTTTTAATCCGATTTTTTGAAATTCCAGATTTTTTCTAATAAAAATTATTTTTTGGGGAATGATCTCATAAAGTTCAGTAATATTAAAAATGAAATTATGTGGCCTTTGAGCAATAGCAATAGTAATAAGGATTTTAAATATTCATTAAACCATTTCCCTAAAAAATCAGAAATTGTAATAATTGAAGAATTGTTGGAGACACAAGGGTAAGTTGGCCAATTAGGTCCTCCTATCCGAGGCAGAGTGCGCCAACCTATCCCGAATCGGTTTTAGATATGCTAAGATATGCTAAAGGCAGGATCAAGGCAAGCCTTTAATAATGTTGAAATTTTTGTTATAAGGACCTCTTGAAGGACCTCTATCCTCGCCAAAACTGTATAAATATATACAATATATTATATATAAATATATAAAAATATATTGTAGAGCTTTACAATATATGTATAAATTTCCCCCTCCTCCTTCCCCCACCCTTCCTCACGCAATTACTAATAGGCTTTAGGAATTATTGTCAGTAATCTTCCATATAATTCATAACATATTACTTTCTTTTCATATCATTTTAATTTTCATTATTTTAATTGTTGACATTATGGGTTAATATAATTTTTCATTATTTGTTTTATCATAATAATCTTGCTATGATTTTCATACTCCTACATCTTCATACTATCAGTTATTATAGTTAGCAGTTTTCATGTATTTTATTATGTTTTACATATAATGCATAATCATTCTTTCTTTCTTTTCACATTATTTTAATTTTCATTGTTTACATTGTCAATATTATTGATTAATATAAATTTTCTTAATTGTATTATTGTATTATTGATTATTGAGTATTGGGTGTATGGTGGTCTTATATAGCTGTGTCTTCGTTTGTCTGGAGATATGGTTACTCGCGAAGTGTCTACGCAATCCAAAGTAACACGTAATGCTAAAGGCAGGATAGGCAAGCCTTTAATAAAGTTAAAACCGACTATTTTTGCTATAAGAATAATAAGCGTTACAATATACGTATAAATTTTGTCCTCCTTCTCCCCTCTTACCCAACCCACCCTTCCTCACGCGATTCGTAATAGGCTTTCGGGGCAACTAGCTTCAACGGAGATTGTTAAATAAAGAAACTCGGAGATTGTTAAAAATACTGGCTTTTCGTAGTCCCGCTTCATATATTTATACATATATTGTAACGCTCTACAAATAATACTAGTTTTGGCGAGGATAGAGGTCCTTGTAACAAAAATAGTCGGTTTTAACCTTATTATATCGGTTTTAGAAAATAACATGCCTGTCAAACATAAAATACTTTATGAAAGAAAACAATGACACACATTTTTAATACTACTAATGTTTAGACTTTCTATTGCACGGAATGATAGATAAGGTGACTCGCTATTTTAGGTAGTGAATAAAAAAATACAAGAACTGGAAAATCATTTAGCAGATAGAAATTTGTTTCTCGGCCGACAAATTCCAATTTTTTTTTTTTTTTTTTTGTACACGAATGTTTCTTTCAACTGAATGTATATGGGGGCGAGACTATAACACTGCCGTGCGGACGAAATCCGAAACTGAGCAGATATGAAATAAAACCCACATGGCCAAACTGGCCCTTACGCCAACTTGCCCAGGTAATAATGAACTGCCCTCCCTTACGCGCGTGAAAATCGTTTTTTTTTTAGTTTAAAATTATTTAAAAACATCTATATAAATTATATTTTGCATGAAATCACATGCAGAATCAATCAAGAGATTCTTAACTAAATTAGTACTATTATGTTCATCATTGTTGATCTGCTAATAGCCGACATAATATATACTGAAGAGCCCTGCTGAACAGTGATAGACTACTTTGAACTCTGAAGACCAAGCGATAACCCTATACACTATCAGTGACTCCATTTGTTTGTCATCTACACTACCACCATCAATCAAGTCCTCTACTGATGAGCAGCCCTTGTCGATCTTACGTTCCCCGTGTCACCGGTGATGGAACTTATGGATTGAAATTAGTGGTAGTGGTTCTGAATCTTTAAATTGTTCTTGTTTATAAATGTGAGTATTCATACTTAATAATCATATTTTAGCTATCACCCCTCATATGAAATGAAATGAAAAAAAAAAAAATATTCTGAGACAAAGTCCATTAAGAATCTGACGTTATGTGCGTAAGTAACCTAAATGCTTATAACAACAGTACACTTGTTGAATTGTCTATCAGAAATTGTTATTATAGAAGTGCATGCAGCTTATATCAAAGCGGAGATTTACAATGAAGTAGGTGAAGGAATGAGTGTTGTTTAAAGGAAGATGTGGAGGAGGATTGACGAATAGAGAGGGATTAACTATTCCAGAAGGAGGTTGCTCGAACGATGAAGGATTTTCTGAAGAAACTAGTTCCATAGGAGGGAATGTATAAATCAATGGGTTGGGATCTCGTATTTAGAGAGTGAATAGAGAAACGTAGGTTGAGGATATCAAGAATGTAGGGCGGTTTATTGGTGCTAAGGACTTGGAAAAGAAAGAAACCATGGAGCTATTGCCGTCGAAAAGTAGGAAAGAGCCACTTCAACTCGATATACCAACAAGAGATGTGAGAGCGCCTGGGAAACCCGAAAATAAATCTTATGAAACCTTTCATAACTGTCTCTTTCATAATCTCATCTCTACCCTAGCAGATAGCTCTCCGTATAACTTGGTATTCCAACAGGTATACCTGCTTGCAGCCATAGTTGAAGTGGGAGATAACAAGAGAGGATACTAGGAGCATTCGGGTATTTTGTGGAATGGAATCAAGGAATCTTATTAATTGTTGGCTATGGTAATTGTTGTCCATACTAGGAATTGGACGGCTATGGTTTATCGAGTGATCTGGGAAATATGATTATTCAAGGATATGTGCTGATCGAAGGTAACTCTAATGTTTTTTCCGATCGAATGAAAATAGATAGGCAAATTAATGAATAGTGATGGAAGTGTATTTTTTAAAAGAGGAGTTTGGAACCGATGAGGATGGCCTCGGTTTTATCAACATTAAGTCTCAATTCTTGTTTTACTGCCCTTGAATTGATAACATCAACATATAATTTTTAGATTTCCTCATACATGTCGGAAGAATCGTTAAGTCATCAGTACATAGATGGTATTGTTAATGGTGAATGAAATCAGGAAGATCGTTAATATAGATAAGGAAAAGGATCAGTGAAAGTAAAAAGACCACGTGCTCGTCGAAGGGGAGAGGAAGCAAGTTTACTGGAAATTATGGCAATAGAAATTTTGGAAACAGTGAAATGAGAGGTGAGCTTATCTCCTTCAGCACATATGCTTTATCTAGGCTGTATCTAGCATATGCTGTAGTTTTTTAACGCAATAATACAGTAAAATTATTGTGAATTATTAAAAGTATTCTTTGCACGACGTTTCAACATTAAAATGATACTAAACGAATATTCAAAATCAATTATTGCATCAAAAATACTAAATTTCATTTTTTTAGATGAATTATAGTTATAAGAATACAAAATATGATACAAGTTAGTTTATTGCATTTATTACTTTATTTAGAAATATTATAATGCATGTGAACATAGCACAAAATCCAATTTTAAAATTATCTCGAGAGATACAACACATCCATAAAATATAAAGACATTTTCAAATCAAATTTTCAGTTAAAATCAGATGATTCTTAAATCTATATCTATTCTGCATTAAATGTGAAATCTATATAGTATTAAATACCTGGCGTTGACATTTTTGACCGCATAAGCTTTCTTTGCTATATTTCACGGTAGTACTTGTCGGAATGAATTCAAAAATATTTAATACAGCTAATTAATATATTTTAGTAAACTCAAGATACAATAAAATTTATCCAAGATAAGTGATTAAATTTAAAAAGTGATGACAATATGTCCTATTAATAGCTAAGGGTCAATCCTAATTGTATGCAAAATGCATGGCATTCAAACAGCCTAATTATTCTATGATAATTACTATATCGATTGATTAGATTAATTAATATTGCCTTGACAAATAGATATGCCTTCTATTAATAGAGCAGAGACGAGAGGGTCAGAAACCAAGGGGTCCATGTAATAAAATATTAATATTGAGTTATTTTCATTTAAAATATTTTGATTCCAACAATTCTAAAATCGTAAAATGCATAATTTTATTTACCTGGGATTGTCTTGTCTGTACTTATATATTAAATTTCGAACTGTTTAAGATTTTATTTACAGGGCCGTAATTTGGCAAAGGCTTTTGAAATAATTGTAAAAAATACTATGTAATTACTTTTGGCAATGTAAAAACTTATTTTATCTGTTTGCTATTAAATAAATGTATACGTGTATATCTAATTAGTTGATTTCTGTCCTTAACACAATTTTGAAAATTTTTGACTTTGTAATCAAAAAATCTTTGTAAATGGCCGAGTTATGGACATAAAATATATGCAATCGGCCGTCATTTTGAAACAAATAGACGTATGGTAATGTCGAGTTCCGGGGAACATTCTGGGGTGACTTGTGCAATTGGTGCCGAATTTCAAGAAAATCGGTCTAGTAGTCTCGAAGAAAAGCCGCGGGCGGCGGATGGGTAGCCTTTTTTATTCGATATTTGGATTCTACGTATCTTGAAAAGTAAAACCTAAAATTAAAAAAAAAAAAATCCTTGGTCGATTACAAAGGCCCATTATTGAAAATAATAAACCTAAATCATGTAATCAGCTTTATTATTACTTTAAAAATCTTGCTCTTCTGACAAAGTATAATATATATATATTATATATATATATATATATATATATATATATATATATATATATATATATATATATATATATATATATAAGTTAAAAGCCAGACCTAGCTAATAATAGAACTTAATCCTACTAGGAATATAAACAACTCCCTAAGAGTATATAAGTAGGATTACTTGGTGAATAAAGTCAGTTCTTAACCAGCTCTTGTTGCGTTGTCATTTAAAAACCTTTATTTTTTTAAAGTTATCTAACCCGGACCCGTTAAGTGGAGCCGAAACCCGGGAGCAGAGCGGAGTTTTCGTAGCGGAAGATTTTTTTTTGGTTACCGGTCAATAATGAATGGAGAAATGCAGGAGGTCGGACTTCAGACCGGACAGCAAGGAATACTTCGAGCGCCTACGCTAACGTTACCTAATGATGTTCCGCCTCAACCGACAACCACGTTGGCGCAGGCGCACGCAAATCTTGCCGCGGTAGAAGCGCGGAAGCCTCACCAGAGCAGCGGCCAATATGCGGGCATACTATTGGCACGATTCAATAAAATTACTGAGAAGCTGAGGGAGACCATGAGTGCGGAGCAGGCGGAGGCAAGGATGGCATTCTTGGTCACAATCCTGAAGGTGCAATTGGCTCGAGACACAGGAAGGAAAGACGGCTTGCCCCAAGAAAAGAGCTTTCTAGAATGTGCACAAGACATGGTGGATGCCAGCGCCAGAGATGAGGAGCCAAGGTATAGCGGAGAGGTAGAGGTAGGATGAACCAGAGTCCCATTCCGTAGGCCGGAGATGAATAGAAATCGGCCGCGGTTTGAAGCTAGTAGAAAGAGAGAGGCAGAGAGCTACCGGCGGGAAAGACCTACGAACCGGGACAGGAGACCGGTAATGGAGAGAAACTTGGTAGGAAGGAAGAGAGGAGGTGCCATGAATGCGCTAAACCAGGACATCTGGTGGCACAGTGCCCCCGGACCAAGTGTTTCGAATGTGGTACGGAAGGGCACATAGCCCGGCAGTGTCCGTACATTTATCGTCGAAAAGAAGTGTCTCATGGCGAGCCCATGGAAGTCAACGCGCAGGAGGTGCGTGGAAGAGAAAGGATTTCCAGACGAGCGGGAACGTCCTTGGAATCGACAGGACTATCATCGGAGACTGATGAGGAGCCAGGTAGCAACAGCGGCGATGATAGTCGGAGCGGCCGGGAGTGGCAACGACGTCGGGCAACACACGCACGAGGACATCGGCAGGCGATGACAGGGAGGAAGACTCAGGCTTCGGCATGAGGAGGGTATCTGCAGAGAGGCGACCGAGCTTTCACGTGTAGCACCATTAAAGGTAAGCTCAAATATTGGTTGCCTATAATTGAGATTCAGATTGGGGTGAAGTGCCTAGTGGACACGGGGAGCTCGAGCACCCTGTTGTCAAGAACTGCTGTAGAGAACTTATGCGGCAAAGGGAAGGCTCTTCAGGTTCGAAATTGCGGCTGTAAGTTGCTCACGTTGGGTGGGCCATGTAGCGTGATAGGCGAGGTAAAGATAGGGTTGCGTCAATGGGGAGAAGGACAGGGCAAATTACGAGTACACGTGGTAGAGAGCATGCCGAGGGAATACCAGGTGATAGTCGGGTGCGATCTTTTAGAGAGGGTAGGCGCCAAGGTGAGGAACGAAAAAGGGAGGTGGCATATTAAACTCGGGCGTGAGACATACGTGTGTCACCGGACTGTCAAGGATACCAGGATCGGGGCAGTTAGCGAGGTCGAGGATTGGAGACAGTCGCTTATGCGGGAGTTTCACGACATTTTCTATTAAGAAGGGGATGTGCTAGGAACCACTGGAAGAAAGGTACATGAAATTCCCCTCAAACATGTGAACCGACATATGTCGGGTGACATATGTGAAGGAAAAGCGGTACCCCCAAGCACTGCGGCGTCACATCCGCGAGGAGTTAGAAGAATTGCAGCGTCAGGGGATAATTGTGAACAGTTCCTCCCCATATAATAGCCCCTTATGGGCAGTTAAGAAGAAACCAGCGCCGGGAGAAACTATGGAAAAATATCGCGTAGTGGTAGATTTTCGCCAATTAAATAGTAATACTGAAGATGAGGCGTACCCCATCCTGCGATTCGATGATATCATAGACAGACTGAGTGGGGCGACGGTGGTTAGCACATTAGATTTAAAAGCTGGATATCATCAAATCAAACTTCACCCGCGAGACCAAGCTAAGACCGCATTTACGTTCGAGTGGGGACATTTTGAATTTACGCGGATGCCCTTCGGGCTGAAGAATGCTCCCCTCACATTCCAGCTCTTAATGGACGAATTCCTCAGGGGCATCGACGAGGGGATCTGTCAAATTTATATGGATGATTTGCTTGTTTTCAGCAAGTCCGAGGACGAGCATGTTCACCATTTGCGACAGGTTTTCGCGAGGATTCGCGAGTTTGGATTAAGGCTATCCCCAGACAAGTCGGTTTTGGGAAAGGGTAAAATAAATTTTTTAGGCCATACGATATCGAAGGAAGGGGTTCGTCGAGGCAAAGCCAAAGTCGAGGCAATTACTAAGATGGCTATTCCCCGCGATATCAAAGGAATCCGCCGGCTTCTGGGGGCTCTTAATTATTATAGGCGGTTTGTCCCGGATATGGCGCAATACTTGGTGCCCATTAATAGTTTGTTAAAAAAGGAGGCGCGTCTGATCGTTACGCCCAATATGGAAGATATCATTCGGAGATGTATGGCGCGGTTGAAGGAGGAACCGGTCCTCGTGTTTCCAGATTTCACCAAGAAATTCACGGTGACTACCGATGCCAGCGAATACGCATTAGGTGCGGGAACGGACCGCCAAGTCGAATTGACCACTGCATATCATCAAGGCAAAACCAATCATCGGGGAGTCAGTGAGACCCTACAGGCCTTGAAAAGGAAATATTTTTGGGTATGCATGAAACAGACGATACAGAATGTTATTGGGTCTTGCAAGGTCTGCATGGCTACGAAATATGACCGTCATCTACCCCGGGCAGTACAGGAGGAGACACCTACAGGAGATAAGCCACTGCGCGAATTGCAGGTGGACACGTTTACATGGAGAGGTTTCAGTGGATGACGATAATTGACGTGTTTCGAAGAGTCGGGGAGGGATTGAGCGCTTACACAGCACTCTCAGCGATCACCTCAGGGTCTACCAGGTCGATAAGGGGTTGGCGTCGGACATAGCAGTGCGTAAGGCGATAGCGGCTTATAACCACTCTATCCATTCGGCAACTGGTTTTTCACCATTCGAGGTCTTGTTTGGGCTGCGCAGACCCGGAAGGGACTCTGCGGGGACGGCGGGGAACTCGCCAGAGGAACGCGGCATCATTACAAACCAGATACAGGTCCGAGGGTTATGGAGAAAAGTGCGTGAGCGAATTGTTAAAGAGAAACGAACCAGGGTAGCGCGGGAAAATGTAAAGGTTAGGGACCGTCTGGGGGACATCAACATAGGGTCGGTCGTATATCGCCGCATTGGGTCTAATAGGGGAAAGGAGACATGTCGTTACGAGGGTTCATTCCGCGTAGTCGTTATCCGGGAGCATAATGTCGTGACCATCGAAACCGTGGGAGAGCCCAAAAAGAGACGAACCGTTCATATAGAACAACTTAAATTCCCCTTAGGTGATAGATTGGAATCTGGAGCGTCTTCGCCTATACAGGCGGGAGACAACTGCGTGTAATCAGTTTTTTTTCGTAATATTGTATTCAATGAGTATATTGTGTTTTGTATTTTGGCGGTACATATATCGAAGTTTTATAATTTTTTGTTTTGTTGTTTGTAGTCACAGAGTGTATTGTTTCTTTGTATTGAGACTGTACATATTTCAAAGTTGTATTTTTTTTTATATATATATATATATATATTATTATTTTTTGTACTATGTATTTCTTAACTTGTACTTAGGGAGTATCCGTATTGTACAGGAGCGAGTTATATGACTTAACTAGTTTGGCGAAATTTTTTTTTTGAGTTTCCGGATGTATCCGAAACTGGGAGGGGGGAGTTAAGAGCCAGACCTAGCTAATAATAGAACTTAATCCTACTAGGAATATAAACAACTCCCTAAGAGTATATAAGTAGGATTACTTGGTGAATAAAATCAGTTCTTAACCAGCTCTTGTTGCGTTATCATTTAAAAACCTTTATTTTTTTAAAGTTTTCTAACCCGGACTCGTTAAGTTTTTTATATATATATATATATATATATATATATATATATATATATATATATATATATATATATATATATATATATATATATATATATATATATATATAAATATTTCTCGATGAAATAATTAGTCTATCCTTACCAAATGTTTTTAAATAAAAGTAATATCGAAGATAGCTTTTGAAAAACGTACCTACATCGAGTTATAAACAAGAATCGATATAATCGTAGTATAATATATTTTTTACTGGGATGAAGTTTTAAATTTAATTTTCTACAATCAGAGTTCCAGCTGTACTACTATTAATAGTGAAGAAGAGTAGAATCTGATCCATCTGGGATATTTCGGAGTTGACACCCTTTTCTAGATAGATTGGGAATGTCGATTCGCATAGCGATACTCCAACAACAAATTAACTGACTCGGTGGTAATTGGTCCCACCTCGATATAAACATTGATCTTCGCACGAACTCATCATCGATAGGAATCCAAAAATGAATATTGTCAATTAGTAACAATAATTGAGGAGTTTCCTATTAAAAGTCAATATATCCACTTTTGGAAAATTATTACAAAAAAATTATTAGGGAGACATCTTATGGAGATAAGGCCAATTTTTATTGAAAATGTTGATTTGTAACACCTATTTGACAGAAGAAAATTTAAGATTTGAAATAAACTGAATAACTTCAAGGTGAAGAATATTAATTTGTCAAAAAACTCACTGTTTTTGAGAAATGGATATATTAACTTTTGATAGTTCTCCATCTCAATATTCTTAGTCAAGATTCATAAGGGTTTTAAGATTTCTAGGACTACATTTTTATCTGAGTACTTTTATTTTGTATCGCATTTAAAAATTCCAACTGAAATTTAGTATTATTTACTTATCCGAAAATAGAGAAGCTTTGTATCCATGTAGGAAATGACTATTTTTTAGACAACAAACAACAAATTCCTATCTATTTTTTTACCTACAATTTTTTTTTTTTGTTCCTACCTGACTCTTATGTACGGGGTTTTCAGCAGCAATGGGGTATTATGCGGGGGTATAGGTATGCCACATTGCCAATAATTATGTTCTTTATTTATAATTTCTTATTTAACAATTAAACAAACTTACCGTTGGCCACCGATTTTGATGAAAATTTTAGATATTTTAGAATTTTAGGGTGGGATCTAGACGGTCCTGTATCAATTTTATTGAATTCCATCCGCTAGTTTCGCTTACCCTTGCGCAGACGTATTTTTCTTGGTACACCAATATATCGAAAACGGCTCGCCCGATTTCGCTAAAAATTGGAGGAAAGTTGGGAACTAGTGTAGAAAGTGAAGTGTAGATATGGTATTGTATAAATAATACTTACTATTTATAAGTATAAATAAACACTTACTTCCGTGGCGCTACCGCACATGGTGGGGTAATCTTTCACCATTCAGCTCTATCCTGTGCATCAACATCGACAAATAGATCATACAGTTCCCGATTTTCACTTTTATCCATCTTTAATGGGACTACGTATCCTTTTTAATACCTTGCACTCGAATATAAGGCGGTCCTTCTGGTCGCACATCGATCGGGTCCAATTCTGGGATTCAGATGTGAGGATTGGTCTTATTAGGGTTTTATATAGTCGGAACATAGTTTGCCTCGTGATGAGCCTGCTCCATATATACTTAACTAGTCCAAAATAGCATCTTTTTGTAGCTACTATATTTCAATAAATTTCTACTGAAATTTCATTGATAAAATTAGCTTGCGCTCCCAGGCAAGTAAATTCTGTGACATATATTTGGTTTTCCTCTCATTCACTATGTTGCCCAGTGTAGCTCCCTGCAGATCGCGAAAGGCTCTCTCTAGAACTACAAAGAAACTTGCTATGATGTCTAAATTATCCGCATAATCAAGTAACTGGACCAATTTAGAGATCAAAACCGTGCCTGTCGTTTGGACGCCTGAGTCTCGAATACCTTTCTCCTAGGTCAAATTGAAGAGTAGGCAAGCCAACGCATCGGCTTGTCTTAATCTCTTGTCAGTAGGAAATTCCGATGAGCAATGCGACTGAACACGAACATCTTCCATGGCCATTTTAACCTGCCGAATCAGCTTCAAAGGGATCCTAAACTCCTCCATCGCTTAGAGTATTTCGCCTGATCTTATCGTATGCGCACTTAAAATCTACGAAGAGGTGATGATTTGGTAATTTGTATTCATGACCCTTTTCGAGGATAGTGCGAAGTGTGGAAATTGGATCTACCCCGTCGGAAGCCTGCCGTGTATTCACCTATTTCACGCTCCACAAGTGGTGTGAGTTATGCAAGCTACGCAGTCCAATTGAGGGTTGGTAGACTTGTTCCTTTCCAATTTTTGTAATACAATTTCCCAATAGCACTTTAATGTCATTTCTGAGGCAAGCATGTACGTCCTTGCGAGAGAGTCGTAGAACTTTTCTTTATCCTGCCCACTAGCTGCCTCTAAAAAAATAAGGTACAGGCAATGCAAGTTAGATAAAAGGGAAAAGTAAGTGCGGTAACAGGTTTTCGAAGTAGGACTTCGGCTGCTGCCTACCCCATCCGGTTACTGTTTATATATATATATATATATATATATATATATATATATATATATATATATATATCCATACACTTTACATAAAATATTGTGTCATTTTCCGAAACATGTCGAAATAAACAATTAAGACATTAAGTTCTTTTTTACACATTTTTTTTCTAACCATTTGTTGTTTCTATTTGTTGAGTGAGGAAGCTGTTCTGAAACACTTGGCAAACAATTTTTTTTTTTCAATTCTTTATTTTCTTTTACTTTTCGTGCCTGTAGTATAAGATGCTGCTTCTGTTTTTTAATAACAACACATTTTAAGAGATGTGTGAATTTAAAATTAGAGATAAAAAAAAATGTATAATTTCATAAATTTGTGAAATTAGAGGTAAGAGAAGAGAAGGGAGAGGAAGAGAGGCCCCTCGGAAATTAAGTTTCTTTGGCCTAATTATTGCTCGTATCAGGTTTTGTAGCGGGCGCCTGAATTAGGCAAAGTTGCGGGGCCAATTAGTAAATAAGTTGAACAGTGTTAGCTTACACAGTTTCCACTCCAACTCCACCTCAAACGTACACTATAATAAGTCAATTTTCCCTTCAGTCCGTCAAAATTTCGTTAGCTGAAGGGGGTTTTGCCATTGGGACGGGTCAAACAATAACATTTATCAAACATTAACATTAAACATAGTTTAATTATCAATAATTGTAAAATAAAATAATAGTACCGGTGAAATAAATAGATATTACAATATTGAAAAAGTTCTGCACCGTATGAATCACCTACTATTTCTAAGTCATCGGCATAGGCGAAGATCATAGCAGATCCAATGGTGGCTGCACGAGATCGTGACGATTGGAGGAGGTTGTCGAGATCGTCTCGGCAACGAGTTGTAGCCTCACTCAGTTATATATATATATATATATATATATATATATATATATATATATATATATATATATATACATATATATATATATATATATATATATATATATATATATATATATATATATATATGTGTGTATATATCATATACATGCCATTAGAAGATATTTTAAAACTTTTTTTATTCCTCTTAATTTTAAAAGGATTAAATTGTCTCCGTTGTGGCTCCCGAAAATTGCCATATTCGAGGCCAGCGGGTTAGAGAGAAATATAAAAAAGAAAACCAAACTAAATTACCCGGTGGGAGGGTTATCTGGACTTCCACACCCCGCGTCCGGCCTAACTCCCATTTGGGTTTTAGGGACGCTTTAAACCAGCTCAGGGTCATGTTAAATATACTGCAGGATATAGGAGACATCACAAATTTGGGAAGAAAAAACATTTCTATCGGAGGCTACTATTTTACTAGGGAGACTACGCATTGGAGCTTCTAAAGGCCATAGTCCAGTTAAAAAAAGAATAAACCCAGAGTTCTAGGAATACGGTTTTTGCAACAAATATTTGAGCCATATAGGGAGCTATAGATAATGAACATTGTTCCTCACTGTTATTAATTCACCAGTTTATTTAACAAAATACCTATTTTGTTTTCTACGAAATATAAAGAGTTAAAACTATCTAATTAAGAAAAATTGGCGTGATCTATCTTGATTACTAAAAAGCAGTTTAAGCATGTGGACGTTATAGCTAAATGAAATAGAATCGAAGAGAAAATAAAATCATTTCTTCGACACAAAATTACTCAGTTAACTATTATTTAGAAACCCGTAAGTAAGAGTCCATACGACTAATATAGTTCCAATTTTTTTTGTTTTATTTCAAGAAGTGGCCGTTCACAATAAAAAATTAACTATTTCTTTAATCTTTCAGAAAATGAAGTTTAGCTCGGAATATTTGCCCGATGGAAGGCGAGTCTTGAGAACATATAAGTTTACGTAAAAAATAAAGCAGAAATATTACTGAAATAATAGCACAACGATTGTAACGTATGTTCGAAGTTGTTTGGCTCGATAAGGAACGAATTACTAAAAATGTATGATCGCAGAACAAATGGGTAAACTTCGGAGGTGGAAGGGAGCATTACATTAGATAGAGTTTTGAAACGGTACAATGTAGGGAGGAGTGCAGGCCACAATGGTTGCCGATGCCGTAAAGGGGGCTACTTGGCACCCTAAGAGACAAAATTGCTCCAATGACATCAAAAGTTTGGTGCTGCTGAGTGTGGCCCACCATTGACAGTAAAAGTCGCGAAAGGGTTGGGAAGAGAAGAGGAGAAGTATAACTTCCAATAGATGGGTGTAAAGTTCACTGGAAGAATGAGCATAGATTATATGGTATTTTTCTTCCTTCGCCTGTTATTCTCCATTAAACAACTGGTTTCAAATTTTTATTGCTAGATCGCTCCTTCTTGTAGCATAAAGATAACCGTGATCTCTAAGTTGTTCAAATTATATCTGCGATTAAGAAACAAATATCAGTTTTAGTTATTAATATATTCCTTAGTTGTGATTTCCGAAAATGTGACTGTGTGTAAATTTGCACCAAAAATTGGGAATACTTTGCTCCACTAAACTTGAATGTATTGGGCGGAATAGACGGCCCATGAATAATATCAAACACCAGAAAATTGTTTAGAGTTCCTAAATTGGATTTAAAAGCCATCTAAAGTGTAATAAATATTTTTTGTAAATTGAAAAATATATAGTCTGGATTTATTTTTGTCTAGATTTATATTGAATAAATTTTTTTTTTTATATTTTCCAATATTTAACTCTTGTTTAAATTCAAGGATAAATGTATATACAGTTTGAAAAATGAAACATAAGTATTTTTTACAGAATCTTCAAACGAATTTTTTTGTCTATACTCATAAGGAAGCTGAGATACAAGTTTCAGACTTTTCTGACTCCTGCAACTGGGCCAAAAACACAGAATATCAAAAAAAGTTCAAAATCTGGGGCAAAATAACTCACCCCTCATTAACGGTATTGGGATCTAACCTCCATTCTATTAACTACTAATAAGTATTAATTAATTGCCTACCTGTTGTGAAGATGAATAAATAGAATTAAAAAAAAGTATTTGAATGAATTTTATTTTTCATTTTCTATATAAGTACATATGGATTTTTCTTAAAACATTCAAATGTTTGAACTTACTTTGAATTTTTTTTTCTTATTGATCGTGGACCCATACCTGTTTATATTTTTAATCCCTTCTTCAGTTTTTGGCATACAGACTATAAATCAGCTGTGTTTTTTAAATGGCACATTTACCGAATTTTTATATTTCTGAAACAAAAAGAAATCGTATTTTTAAATTTTACCTTTTAGAACATTTTATAAAAATATCTCAGATTCCGTAATACTACCTACTATCCATATCTCCTTCAAAATATGTGTCAGTTTAGAGCTTACACCCTTGTTCCTCATTGTGAAGAAAATACTATCTTCTGTCTCTTCGACTAGCTGTGGTGAATACTAAGCCCGAGCATCGGTAACATAGGCCACGACTGACGGGGGTAGGCCGACAATGAGGAAATCCATCACCTAGGATAATGGTCCAGGGTTTTCACGAGGATCGGTTGGAAACAGACCCAAGACGGATTGGGCGGCCAACATCCCAATCCTAATGGTTCGCGGCCTCGCTTTCTGAAAGGCTAAGTGTTTTGAGGCGATGGAGTGTCGATGGTTTTAAGGAGTTCAGGCTTTAGGTCTGTCAGGAGATTATCTTGAGATATATTGTAAGAGAAATATATTTTACTGACGATTTACGAAACAAGGAATATAACTCTTCGACGTTTGCAGAAAGTCAAGAATATATATTCAAGTTGTTATCAAAGATAGAGAAAGTTTAGAAAAGTGTTTATTTATATATTTTTTGTGTCCGATAAAATAATTAGCCAAAAAATACTTTTTCGTTTTCGCAGTCTAAACTACAATCATTATCAATGGAATTTCGAATTCATGGAAAAAGGATAAAGTTATGAGAAAATGTAAGGTAAAGACCAATCCATATAGCATACCTCAGCTAGCACTGGTCAAGGCCATAGTGACGACATTGTCGTCAGTATTTGGTGCTTAGTTCATCAATAATCGATTTTTAGACCATTTAAAATTTTTTTTTTTTGGTTATACGTTCTTAGAAATTATATTCCAATAACTTTTAGTCCCCTTAGAATAACAGAAATGATCAGTATTAGTTCTATTTGTCCAGCTTATATACAGTAAATAATTAAGAAAGTTAAGTAGTAAAATAAAATAAAGGAAATTTTAATAATTACAGGCATTTAAATCGTAATTAAATATAAATGTACACCTGTCTAGTAACAATAGACAATAACTAACAAACAATAGACATAATAATAATAATAAACATAAAACTATAAACAGTAAATATAAGATATAAACATAGAATGAAGATATATATATACACAATGGATAATTTCTAGTCTATTTTCCTCGCAGAAATAAAATAATATTACAGCAATTTTTATTTTGTTTATATTGAAAAAGTTCTGAGGAATTTTTTTTCAAATACGCAGGGCTTTCTGAAGACTGTTTTGTATACAACAGTACTCTATTCTCTGATTTGCCAGGGTTGATAGATTTTTGATTAATTTTAAAAATGTAATTAGGTCTTAAACTTTCAAATATACTGCACTAATTTAAAATGAAAATATAGATGAACATGTAGAACTGAATCGAATACATCTCGAATACCAATACCACTGAATACATTTTTTATATTTTGAAATACAACAATCTGAGGCGGATCAGTTGATCATAGCCTTATTAAGATTATTTCGTAGAAAAAAAAAGGTTAATAAAGTATTCAGGATAGAAAAGAAACGTTAATTTTGATTCAACATCGGATCGTGCCCGATTAGTCATGACAATTGTGATTGGAAATATTAAACAGACAGAATGCATAACTATACCTCGGTAAAAATGATGTGTGGCCGCTAAAGCGAGAATTGGACTATTTCCATTGCATTTTTTCTACGTAATGCCAATGCCCCTCAGTAGGTGCCCAAACATATCTTTTCGAAATAATTGTAGCAATACATTAATCTTCAACTATTCAAGGACCAGAGACTATTGAAAAATGTTCTTAAAACAACATTTTTATTTATGGTATCATTCGTACGTAATGTGTTTAGTATGTCCATTTGTAAAAATGTAACGATTTTCAGCACGAAAGGCTCGAACGATTTTCAAGTTTGATGGGTCAAATTATGTACTGAAATACCGGGAATTTGATGATACAATGTGAGCTCAAAATACTGCAAAAAATATTTAATTATGCTTTTAGTATCTTCTAATTTTTATTGATGTTTCTTATTAATAAAATATTAATTATAAAAAATAATTTAATAAAAACCCCGACGACGAAAATAACTTTTATATATTATAATCCTATCTAGCATATCTACTTAAACACATTAGTGAGTTGTTAGTGAAGTAAAATTATATGAATATTTAACCTTGATGTAGAGCTCGGATGCCTTCCACTGCACGTTAAAGCTCCTTGCAAGTACATTCCGTCCTATGCACCTCTGCATGTCAGCATACAGAAAGTAAATTAATGTATTGAGTAAAGTATGTAAGTAATATATAACTTAACTAACAATCCACCAAAGTGTGTGTTTAATTAAGTAGGTACATTCAGTTCCTTAAGATGGATATGGTTATAAAATATAAAAGGTGTTTCCGTAGTCGGAATAATTAGTTTTCATTAAGTTATTTTTTAAAACTTTTTATAAACATACCGACTAAACAGTCCAGTTTAACAATAATTATCAAACAAAGCTTGGTATCATTTTTTGCTTCTACAAGTATGGCTTAATTGTTCTCGACTGAATAAGAAAAATAACAAACCAAAACAACTGGTTTTAATAGCTACTTCTTTCAGGGAAAGTGGAGTTGAAGGAAAATATCCAGGTCGCCTTCGATTTTCTCAGTTCTAGTCACGATAGATCTAAATGCTTCCTTCCAACGGTCTCCGAACGATACAGTTCACTTTTTTGTTTAAGAGATATGTTCATTTTGTTGAGACTTTATATCAAGAGATTTTAATGAAATTCATCTGAATTATAAAACAATCTAATTTTAAAAGTAACTCAAGCAGAGAAAATGTATGCAAAGTTTCAATAGCTTGCAAACAACCCTATTTTATACCCTACTGTTTCAGAGGCCATTTGGTCTATTAAACACTAACATAAAGCTAGGCTCTGTTTTTTGAAGAAGGGGTTCAATTAATTAAATGAAAACACTATTGAACGTAAGAAAGAGCCACTGTCATGAATATTTATATTTTATATACTCACAGGATTCACAAAAAAGGGTCAAGGATCGATTTTAATAACTATCAGCAAAACTCTCCTCTTCCAACGTAACATATACTAATTTTAGCTAGCAAAATCACGGAATGCGCTGAGGAAAAAATCCATCAGACATGTGAATACTGGATGTGGAGGACACATATGAATACATATGTATACATGAATACATACATATAATATATATATATATATATATATATATATATATATATACATATATATATATATATATATATATATATATATATATATATATTATTGAATATAGTGAATTAATATATATATATATATATATATATATATATATATATATATATATATATATATATATATATATATATATATTAAAAATATTTAGAAACATAACATAAGGATGGGCATTCTGGGAGAATTTAAGAGTCCGGGTCTATAAATTTAAACTTGTAATTCATAAACTTTAATTCGTACTGAAAGAGAATTAATTCTAGGCGGTAAAATTTTCATGTTGGGGCTGTTCCGATGATTTGGTAACTTACAGATGAAGACGTAATATTAATGTAATATTACTTATAATATATATTACTTTTAATATAATATTACGTTAATTATAATATTAATTTAATATTATAAATTAAATATTATAGCGGCGATTGATTCAGGTAAATATCTAGATCTCAAAATAAATACGGATTAAACCAAAGTAGAAACGGTGATGATAAAGGGTTGGATAAAGGGTAAATGCAATCGTATACTGTAGAACTCAGTATATAAATACAAAAAATCATCTTAAAAATGTAATTTATTCTTATTTTAAAAAATCTACCTTTAAAAAGCTGAAGATATAAATGAAAACGCTGCAAATTATTGAACAATGGTTTATTATTTCTATACAGTAATATTTAAAAAATATCTGGTGTTTCCATTCACAAAACATTCCTTATAGCGAGAAGGCTACAATGGACAGGATATGTGGTCAGAATAGAGGGTGATAGGGCACAGAGGAATTTGTTGGAGACGCACTTAGAGGAAAAAGGAAAGAACCAAGAAGCTGGTGGAAGAAGAAAATGGATCCAAGGAGGTATGAAGTGGAGATAGATGCGAGGAAGCTGGGAGACTGCAATTAAAAGTGAGAGGCGGTGGAAGGTTTAATGCAAAAACGAATATTGAATTGTGTGTGTATATATATATATATATATATATATATATATATATATATATATATATATATATATATATGCGTGTATGTTTGTGCGCGCGCGCGTGTGTGTGTGTGTGTAGATTTAGGATACAAACTTTACAAGATTATATAGACATTAACACTGCATAACTGTGCAAAACAAAAAGGATTAAATTTCTAAATTGTTGAGCCAAATAGTGTTATGCAAATCATATTACTTTTTTACGAATAATTATTATTATTGTATAGAGGAATGGGAAACCCTCTTCATGAACAAATTATGAACTCAAAAGAAATGTGAATAGTACAATTTACAAAACATTGTGGGAAATATTAATATTTAATTCAATTAATCATTTTTTTTAATTGTCACAATCCTGCATTTGTCACAAGACTAGTGATAATGAACCAGTCAATAAATTCAAACAGTAGAAATTCGATCACTAAGTAACTACATAAATTTGGTACATCCAGCATCGATGTATTTGCCGGAACTACACCTCCAATTACAGCACTAAACCGAGAACCAAAACAAACTGAAGAACTGGAAAGCCAGAGTTGGAGGAAGTTTAGAGGCCTAAGTTTCTTCCAAGTTGGTAGCCCACATAAAGGAGGCCGTGGAAAGACAAAAAGGAAGCTTCCCGTGGACAAACAGTTGTCTGTTTGCTGTTTCGTCTGTGGGAAAACTGATCGTGTACCTCGTGATCGTGAACCTGACTGCACGTCTAGGATGCCCTGGCATTATATACCAATTTTTTCCTATAACAAGAAGTTGTTTGTATTAAACTTTGTTTGTAGATCAATATCAAGAGCTCGTGAAGAATTTCAAAACGTACACATGTATTTAGAATCAGATCATTTAGAAGAAAGTTCTAACAACGGACTAAGACTTATTTATCAAGTAAATTTGTAGGCAATTTTAAGGAAGCCTATATAATTAGTGCTTGCAATCACAAAAGGAATAATTAACGAGAAATTTAGTTTATAATATTTCGCCGCTTGTATCAGTTGAATTAAATATATGGGCAACTTATTTTATTTAACTATTTAGATACAAGCGAATTCGAATATCATTTTATTTCTGTAAACAAGAAAGAGACAATAATTTTTCCCTTTTAAAAAAATGCAGTATATTCGTTTACTTTATGGTTTATAAAAATATACATATTTTAATACTTTTATTAAACGAGTATCCTAAGAAACCTATACAATTTTGCCAGCACGCTTCAGACAAACTAATATTAGTTATAATTTTTTAATAAAAATTTGAAATCTTTTTTTTTCTTTTTTTTTAGATTTAATATTATGAAGTTGACGGAAATATGAGAGCAGTTAATGCTTAACAATGTATATTATATTATTAACTAAAAGACATTTTATCTTTATATAAAAAATAATTTTATTTTTCGTGAAGATTGCAAAGAGAAAAATCTTCCGGAGCGAAGATATATGAAGATATAAGCCCAATTACTACCAGTTGAATAAAAATAATTTGAAGAAATAAAAGCTTAGTAAAAAATAAGTTTTGAATTAAAATAAACTATAATGTTTTTTTTATTAATATAAACAGTATCATTTATAAAGTTTTTATCTCACCTGACATTAGAGAAATGCAGCAATTGATTATTTTATTTTATTCATTACTTTATTTTTTGAGGAAGCCATGCCATATCTTTATCTATTATCAATAAAGATAATATATCCTTTGTTATAACTAATTCAACAATATTTTTTATATTTCATACTGTCAAAAACTTTCAATATTTTTAAAGTTTTACCAGCTTATGTAATTCAGCTTATTAAATTTATAATCACAGGTACTGTTGTACACACCATCTATTATTAAAAATTATTTAATATAGTCTGGAAATATTTTGCTTTTGGTTTCATTGTTACTCAATTTCTTGAATTGTGTTTTATGAAGTTGGTCAAATTTATCTATTTGTATCTGAAATACTTATTAAGACCATAATGTTTGGAAAGATCATTAAACATTTTATTGTTCAGAATCGGAAAATTCTTTATCGTTTCACATTGCATATTATGCTCAACTACAAAAAAAATAAAAATAAAAAAATACAATCGAAGACTAATTATATAATGGATGAAATCTTTATAAAAACCGGTGAAATTAATTTAGGATACCTAGGCTTAAATATGTATTTAAAAATTCAGTCACTTGAAAAATGAATAAAACAAATTAATTAAAACAGTCTAAGTTTAAACATAGGTATACTTAATGGTGATGTATTTTGATGATCTACAATTAAGATTAAAATGACATCTTTAATCTATTATTATCTATTAAGACATCAACCACACATACATGAATTCAACTAAATAATCCCCTTGGGATGAAGAGATAATGGAAGGACACGGTCTTTTAAACACGGAGGGAAACTAGTCCTCCTTGAGGCAAGTTGGTTTGCATATCAAAGGCTAATTCCCCGGCGCTGTTAAGATAACTAACTCGAGGCTAAAATATTTTGTCTCGGGAGTAACCTGGCTGAGGTGAGGATTGTTCTCTCTCAACTCCCTTCTTACATTATAATAGCTTTCATTTCTCTTCTGTCATTTTGTCAAGTGGTCTCTGTAAAATAATTAAATATGCAATCGATATTAATAACAAGTAATAACGTTAGTAAATACTACGTCATGCCCTACTAATTATTTCTTAATAGTTGTTAGAAAATATTTAATTATTTCTGTTTTTGTGTATCTTTGAATCTGTATGTATATTTTTGTCGTAGTAAATTTATTTATATTTAAAAACACCTAGGAATTTTTCATAGAAGTTTCTATAAGTTTTATTCTGAAGTTCTCAGAATATAAACAGTACATATCTAAAATCTTCAGGAGTTAAACAGGAGAGGAAAAAGAAGTTTCGGATTCTACTATATTGCTTATTGTGTATGGTGGCTAATCTTTATATTTGAAGTGTGGGATTTTTTATTATCCTTCAACTTATTTAGGCACACTCGAAAAATAAGATATTAAAATCAAAATTAGCATAATGGGACTTACGACAATTTACTTCTGACGTCCAGATCTATTAATATATAAATGATCCTACTGAATAAAACTTTTTTTTTCTTATGGGTGATTTTCAAAAAAACCTTAATTTTCCAGTCACCAGGCCATTTAATTGCCGGAGATTGAATCTGTATTTTTCCTCCTTGAAGCTTAATTAGTATATCTTCAATCTAAGTTAAAATAAAATGGAGTATAACGTGTTTTTAATGCCATATATATCTTGAAATATTTGACTTCTCAGTACCTTGGAAGTATCCGATCTCATTTTTTTAGTATTAACCAGTTTAACATTTGTTTAAACAATGATAATTGAATGCAAACGTTTTCTAATCTATTAAGAACAGAATTCTTACACTATTTTATTGATTTCCATAATTTTAATACCGTCATTGAATTTATAATGGTGTCAAGAGTTTTGTGATTTTAAAACACTTTAGCAAAAGCTCCCCTCCTCCTCGGGTCCCGGTGTGTGGATGCATAATTTGTGGGGAGAAGGATTGTAACTACGTCGCAAGACTGTGTGTATGTAGCCTTAGTTGTTCAGAAAGATTTCATTCAGTTGCCGCCTAATCAGCGCGAATTGAAAAGCAAAAACTAGGTACGTATAAAAATCATCCTCAGTCCCATGCCGCTATTATTTTTAGTTTTGGCTTTGTCCTAAAATTTGCTTATTTTTCACAATTTTTGATTTTATGATGTTCAAACTTGAAATGATTCTGTTTTCAGTTTCTTTTTTACAGGCAATTTAAGCTCTATCTTTTGAAATCTAATTTTTTAGTTTTATGTACCTATTCTACTCAGTTTCGTGGATGAATCGAACATCTAATTAAGCCATGGGACTAAGAATTATTGGGATTGTTATGACGAGAACTGTTTGAATGAGAATTGTTAGGAGTTAAAGTTTGAATGAAACATCAGATTTAATGATATACCATGTATTATAAATATATAATAACATATATATAAAAGGAGAATCCGTTTTTTGTTTGTAACCGCTAACATTGAAAACTGCTGACCAATCTCTGAATGCGAACATTTTAATGCTAACTAAACCTTTCACAAAAAGCAAATAATGCCTAAGATCAAAAAGTTATTTTTAACCGAGAAAACAATTATTTACAAAATTTCAGATCATTTCCATAATCAGAGGTTGTATTTTACTTTGATACAACATTCCTATTATTTAAGATAATTATAATTAAAATTTACGGCATATCACACTTTTATGAAAATACTGAAATAGTAAATTTTAACTGCATCTCCTTCATGGTCCTGTAAGTTAGCAATAATAAAAACGTAAGACTTATTTTAGTGGGACTTTATTGCCGTTTAGATAAATTGAATGTGACCCTGTTCCTTGAAAATCTGCAAAAAAGAGATTAAACGTTTTACAGGTTATTATTTTAAAGGTTATTTTGTATTTCGGGGTGCTAATAACCTTTAAAAATACAGGTTATTTCTATCTATATTGCCAATGTATTTAATTATGTATTTGCAGTTATTTTTTGCTGCAATCTGTTTTCCATATTTTTATTGTATTTTTTTTATTGTGGGTGGAATTACGGCATAAGAGTTTTTCAACAGCCGCCCCAAGGAGTGGAACCAGCGTGGATTCGAAAAACTGGCTGAAAGATGGTTGATAACAGTAGATCACAATGGACTATTTTGAATGTTAGTTTTGTATTATATTAAAAAAATAAAAATATAAACAGGAGACAAATCATGTCAAATCAAAAGTTGTTAGGAATAACCAAAAAAATTAATATCTTATCTCATATCAATTTAAAGGTTTTTATAGGCTTGTCTATAGAGTTAAAGAAAAGAAGTTATAAGATGACAAAGATACTTGAAAATTTCGTTGATTTTGAAAAACTCAAGTAAGGAGTGAATAAAAAATATACTATCAATATATAAAAAATAAATAAAAATAGGTTAATAATAAATAGTTAAACGAAATTTGCAATCATGAAACTACATATCAAGGAGGATCTTAGTAGGAGAGTGGTTATTTAGCTCTTCCAAATTCACACAGTCTAAATTAGAATAAATGACAAACGATATAATTCTAGGTTTTATTAATTAAAAAAGGAAAATAAAGCAAAATTTGCATATTAAGACACCTAAATAAAGTTTCGTTAAATAAAGAAATGTGACAAAATTTATGAAAAAAAAGAAAAGATTAATCGACAAAATTTACATTTTAGCCTGACCTCTGGAAATAATTTATAGTCTAACACATTTGTACTCGTTTATTCTGTTTAAAATTTTCTCCTATAGTTTTCTCTGTCACCGAATAAATTTTAAATATCAACTTCTCTTTACTAACTTTCTGTCAGTCTCAACCATAGTTTATGAGGTTCAACAAGAACAAACTTTTAAATCTATAGGAAATAAGGCAGACACACGTGTGTTATTTTTAAAAGAATTTTCAACAAAAAGATATGTTCTGCATATTCAAATTCATGCAAAAGTATGCAATTTGAAAAAAAAAATGGAAATTGTTCTTCCTACGAAGATGATTATTTTATAATACTTTATGGTACCTTTAACTATCTCCAATTTGAGTGGCAATAGGCATATACGTCTAATAGTCCTGATACATCAAACTTTTCTCAAGATATGACTCAGTTGCATAATGACAGTCTTGTAAAATAGTTTTTTTTTTTAACTTTTACCGAAATTATAGGACGCAGAGATGTCTATTACCACTCAAATTGGAGCTAGTTATATGCACCATAAAGTAGTACATAAAGATTATCTTTATGTTATTTTTATTATTAGTTAGAGTAGTTTATGTTAGAGTTATTATTAGCCATGTTATTTTTTTTCTTCTTCTTTATGGAAAAAAATGTGTTTTTTTTTATTTTTATCTGGGGAACTATTCAACATAAAAATCTCTGTTAAGGCTCAAATCTTAGAAAATTAAAAAAAGAGTATAATTTTCCTGCGGTTAGAAGTTTTTAAGATATTGTGAACAGAATAAAAAATTAGAATTTGTTTAGGTTTTTCCTAAAATAAAATGAACTACCGGTGGCGCGTTCTTGACAGAGTGTAATTTCTATATTTCAAGGCATTAACTGTACTTGTTGTATAGTTAAGGTAAAAATAGAATTATTTTCCAGGAGTATAAAAAAAAAAACGAAAAATTGATATAAAGAATAAAATAAAAAAACGGAAACTTTTAATGAGTATCACTTACTTCTTGATGGAAAAACTCAATAAAAATTGAATCCCGTTCATTGTAACTGGGCATCTAGGTATAAACATAAGTGCACTGAACTACATACAGAATTATACGGCCAGCACTTTTGTGCGGTGCTCCGCTGTTTACCCATCTTCCTAATCGAACAGTGCGTCATCTGCAGCGCTTCCAAGATACAAGACGGTCCGAACCACGTCGCTGAAGGAGAAGCCACCATCCCTCCACGCCCTTCTAGAACATCCATCGGCCCCGAAATTCATCAAGCGGAGGCATATCAAATTGTTGGACTCACTAATGTGCCTCATCAACCCCCTGTTCCATGCATTAACACCAGTACCACCTCCGCAACGGTGGAAGAACACAGTGCAGTGATCATGAAATCATAATGAATTTATTTTAAGTTTAATGTTAGTTTAATTTGTCACAAAACATCGTTGAGCGTCATCAGCTTTATTATTTAATGAACAAAATCAAAATCTCAAAAAAATGTATTTTAACTCTGTATTTTAACACTGTTACAGTAAAAGGAAAAATCATCAAAAAGAAGATGTGAATCTACCGATAGCTATTAAATATTCATAAGGGGCAATGGAAAAAAACATCCAGAAGATTAAATTTCATCAGATTTTTTGGATTCCCATTAAATATACCTTTATATTTTCTTATAGTAAATTTTTCATGAGATAGATTTTTAAAATTTAGCTCTATTTTATACTTTAGTTATACCGCTCCAATATCCTCTTCTCTCGATACCGCAAGCCACCCTAAAGCTGCCGCAACCACTCCTGCCGTAATCCCGGCCCCGAAGGAAGGAAGCCGGGATGAGGGACATTCCTATGCGCCCCTTGAACCCGAAGAGACCCCAGAAAGAGTTCAATTAGTGGAACAGGGGATTCGTGGAACAGATCCTCGACCATCGTCAGCAGCTCCCTTTCTATTCTCCTTCTTAATTGTTTTCAAAATTTATTATCTCCGTTCTTAGTTTCTTTCGGCTTCATTATCTCTTCTAATCTATCCTTCTGTTACCTCTGCAGTTTTGCCTACCATTACAAGATGTCCTCATTTTAGAATTTAATTTGAGAGCATATTTTCTCCAGGAAAAATGTTCTATTAAACCAAGAGCCTCTTTATAAAAGTCCTAAAAATCTCTTATCTTTATGTAACAGAAGAGGATTTTAAAGCTAAAACACGGTTTTGAAATGCTAAACTAAATCTTCTGCTGTTCTTGCTATGGAATCCACCATCAGTTTTGTTTTCTTTTGTTGGTTATTCACTGTTTGAAAAAAATTTGTTTTGCTCTACAATAAAAAAAAAAAATAAATAAAGTAAATAAATAATCTTATCATTCATATACATAATTCATCTAAGAAAAAAATTTTTCTTTGTATATTCCGCTAGGCTAATTTAAATTAACAATGTAATCAAACATAAAAATCAAAGAAACAAGAATTTTTTTTTTACTAATTTTAATTAACTAATTTTTAATTTTAACTAATTTTAACTATTATTTTAACTAATTTATTAATTTTAATTAACTAATTTTTACCTAATGCTAATGATACTGGTGAGGGAACAAGGACTGCAATCTGTTGGTCGTTTTTTCCAACATCCGACGGCTTTTTAGAAGTAATGCCAATATGTCAGGAGCGCTAATTAAATATTAATTGATCCATGTCGGAATCGAACCCATACGGTTACAAATCGGGCACTGTGGGACCTTATCCAAAGTGCTCGGCCATCACGGCCTCGTGCTTCCCTAAGACATTAATTAGTGATAGCTTCATGGCAACGGTAAAGTATCGAATGATAGAGGGCAGTGTAGTAAATAACGGCGATACAACCGATGCGAATCATTGGGACGTAGAGCCTGTGGGGAGAGGCGCTGTGTATAAACGGATTTACCAGAAAACATTTCAACCAAATGAAAAAAAAAAATAAAAGAATTGTTTATTCATTTAAGGTGAGCATAAATATTCTATGTTCAATATGTTTAGGAGTGAGTTTTAAAAACTTTTCGAGGTAAAGAAGTACCTACAGGGTAAGGATAAAGTTGGTTATTTTTTCTATAGAAAGAAGGGAAGGGCAAAGAAAAAATGTTCGCGCAGTCATCAATAAGTTATCAATAAGTAACTGTGAGAGGGGAGATACGGACAATGATTGAATGATGAAAGTATGATATATTCAGAACTACTATATGTCTTTCTCAGGAAATCACACATTCAGTCATCACTCGCGTGTTGTCCCTCTAGCAACTGTAATAATAAATAATTTGGAAAATTCGATCTTTCAAATGCGATAACTTACATTTGCCACGAAGGAACTATCTTACATTATATTCATAGGTACAATATTCATAATATACTGCCGGTTCCTTAAAAAAAAAAAAAGGCTGCCAAGTTGGACACTATAGCTTCCTTACAATTTCTATAAGCTAAATAAGGAAAAACAAATGTGCAAGGAAAAACATATTTAATGTTTTTATTGTTTATCTCGATATATCTCGGAAAATTAAAACAAAAAAAACTATAGTATACAATATATATGCGCGATCAAACATCCTATTACAAAAACAAAATCAGGACCCTCTATTACTCAATATAAGTTACCTACATCAAAGAAAAATTCATAAATTACATTAAATCGAAATACTATAGCGCGATCAAAAATTCGATTAAAATATCTGATGTGGACAACACATGACTTCCTTGTACGCCTATTAAACTATAAATCGGTGGCTCAAAAAGTGATCCTGAATTTGGTTACTAGTTTCCGAATATCGCAGTATCTCAAAAACAGCACTCGGCGTCGCGACACCCATGTAGTGACACACAGGGAGGAAAACCAGTATTTTACACTAAATTTTAACACTTAAAGCAAGTAATAAAAATTTTTAATTGGATTGGAAACCAAATTGCGTTTGTAACCTTTATTATCGAAACATATGATTTATGTATTTAATTTAAATATAATTATTGATGTAAGCTTATAAAGACCTTCAAGTAAAGTACCGTTTTCGGCTCACCAATTTTAACCAAAATATACTAAATACATTCACATCAATACAAAAGTCCTATTTACCAAATTTGAGATGTTTTACATTATATTTTAATATATTTTTTTATGAAAGTCTAATATGACCTTCAAGTAAAGTACCGCTTCCGGTTTTCCAATTTAGACCAAAATCTAGTATGTTATTTTCGAATTTGTAGTAAATCTAGTATGTTATTTTCCAAAATCTAGTATGTTATTTTCGAATTTAGACCAAAATCTGGTATGTTATTTTCGAATTTAGACCAAAATCTAGTATGTTATTTTCCAATTTAGACCAAAATCTAGTATGTTGTTTAAATCAATATATAAGTTATAAATACCAAATTTGAGAAGTTTTGCAAAGTATTTTAATATAATTTTTGATGGAAATCATTTATGACCTTCAAGTAAAGTACCACTTCCGGTGATTAAGCAGTGACCAAAAAGGGAGATTCACAAGTAGATTTTACAACAACCCTAAATACAAAATTTCAACTTTCTACGGCTAACCGTTTTTGAGTTATGCGAAATACGAACGAACGTACGTACAGACACCACGACGAAACTAGTCAAAATGGATTCAGGGATGGTCAAGATGGATATTTCCGTCTAAATCTGAAAACCGAAAATTTTCGCGATTACAATACTCCCTTTACTTCGTACAAGGAAGTAAAAAACGGAACCATAACTCTCGATTAACTAATAAACGATCCATACATCGAAGAAAATTTAAAAAATACTTGTAAATTGAAAAGCCCATGCTCTATCCAAAATCTCTGGTGTTTCCATTCACTCGACTTCCTTAGCGCTTTGGGCGTCCAAAACAATATTGCTTAATATATCTTCGCTCAGTCCGATTAAGATTGGAATTCTTTGTTTAATATATTTAATTTAGTAGACATTTAAATTATCTTTCAAATGAGTATCTGGGATATGCAGATGTATAGTTTTCGAGTTATCAAAAAAATAAACTAAGGTTGAACCGGTTTCTATAGGAGTGTATGCAGAATACTTTATAACATGTGCGCAAAGTTCAAAACGCTAAATTTCTGGTACTACTGGTCCGATTTGGATAATTTTATTTTTGTTTTGTTGGAAATTTAATTACCTTTCGATTTTTTCCCTTTCCCTCCGAGATTATGTACAGTTTATTTATGAATATATATATATATATATATATATATATATATATATATATATATATATATAATAACAATAAAGGAAAAATATAGGGATGATTACCTTTCGAAAGAGTTTGTAGTATTTCTTAAAAAAATGTAAACTTTTGAGTTATGCGCGAATGAAGTTATAAGTTCTTCATAACATTTGTTTCTGAATTTTTTCGGGGATGTCCTGTATAGTAAAATTAAAAATGTTTTAAGGAGAAGGTTTAAAGAATGTTTCATCAAATTCATTAAGAGCCGTTTTGCTACTACAATCTCGATTCCAATATCAAAGAAAACTTCAACTGTACAGTAAATTGACATGCGTATCCGCGATGATAAATCCGATGTTATATACGGAATTAGCGTTCTTAAAAACCTACTTTCTTCAATATTGGGCGAAATCGGCGAGCAGTTTTCGAAGTATAGATGTGTCAAGGAAAATACGTTTGCGCATGCGCAAGAGGATTGGAGTGGATGGAACAAATTCCATCCATATATCAAAATATATTGATATGGGACCATCTAGGTATCATACCGCACAATCCATAAACATTTAATCTACATTGGGTTAACAGTAGTAAGTGTTATTGCCTATAACATGGATTTGGCTACAGACACGAGACGAAATTTATTCCGGGATTTCTAAAACGTAAAACGCGAATGGAAATTTTCGGTTTTGAAGACATTACTTTTTTCAATTCCTTCATGAACACACGGCTTCCCAACCTACAGTAGTGAGGAAGCCAACTAAAACATTAATTCTAGTTATATTCAAAACACATTTTTGAAATATATTATCACGGGAGGAATATAATCGAGTCGTCCTTACTAGATCACTTCACACATTTTTCGATAACCAAGCAAGAAAGAAAATTAGTAGTAATTTAAAAACAGATTTGTCTGAGTTATTGCATTGCACTCAGAGCAGAAAGACTCTTAGTTAAGGATTCATTGAATGGGATGCTCTCAAATTTTAATCATTTGTTCTAACCATTGTCCTTGTATTAAGGGATAATAAAGAAGATTAAAAAAATCACTCTACGAGGAAAGAATACATAGCTTAATATTAATTTATTAAGCATTGATTTATTTAACATTATGCCTAAGGATTCCTCTATGGTTATGTTTAGTATGAATTTATTATATCCATTTGTGGTTACCATGGTTGACTTATTTTTATTTTTTTATTTATTTAATGTTATTAATTTACTTACTTATCAATTTATTATTTATCTATCTTTATTTATTTATAACCTTCCTTTTTGAAGTCATTGTTAAAGTTATTAAAATTTTATATGAAATGGAAACGGGGCTATATTAATACCCGCGATACTGAACGGTTGTGCGGGCTTACGGGGAGTCAGAAACCAAGAGTGTTATGGCAGATGTGCCAATTATCCTATGAACATTATAAAGAACATGTTCTTACATGAATTTCGCATAAACCGGTCAGAATCATAAATCATTCTATGGCAGGTACGGTGGAAATGTTTACAGAAAATTCAATTTATTCCCTTCCCCCAGGCTTGCTTGGAACTTCCTCCCATGCATTATCAACATCAAGTATAACACCCTTAAAAGAAACGACACCAAGAAGGCAGTTAATAAAGTTCATATCAATTACAGGTAGCATTTACTTGATGAATAAATTAATAATGAATAGATAAAATTCATGGTTTATTTAGTAATTAAGTAGCATCCAAACGATTGATAATTTTTCTTTTCATTTACACGATAAAATAAGAACTAGAGGAGATGATAACTCTTATTAGGATATGACGTCTACCTAAATAATGTTCTTTTACAAAATTTTAAAAAATATTATGGTTGCCAGATATTTTGAATACGAATATGATTTTTTTTTCATAATTTTTTATGTCTAACAATTATGCAATGCTTTAAGATCGTGATCTGTGACAAGCATAACAACCATATAGACAGACAAAATAAACTAATTTGTAAAGAAATAATCCAAAATAGATTGAGGCAACAACTTGAAAAGATTGGGAAAATATATACAAGGTGTACAAAGCTAATAGAAATGCTCTTCCCTTTCTCATCTATAGATCACATTAGGATGGTTCATTATAAACGTTGACACCTTACATATTGCAATTATAACAATTGAAAATGACTAAACCTGATTAAATTTTCGCAGGATTAAATAAAGATAGACGGCGGGATTCGGAAATGACCGTATTGTCGACTATTCTCCCCTCTGGTCCCAAAGCTATTATAAATTTCAAAACAGGCGGGCTCTGGTGTCGCCCTGGGCTGACACACCATGACAGCATAGCCACTGACCTATTTCTAGTGCCAGTCCAAGCGTGTAATGGATAACTCCAACAACAACTTGAATTACTTCTCCTGATGGAGAATTTTGAATTTTTTAAAAACTTAGATGTTAAAATCGTTAGAACAACGAAATATGATTATACAAAAAATTGCAAGAAATTTCACTACATTTACATGCATTAAAATCATCTATTCGGGAATGGAATTAAAAAAAAAGACGATCTATTGTTTACATTCCTTATTTATAGTAACATAATAAAACTGTTGTTATTAAAATGTCTAACTACAAGCAGAGATAATATTGTATGCACTTATTTATTTCATCTCTCTCTCTCTCTCTCTCTCTCTCTCTCTCTCTCTCTCTCTCTCTCTCTCTCTCTCTCTCTCTCTCTCCCTCCCTCCCTCCCCCTCTCTAAGATACGTCACGATTTATTCAATAAATACAAGATGAGATTTTAAGAAATTTGTAAGAAATATTGATATGGAATTGTTAAATGTATAAAGATCTCAATTGTAAATGAAACAGATAAGGGTAGAAATATTGCATATTAGATCTCATTGAAATATTGTTTTGTTGAATATTTATTCTTTTTGTTAAGTATTTGGTATTTTTTTTCTTTTTGTAATATACGTTTTCTTTCTGACATTTTTTTTGTTTTTATTAATGTTTTTCCTAAGTTTAAAAGTCATTTATAGCTCTCATTTATATATATATATATATATATATATATATATATATATATATATATATATATATATATATATATGTAAAAGGGAGGGACTTAATTGTGAATACATAGGCCAATGAAGCAATTTATCCTGTCACACCGGACCATCAAATTGACCGACCGTGTATCTTCCCAGTGGGTAGTGGTCAGATCCTATATAGGCTAAATGGTCCGCTAAGTCTATCCAATTGGCCGTACCGTCGATGTCTTCCGCTCTGCTGGAACCTCCTTCAGGCCATTTTATTTCCAGCGGCCGTCCTCTCACGGACCTGTTTCTTCTGAATCCAGGATAGTATAAGGCAGTGGTGTTTAGTACTTGTTATAGGTTCTGAACGATAATATTAATACAGCAGCCTTTTATTTTTTCAATAATTTTTTAGTAAATGCATTATTTTTTAACATTGGCCGTGCTGTAGTCTTTTCCTAAAATTATTTATAAATATAATAAAAAGTTATGAAACAGGATTTAAAACAGTAATTCATTCTATATTGTGTTCCCTACACTAAATGATAAAAAGTTATTAAAAAAAACAAAACTGTAACAAATTCCTTAACAAATTGAGCGTAAAATTTAAATACATACAAAAATCCTACTCGCAGCCTTTATCTATTTGGAAACAATAATTTGTGAATAATTTGCAGCGTTTTTTCTGAAAATTAGAAAAAAAAATCATTCCCATGCCTCTGGTCTAACATTTGTAGTAGTATTGGAATACTTCTTGATGAAACTTTGCGTAATTGGTAATCGAAATAAGAGGGAAATTACAGTCTGTATCCGAAAAAAAATTAAAAAATGCACAATTTAAGTGTTCATGAATTGGAAACTGATTTTCGAAAATCATTTAAAATTTCTAATTGAATAAACCTTGATGTATGACATTTTGTACAGTGAAATGTTCAAAATGTGAGCTGAATTAGTTTTAATAATAACTGCCAAATTATACCGTGTTCATCCTTGAGATTTGCAATCATATGTTATAATTATCTTTTCTACTTATTCTTATTAACATTAATAAACATCGCCAATAATAGAAATAAGTTTCAAGGAATAACTACATTTTCAACAACTAGATGATAATTAGATTAGCAAAGCATTAAGCTTGCATTGATTAAATAGTAGTAATAATCAAAGGCAAAATTTTTACATCAATATTCCGTAATGTGATCCAATCCTAAAATAGTAAAGTAGCCGAGTGTTATTTAAGAATACAAAGTCATAATTAATAGTCAAATTATTTACTGTCTTACCATTACCCTATTATATTTATTTACTGTTATAACTAAAATCATGTATATGTTATTTATTTATTTCTCAATGATTTTAGTTATTTATAACAAAATGCGTTTTTTTTTCTTGCAAGGGTATCACACAATTTAATTAATATTGGTTATATTAATGGATGAAGCAACTTGGTACTCCTCGCTATTATTATAACACGTAACTAATTTCCAGCACTCAAAGGAAACAAGGGCGCTTAGAAAAAATCGTTATTTTAAACATTGTTCATGTTTTTATATTTGAAAATTAAAAGTCAGTTCTTGAAAAAAAAAGCTGTTAATAATTTTTGAGGAGCAAGGTTAAATATTATTTTTTATTGTTCTATTACATAGGTTTATTTTTGAAAATAATAAACAAAAAATCAGCAAAATAGGTCCCACCCGTACAACACACACATGGCACACACACAAAAAGAGAGAGGCCAATTGCCGAAAATACATTTTTTTTGGACTTAGGGAGCTCTGAAATGCACTGATTCGTTGAAAATTGCAAAGTACTTTTGTATAAAGTTTCCAAAACACTGTATATTTTTGCTCTATCTTCATAAACAACCGAGTTATGGGCATATGAAATCGTTTCGAAATGGTGGATGGTAATTTCGAGTTCCGATCATCATTTCGAGTTTAGATCATCCTGGAGTGAACTATGATTTTTGCGCAAAATCTAAATCTTGGCACGTTAGTTTCGGAGAAAAGCGGACGGACAATGGATGGACGGAAAATGTCATATATTCCATTTTTTGATTCTACGAAACGTTAAATTTTGAAGGGGGTTAACTTTTTTTTTATTTCTAGATTACAAAAAGGTTCATTATAGATCTAAACAACCTTAATAAACTATCATAGATCCCGAACAACAGGAAAAGATTATTTGATTGCAGGGCACGCAATTATGATTGCGGTATGATAGTGGCTTTGATGTGCCGGACCAATGGCCCACGGTTCACTGGTAAGCGAGATGCGAATTTACAAGGAATAATGTAGGTAATTGATCCTCGTTCAATCTCCGCTTCTACCTTCTCAAGTAAAGATGGTGAGGAAATATAAGGAAACAGTGAGCTGAGATAGACTTTGAACCTGGGCTATTTATTATTAATGGCGTGAGAGTGGGGTGAAAAGCGGTCAAAAAGCAATGGGAAACAGTTCGAGGAAACCTCTTTTCCAATTTTCCAGATAGTGCGGCTTCTAAGCAACAGTTAGCTTTTCACTTCACACTTCTTTGCACTTTCTTATCTTCTTTCTATCATGTTATTTTACAACAATATTGTTTAAATTCATAGCCGTTATAATTTCTATTATATTATTTTAAATCAAACAAATATTTTATCTTGATGTACGTTTAATTTTACAAATAATCTTGGTATTTTATACACAGGAAATCGCTTAAGAAACAATGAGAAAAGGGGAAATAGTTGTGCCCAGAGAAGATGGTACTGAATAAAGATGTCAGTAAGAACCTAACTCGTGTGTTGTAGGGAACAACCAATAAGGGAAAAGTTGGGGTAATGGAATGATTGACAAGTGAAGGTCGAAAATATGATAAATAGCTCAATATTTTAGGGATTTAAAAAAAACAAAAAAACATTCACTAGTTATTATTATCATTTTCTTTTTCATCAAAACTGACATTTTGGCTTGTTCTGATAAAGACCAATATTGTGAATCGAGACGAGAAAAAGGAAAAAAATTTAAAGAAACAAGAATTATAAAGAATTATCAAAAATAACTTTTATGCACAGACTAGGAATGTCACTAATATGTTGATATAATATATAATATATATTATATATAATATATATAATATATATAATATATAATATATAATATATATTATATATAATATATATATATATATATATATATGTTGATATATGTCATATAATAAGTTGGTATAGATAGGAGCTGACTATGATAACCCAACCATTATTTTTCCTTTTTTCTTAGATTTTACTCCGAAGAAGCCTAATATATGAAGTTTCCAAGGAGCAACCATGAAGCCATAAAAATAAAAAGAATATTTCAGGATGCCGTTTTACGATGCTATGCTCACTGTATGTATGCTCACTTCTTCTTCTGGCGGTGTTCCAACGTGGGATACCGCTTCAGGTCTGAGCTGAGGTCCACACAGCTCTATCAGCAAAGTCTTCCTCCTGTAGACCTCGACCGGCCATCACTTCTCGGACTCCTTCTATCCACGTAGTTCTGGGTCGTCATCGTCTACGGCTGCCAGTACAGGACTCTTGCTACATTCTCCTGCAGGGCCCATACCGCCTCAACCGCCTTTTCTCGATTATTTCAGAGACGTTCTCCGTTAGACACATTCGCTGCCTAATCTTTTCATTTTAGAGTCCAGCAGCCTTGTTATCTGGAGACACTTTCTCCAAAAATCCATTTCTACAGTCCGAACTTTGGTATATTTGGATTCGACTATAGCCGAGAAGATTCGCCGCTTGTTCTCATTCGAAATGGTGTTGTTCATAGATAGTGAAGCATCCTAGTTCCTCTCCTTACCAGCTCAACTTTGATTCGTGCATCTACTTCGGACGCCCCCACGTTTTCCAGATAGAACCAAAGGTACTTAAAGGCTTTCACTGTTCTGCACACCTGATCACCTATGCGCAGATCGTCTTCTGAAACCTGTCGCTTCATAAAATCCTTTGAACTGGAGGACACACATCTCCAGGAAAACTTTACTCCGTGCTATCACCACCTGATCATCCGCGAAGAACAGGGTAAGGAGCTCTTTGTCATCGAAATAAATTCCGTAGTCCCGACGTTGCCTCATCCATTGAGTCGCTACGGGCTAAGTATTTCTTGAAAATGCTTGAAACAGACAACAATCTTGATTCAGCCCTTTGGTCCCGGAAAATGGCTCAGAGAGGCGGTTCCCAATCTTCACTCTGTACAAATCGCTTCCGTATAAGTGTATTGCTTGTACAACGGACTCATCAATATTCGCTCTTCTCAATGCTAGCCATATTCTTTCCCACGGGACTCATCATATGCCTACAAAACTATTGTACGTGCAGGATCTTATCGCAGTGAATCCAGCTTGCTCCACCGGCGTAGTGTACTCCTCTTCGAGCTTATCCCAGACCAGTCTCCCAATAATTCTGCTCACTGCGCTCTGTACACAAATGCCTCGAAGATCACCAAATAGATTGTACCCTTTCAGAACCATGTCCGCTTTACTGGTATACACTGGTAAGGAGTGTAAGATTACAATATTTTAATTGGCATGTATGAAAACGAGGTGAACTGAAGGTGGCATCTCTCACTTCTCTAGTAGATAGGACTTATCAGAGGGGAGGAAGAATGACTTATAAAGCAGATATTCAAAGTAATTCATATAGGGCGATGGTCAATGGAGGAAATCAATTCTCAAAAAGGAATAAGACAACTAGAAACGATTTGTGAGAAAGTAAAGCTATGATAACATATATGATTGTAGTATGCCAGTATAGCCAAAAAATATAAAATAAAAATGGATCCACTTTCTATGGCTAAGGAACAAAAATGCTTTTATTCCAGAAAACACAAAAAGCTGAAAAGGTTATTGCAATGTTAATTCATATTTATTTACAATAAAAACCTTTATATTTCCACTTTCAAGAACAACAAGCTTCAGTTCCGCATTCTATGAGTCCCCAAACTACTACAACTCATCGAAATTTCCCTCTTACTAGTCCAGAAGTCTGTCCTTTTCTCCCGAGAACATTCACCCTCAAGAGTCGTCCGAAGTTACACCATGAAGCGTTAACAGAACTTGTAAAGGTAACGGTTAGGGGGGGTGTAACCATCAGTTGGCGCCGGTTAGCGCAGTTGCGGCTTCCTTTAGTAGCCGCAAATCGCCGTACACAGCCTGCGGGGGCTGTCTCTATACGTGATCTGGATTCCGCCTCTGGTCGTTAGGGCCTTCTCCCGACTGTTAGTTGAGAAAAACGAGTAAGTGGTAATTTTGTAGATCGTTAATTCCTAATTGAATAGCTGTCGTAATCTGGGCAAAACGGTCTCTGAGGAATACTGCGCTGCCTTGAGGTGAAATGGATAAACTTTTTTTGTAGGAATTAACCAGTCCACACTCCTCTCATAAAAATGAATAACGTCACATTTATAGATCGAAACAAAACACATTGTTCGAGAACTGAGATCAAACGTTTACATAATTTTCAAATATATATACTATTATTATATAACAAGTATTATTTGTAAATTTAAAAACTAATTAACAGTATACAGAAATGTAACAAAACTTAAAATACATTATGCCATAACAAAGATCTCACTGACATTAAACTCTATTGCCAGAGAATTATATTTATAAGTGATCTAACAATTAGAGTTACTGGTTCATAAATCACAATAAATCGTTTAATGAGAAGAACTATACACAAATCCAAAAAAATAGTTTTGACATATATAAATGCTTCGCAGTTTAAAAAATAGTGCGATTATATTATAAAGTTTTTTGTGAACAACAAATATTTCTTTATTTTTATAAGATAAATATTTTTATTCCATCAAATTGACGTTTCGAAATCTTTTTTCATCATCATGTTTTTTTTTTAATGTTTTCTCTGAAAATTGGTATTTTTTTTTAAATATTTAATCGTTGGCAGTAGTTCTCTAAGTCTATTTTGTCCAAAACTAATTTTTAAATTATTACATAGGGATTGTCTACTGATATAGATATATTTTATCTTTTAGCCCATTTTACCGACTCCAGATGGTTACCTAGAGGTTGTCGCCCCGAACTGACCAAAATCAGAAAGTTAAGATTCATTCCTCAGAACTGCTGTAAAATAAATATCAACAGATTCATATAAGAATCGAACCCACACTGTTCCAAACTGAGCACTTCGTGACCTCCCCTCTCTCCAATAACGTTCCACAATTAGCTGAATACCATAGCACAAATTAACTGTCAAATTTTATTTAAAATTAGTAATAAAATTATTTCTATTTAAAAATTACAATAAGGAGTTCTTTTTTACTACTGTTTCAATTTTTCTAGAATCACCCTCACCATGCTGGAAACATTACGTTAATAATTTAAAAGTTGAAATAAAAATATAAATTATATTTACTTCATTTATATTAACGAATTATTTGCTGCAGAAACAGAGAAACAAAAAAATATAAAAATATTAAAAAAAAATATACTACCTCACACTTAAACTACAAAACAAATACATGCATTTCCAATGTCACTGTCTCTAATTACTATCCCAACTCAAATCAATAACTATGATAAGACCAATTATTATGATATATTATTGGAACAACTTAAGAAAATTAATAAAAATATGAATACGATTTAAATAACGAATAATACACGCGAGGGGCTGAAAAGAAGTTGGATGAGTAAGATCGTTACAATTCTCGAAAAAGAAAGTACATATCAGCCTTCCACCTGCCTTATGATGTAGGGAAAGATATTTAAAAACAATAAACTAAAGAAATGAGAAATCTAACTAATTATCAATTACCCTAATATCGGATTGAAACAACTAGGTAAATTGGATAATCGAGAAAGATTCTCAAGATTCTGGATATTAATCCGAATTTGATATAATTAAGCACGTTTTTAACAGAAAGATATTTTCACTCGATTAGGAGAATTAATAGCTCCCCCGCTCTAAAATTGCTAGCCGAAATTTCTTAATTAATTTCAGATATGACTAATTAAGACAGTCCTTAATCCACTAAATGCGATGAACTTTCCGCGGCCATAGATTAAATTCCAGTGGCAAACTCTGGAAAAGTATTTAACCATATCTCAAATAACAGAGGTCTCATGGTTTGTTGCCTGTAATTTTACACTCATATATAGTTAACAAAAGTTAAAAATGCTCTAAATAAAACACTGTTACCAATATTTAGAAATGCGCTAGAGCATGAAATTAACTATTCCTTCCTCCTTGTCTCATTATCTATTCCTACATCACTGGCTGAATATTTACCATAATCCAGAATCCCTCTTTCCTCTGACTAATGGAGTTACCTAGGGTTGTATCCGGAGTACCACCAGCCCCACGATTAATAAATCTTAAATGCGTATACAGTGCCCCAAGTAAGCAAATCGATGATGGAAGAACTGTAGTTTTATAAAGGAATAGTTTCGATCTGTCTATGATTTTCCGAATTATAGTTTCACGCCGCAGCCCCTTTAAATTGGTTTTAACATTAGAAGACTACAGTTAATACAGGTCGGACATTGAAAAGGAGTGATATTAGATAATTAAATATTAAATTACTTAATAAGAAATTATTATTTCATGTGTACAGATAAGGTATAAGAATTGCCATTTGGCGTACAATACAACAAATTAAAAAAAAAATTTTTTTTCTAAAATATCCTCGATTATTAATTTATTGACTCCCTTTCTTGCCTATCGCACAGGGGTTTGCAGTGGTAGCATATCCATTAGGCAATCTCTGCAATGCTCCACCAGACCGCTACACACAACATCAAGTTGGTCTCCACCTTCATTGCCTCCGACTTGGCCTTCGTTTTACCGTAGGGAAAATATTCTCCATTGGAATTAGTGCATTCCAGGAATGGTGTCTGGAAAATTTGCATGACCTCTTCATTGTTTTGCTTCAATCTCGTCCCGAAAGAGTTGTAGGCTTGGATAATTGGATAATTAGGTGGATCGGCTTCAAACACTTTTGCAATTTTTTTTAAAAAGTAGAAAGCCCTTTAGACCCCGTATCGAAAAATGATCCGGCATGAGAACAAAGCATTTACAGCATTCATTCACCGTCGCCGAGGCTTCATTCACCACCAGCTCTCAACCCCACCTCTAATCATCCCATTTCACTGATAGACCACGTAAGCCATTTGTTTAGCATAGTGTTTAGAAAATATTTTTTTTTTTATTGTACTCCAAATTTTGTATTTTATATTCATACAAATAAAATTAATAAAAATGTTTCTTTAATAAATAATTTAATTTTGAAATCATCCCGTTTCATTGTTGGACTCTGTACAAGTAAATAACTAAACAAGGACATTCACTCCTATCATCCAAGCAAGTCACCCAATTTCCACGTAGAATAGACGCTAGCGGTGAGAATCACTTAATTGACAAACCCAATTTATTAGCTTCAGAATACTTTTCATCTGTATGGTTATAAGCTATAACAATCCAGGCTTAAGAAAATGAAAATCTCTGTTCCGTCCTTCATAATATTCGGGTGCAGCTCAGAGTCATCTATTGTAAATAAAACAGAAGACGTAAATAAGGTTTGGAAAAGGTAATGTCATGGGAAACCAACTTAAAGAAGAACCTCTTAGTGCGCGTGAGTCTGACAATAACCTTTTGTTATTGAAACAAGGATCAAAACTTACAAATTATGCACGCCATTGAAAGAATGAAAAACAAATGAAAATGTTTTTAAAAAAATGTTCAAGATCCGTATATTTGATATTTTATTTCTTTTTTTATCCATACCTCGCCTATTCGGCAGTAATGCCTAAATCATTGATGTCAATTTTCTAATCACTTATTCATGATTTCTGATCCTGAATACAGGTGGCTTCGATCTTCTGACGGACTTCCCGGTACTGGTCCTTTTCTATTTTTATTACCTTGATTATAGTGGTCTGGCCCTACTGTTGCTTTCCACACATGAATTCCTTGATCCGCGGGAAATTTCCTTCATTCACCAAGCCTCGCGGTTCTCATCATCTTGGCGCTCAGTGCATGAAATGCGATGCAGATCGTGACCACATGCTCAACTGTCTCCGGAACGACACGCAAGGGACACAGGAGATCAGTATATATTTGACAAAGTAGCTGTCTGAAGCTACGTAGAGGGAGACTCCCTCCTTATTCCCTTCTAACTAAAGACCATTTCTGGTTCTCTTCTAATCCCAACCTTCCGCATGTTTCTCCACCACCATCCATTGATGAACTTGGTGGTACACTCCAAAAATGTGCTGGGTGGCTACAGCTCTTGACAGTGGTAGTGCTGTTACCTCGGACGAGTCTATGAACACTGATCTCTTGTAGGATACATACCTGAGGTGGTTCAAAGGTGGCTGCAGCCCTTTCACTGTACCCATATAATCAAACGTTACCTTGCTTGTAAAGTGCTGCAGTAAAGTAATGTTGGGGATTTCGGAAAGTGTTTTCACAAACTTTCATTGATTTTGATTGAAAAGGACGAAGTTGTATCACCGTCACTTATAGCATGATGGAAAATGTTATGCTTTTATTTAGTTTGGTAGTATATAGCGTATGTTGTTAGATGAACGTAATCGTTTCCTTATTTCAAGAAGAAAACGTTTTCACCATTGCAGAGACCAATGAGAAAGACCAACTTTTTTAAATATTATTTTTCAAATTAAATTCAACGATTAATCGGTCTTGATGTTATACATGTGTCAACATCATACAGTTACAAGGGCAGTGTCGGGGTTTCTCTTACTAATGAGGGAAGGCTACGGACGTGGTATCACCAATTTCAAGAAAACTTTTTTTGGTGATACATAGTATCGCAATTTATGTAATTTTCGAACAAAAATCGGAGGCCCAAAAAAGGCGAACGTTTTGAGCAAAGAATTTTATTTTTGATTGCAATAAAAATTCGTACCTGGGACTTTTATGGGGTGTGAAAAACGAATGTCTACTTTCTTCCTCCTTAAAAAAACATTTTACCCCACTTTGTTAGATCGCACAATATAACATAAATTGCGATAATTTCAACACGACTCCACCTATTTAACCGAAACTTGGTAGTAGTTTAGGCCTTTGTAAGCTTCACGAAATTGCGCAAACCCCACCTCCGTAAACAAATCAGAACCGGAGATATAAAATAAAACGGTTGAGGATTTTATTTTATTTTTACACGACTTTTTCTCTCTTATAAAGGCATAAAATCTAAAAAGTTAATCTTATGGATTAGTTATTATTATTATTATTATCCCCGTCAACTCCTATAGAAGCATAGTGCATCTAATCTCTAAGTGTTTTCAATTCCTTTCTTTTTGCTGCAATCACCTTAGCCTATTGCCAAGTCTTGCCGGTCCGGTTCAGTTCCGTTTGAACCCATTTGCCCCATCTCTCTTTTGGTCCTCCTCTTCTTGCTCCGTGCGGATTCCATTGGAGAACTTATTTCTAGATGACACTATCTGGTTTCTATTAATGTTTCTTTTCTGCTTTCCTATCCAGCTTCATTTCTTTTTTCTTATTTCGAGATGTATAGGAAGCTGCTCTGTCGTACTCCACAGCTCCTCATTCGAGATCCTCTCTGGCCACCAGATCCTCAGGATTCTTCGCAAGCAGACGAATGATTCCACCTGATCTACGGCCTTTTCCCTCAGAACAAGTGGATTCCGACATCGCTCGTTCACTCGCATTTTTTTTTTCCGATGTTGATCCGCAGTCTAGCTCGATTGGCGATTCAGCTTAAAGCATCTAACTTGTCCTGCAGATCACTGAACCGCTGTGCAAGAAGACATATCGGCGTAGTCGAGATCCTCCAGCCTCTCTCTTAGACCCCATTGGATTCCACGTCTTCGTCCTCCAAGCGTAGTTCTCATGATGCCGTCGAGAAGAACGATAAAGAGAGTTGGAGAAAGCACACGTCCTTGTTTTACACCAGTCTCGATTTTAATTGGGTCCAACAGCAACCCCTAATGGATGACTCTGTATTCATATCCATCATATGAGCACCTAAAAATGTTTATAATTATTTTTGGGATGTCATGCCTTTCGCGGATTCTCCTCATGATGTCCTGATTCACTGAGTCGAAGACTTTTAGCCTATAAAAAGTATATAAATGCCATGTATATGGAGGGGGCTTTGGCACTCGACGCTCTGCTCCAGGATGATTCTCAATGTGGTTATGAGATAAGTGCAGCTGCATTTCTCTCTAAAACCTGCCTACTCCTTTCTTAATCGAGCCTACAAAGCTTGTTTAATCCTTATGAGGATAATGCGGTTTAGTACCTTGCTCACAACTGGAAGTAATGTGATCCCACACCAGTTCGTTCACTCGGTTACGTCTCCTTTCTTAGGTATCTATAAAATCATCCCATTTTTCATTCAGTCAGTATTTTTTCCTCTTGCCATATCTTCTTAAAGAGGGGTTCGATAATGCGGGCTAATGCTCGAGTGTCGGCTTTCAAGATTTAAGCAGATATGCCATCATCGATTCCGGAGGCTTTCCCATTCCTCATTTCACCCAACAGTTATGGATTAGACATTAGAAATTCAACTTTCTTGCGGTTGTAGTAACGATGAATTTCGATAAAATTCTGAGGGACTATAAATGCACCAGTAAACGGCGGGAAAAAAAATCCTCTTGCAAAATCAAGTCCAAAAAATTCTATTTTTTGATTCCCATGAAAATTCTTATTTAAGGATTTTAAACTACGCTAAGAACGAATTTGACTTGCATTTCCCTAAAATATATATATTTTTTTTTTGGCCTACTTTACTGGAAGCGTCTTTTGATTTTTTTTGTACATTAGAGCTCATTTAATACAATCACCAGTATTATTTCTTATTTTAGACAAAAAAACAAATAGATTAATATATTACAACTTTGAAATCCATACAGAGCAAAGGTAGAAAACAATAATATAAAAAAATTGTTGAAATTACATTAAAAAAAAAGTTTAGGCTCCTAGAGGGCTCTGGCACGAACCCTCGGACACTTGTCTTATATTTTTCGATCTAGTATCATCAAAAAAAGTTTCATTGAAATCGGTTATGCTACGTCCATAGCCTTCCCTTGTAAAGGAAGAAGATAAATATGTATGGCCTCTCAGTCAAAGTATCGTCATGTTTTCTGATGCATCAAATACTTATGTATATTTTTTGTACATTCTATGAAGTTTAATACCATGTATTATATGGCCACCAGTAGCGTAACATGAAAATCGGACGTAAAGAGCCATAGATCGCGTTTTTGTCCCTTTTCAGAATTTCGCTTCGATTCATTTCGCCGGCACGCTATAGACGCTTAAAGGTTGATCGTAGAGAAAGTATAATACATTTTGTCTACTTTAAGTTGGTATTGAATGGTTGTTTATTTATGTTTATTTTTATTTATTATTATTTTTTTATCATTATTATGCTTAATGTTCCTTCCAATTCCTATTCAGACAAACAGGACAGATTATTCCTATAGTTTACCAAACTATTCTAGCCAGAGTCGAAAAGTGGAGACTGATTCCATGAGCCCGCCACAAAACAAATTTCAACCCACCCAGGCCAGTAAAATAAAAATAAAATTCGAACAGGCACCGCAGCAGACTCGTTATTGTTAAGATAATGCCTTAACATTCTCGGCAACCACGGCCTCTCTCGCCATATTAACATTCCAAGAACAACAAATCTTAATATTCATATCAGCATTATTAGCCCACTTGGCTAATATAAGAACATAAACCATCACTAATCAAATAACAGAGTATCCCAAAGTTTTGCATAATGGTGCCAAATCAAGATTACTTTCAGAAAGTTAATAACCTTTTGTTGGATTAATTAAAAGTTGCCTGGTCAAGTTCTTTGGACCGAAGCAGTTAGCAGTTGGTTAACTAGGCGTATTAAGACCCCTCAGCGAGATTATTTCGTCTTAAGTTAACCCAGCTCTCTTGCTTTTCGTTTCACAGTTATCTGTGATAGCTGGGGGAGGAGGAGGAGCATAGTATTATAATTACAAGCATTTCTTGATTGTAACTGGAATCAAATACATTACGAAGATTGGGTTATAAGAAAACTTTTATCGATTTATGAAGATCGGAAGTCAGCATTCCTTAATAGTTTTTGACCAAGAAATGAAGAAAATAACGATTGTAACTATTAGGTGTCGCTTCCTCAATTAAGCACTTACTAAGCGATGATTAGTTTAACCTATTTTTTTTTATTTATCTACGTTATATTTAAACAAACATATTTATATTTTTAAAATCTCCAATAAATTTCGCATTAAATGTTAAAATAATTCTCCATTATGAGATAGACTATATCTGAAGGGCTTTGGTGGCAAGAATGTGACAAATCACAATTTTGAATATAATAAGTGTTTGTACAATACAAAACACTACTTTGTTTCTCTACAAAGCTCATTATAATGTTAGTTTGGGTACATTCCATGAGATCTCGATTTACCCAAACTAACATATTTTATAGAGCTACCTAAAGAAACTAAGTAGCATTTTGCGCAAAATACTCATTAACTTCATAATTGTGATTTGCCACATTCTTTTCCCAATCCTTCATATATTCTAGAAGAAAAAAGAAAAAAAGCTCTAAATTTTTTTATTTTTTCCTGTTCATATATAAAAATAAGTATATAAATGCTAAAAGAAAAAAATTGTAGAGCGAAACGTTTTCTTACAGAATGTATCCATTGCTATATATGGCACGTACCTGGCGCGCGTCGAATCTTGTAGATTACAAGAATATAAGGAACAATTCTGACTTTTTAAAAAAAAAATAAAAATATGATCAAGTCGGTAAGGAAAGTGTTTTTTTCTAATAAATGTAAATTAAAAATAATTAAAGATATCAAAATGCGGTTTGCCCAATTCCTTTTGGCTCCTATCACTCCTTAAACTTGGGGATCATCTGCCAACCTTACACTTTGAATAGAAGAAAAAGTTACACTCTATAATTGTTTCTCTCACAGCTATTGTTTTTCGTAAAATGGATATATATATATATATATATATATATATATATATATATATATATATATATATATATATATATATATATATATATATATATATATTTTCCATAGGCCTGATAGAAATTTAGATGTTATAGTGCATAATATATATGTCTGATACGCATGCATAACATTTTTGACTTTCAATGTTTTTAACTATTCATGAATTTTCAGTTTTTAGCGTCCGAGATTTGAAATAATAATATTTCGGAAAATTTGCCTATAATTGTATAATAGTGAATTACTTTAGAGTATTAGAAAAGGAAGAAATCTAGAAAAAATATATACAGTTATATATAATTGTTTCATTTTCTTTTATCCAACTGTACCAGCAACACTATGATATGAGAGTTTATTTCAACATTTACATTTTTTGTGACTTTAGGCATTATATGTGTACTCACATATTAGAATTATATTACACGAGTAAACACATTAAGAATAGACACATTACTTTATTTTTTGGAAATATAGATGTTTTCATTAAAACCATTAATTTTTTTTTCTATCGCTCGCCCATAGTAGCTTCTTCATTCTTTTATGGGGATACCACAAATAAGTCTTCCTACCTATTGATGGCAAACCGTCTTTGCCTGTTCGCTTCTTGCAAAAACCATACAAAGGTATCATTTAAGAACCCTGAGGATCTTTGTTGCAAGTTAAAACATTTATAATGTACATTCCTTATAAGTATTTATAACTTATTTTGAATTCAATTATTGATATTTGGAACAAATTTTGCATTATACCATATCGATCGATCCGCATTACAAGCTGGCAGGGCATTGGAAAAGCGTTCCAGCGTCCAACGGTTGACTAGTTATAAACTCGCCAGTTTGGCCTGTCAATTATGAATCCTAAATTGATACTAACTTGGTACTTCCACCATCAACTAGTTGTACAGGTTCAATTAGCTGGTCCCACTCAAGGGGAGAAAGGGCAAGCCTAAACTATTGCAAATCATTAGGTTATAATTTCATTTCCTTTGCTGTTAAATATAGTTAGAATAAGTTTAACTACTGGTTGCCTAAACAGAAGAAAAAACCGAAATTGCTCTTCGCGTAAACTTGAATCAGTTATCAAGATACGTTTGTCTGAAAGCTTTTTATAGAATGGTAATTATGTATTTTATATCATGTGGAAGTATTCCGCGAAAGTTGTAATTGTTATGAACGTCAGTGCCATATGCCAATGATTTTTATATTTCTTAATATTATAATCACAAATTATTCAGAATAATAAGTTTTACTACCTATATTATTTTTTTTGTTATATCATTACTAACAATTATTAGTTTTTGTTGAGAAGGTTGTTAATGTAGTGGGTAGTTAAGTACACTATAACAAGACTGTGTGTACAGAACTACCTGAATTATTTGATATGGGCATAATTGTAAAGTATAAACAATAACTCGATTTATCAGCTGTTTATTTTTTAGTTGACCAACGTGCTGTCTGTCCTTAAAGCACAAACTATACAAGTTAAAGAATATAATAGTTAAAGAACTATAACATTTAGCCCGACATTATATGTTACATTAGGTATTAGCCTAAATAAATGTAATAAACCAACTGGATGAAGGTGGTCTTAAGGTGGTATGTATTAAGGTGGTATGTAATCATTAATATAGACCTGAGAAATTCACACAATTTTGATAATTGCAAATACCCTCGGAAAATGGGGCATAGCTGGAGGGTCAAATCATATGAATTTTCTCAGATTATGGTTGCATTTATGATCTTTATCTAGATTATTTATTAAATAAAATACAGTGTGAGGTTAAGTGGTATTGTTCAATCCAGTGAGAACCAACTTTTTTGGGACAAAAATGTCGACGAAACCTGACATGACTAAAATAAAGTGTTAATAAGTACGGAAATAACTTTATTCAAATCGAATCAATTCGATTTGGCTATGCATGTGAACTAATGCATGAAAAAATTGAATCAGGATGGTCCCTGAGTCACGGAAAATATTTAAATAGCAACTAAAATGTTCACGTGGACCATGGTCTCATTTTATATAGAAAATTTAAGTATTTAGTTCTATTTTTTAAGTGGGTCAAGTTTTTTGTTGAATAGAAGGTGATCATTCAAAAGCTATTCAAGGCAATTAAGTTCCCATTGCACTATCATAAAATAAATAAATCCAAAATAGATAAATCCAAACTAAAGCAATCAAATCCGGGCGACAGATACCCCAATTTTGAAGAACTTCTATTTTATTAAGCTTTAATTTCGTATAAATGAAGTTAAGGTTTCATATGGCATTGGTCTGGAATTTGCTGCTGATTTACCAAAAAGTATGATGTGGAATTGGGTTTCCTTGAAAAAGAGGTTTTTTTTGAGAATGAAATTTTCTAAATTCCGTTTATTTCTGATCAATGAAATAACACGAAAATACAGTTTTGGTTAATTTGTGGATTTTTTTTTTTTTTTTTTGGTAAAGCTTTGTTTTAGGTCAACAATAAGTTATTTATTCTGTATTTTCCTGTTATTGACTAGAAACAAACTGAATTTAGCAAATTTCATTTTCAAAATCCTTCTTTGGCAGGGAAATTCCACACTACACTTATTAGCAAATCAGGGGCCAATTCTAAACCAATACCAAAAGAAACCACGACTTCATTTATACGAAATTAAAAGCAGAAATTTTCCAAAATTGGACTCCAGTTATCTTTAAAAAAAAAAAAAAAGAAGAAAAAAAAGTGTTCGCTATTGACTCCAAATGGGTCTCTTACAATAAATTTAGTTAAGTCAAACTGTAATTCTTAAAGAGAATTTTGCCGATTTTACGATGGTGCGATTAGAACTTAAATAGTCATGAATAGTTTTTGAGTGATCGCTTCCTATTAAAAAAAAAAATACAAAACTTAAATTTCTTGAGTGCAAGCGGAGAATGGTCCATGTGAAACTTTTTTGACTGTTGAGGTCTACTATCACTTCTTTAAATATTTACCGTGACTTGCGGGACACCCTAATTCTAGTTTTTTAAATTTAATTTTTTCATGTATTTGTCTACATTTATGGCAAAATCGAAGTGATTCAATTTGAGTAAACTTATTGGCACTCAATAAATCGTATTTAGTAGTCAGATTTCGTTGACATTTTTGTCCGAAAAAAAGTTGGTTTAAAAACGGTGTGCACACGCCATCGGTTCCAAGAAACACCCTGGCCCCGTGGTATATACTGGCGATATTGGTAAGTGATTAAAAATTTTCAGCTAAGTCATTATATTCTAAAACATCAATTATATACCGCGTGTGTGTGTGGCTTTCAAAAAAAAGAGTGTTACAAATATATTACAATTGGAAATAATAAGCGTTTACAACGTATTCATCAGGGCTATAGTTGTATTGTCATATAATACCATTGAATTTTATAACCCAACACGAGGCGCAATAGGAGTAATTAGGTTACATTTTATTTTTTATTATCTGAATGATAAACTTGATGGACCATTTGCTTGCTTCAGAGTATAAGTAACTTAACTCCAAAAATTAAATTTTACAAGAGAGGATTTTTTTAACTTTTTGTTTAATAGTTTCATAATATGGATGTACAAACCAAATTTTTAACTTTCAATCAGGTGTGTTTCGATTATAGCTTGACATTGGATAATAAATTCAGAATATCGTACTTTGTCTCATGAAATTTGTGACATAGGATTGTTCTGCATACTGCATTATCTTAACTCCACGCTTAGCTGGATATAATATTTTTCTTTTTAAAACATAACTAAACCCCATTTCGAAAGGTAGTTAGGCTTTTCTATTTAATAAAGACTATTTCTGCTCTAAAATTAATATAGTAATTCTGGCGCTGGATAGTTAAGTCAGAATTATTTTAAGTAGGGATAGATAAAATATTTGTCAATTCTATAATTTTGTTTTATTGAAAACTAGTTTCGAATGTTATACCAAGGTTTAAATGGATTATATCAAATATTGATGTAATCCATTTAAACCTTGGTGAGTACCAACATGTATTTGATTTCTTGTCTTAATTAAATTCATAATTCATAAATGTTTTATAATACTGATTTATATTACATCTAATTTAATATATATACAATAATACCAAACTATATTTTGAACTGCTTATTTTTCAATTTTGGTGTGTTTTTAGAACTGAAGATGAATGTATAACATCGAAACTAGTTTTCAATAATAATTGAACTATATATATATATATATATATATATATATATATATATATATATATATATATATATATATATATATATATATATATATATATATAATCATAATAATTACATTATTTTATAAAGTTGGTTGGTTGTTTTAAAAAGACTAAGGCATAAAACCTGTAGGTGATCAACGCCCTTGTTAACGCTTACGTACTTACATCAATAATATTGAAGGATGGTTAAATATAAGTGCACTATTATTTTATATATAAAGCTATATGTGTATGTGTGTGTGTGTGTGTGTGTGTGTGTGAGGCACCCTTTCTACTTATTCATTATTTGTTTTTAATGTTTTTATACAAAATGTTTTGGTTCTAAATTTATTATCTTTCCGGTGTTGATGAAATTTCGACCTAGACGAAAATTACTCACTGACAAGAGCAAAAATGCTTTGGTTATTCAGAAAGGGAGAAGAGCGGCGTGGCTGTGTCCATTTATCTGGGCTATGTTTAGCCCCTCTTGGTCCGGACAGCTGAATATGAAGCCGTTAAGGGATGAGGGAGCGCTATACTCCCTTATTTCGTAATTCTTTATAGTTCTATCCGTACATAACCGTCATATACTATTAATGTTTAATATAAAAGATTAATTCGTAACTGTTTTATAAAAAGCCAAGGGGATATGGAGAAAATAGTATCGTAACCACCAAACTACGTGGTGTGATATTGTCATATAAATAACAAAGTTTTGATAATATTAATATTTTCAGTTAACAACAATTAGGTATTAAAAGCGAGACATTAACGAGGGTTATTCCTTCTAATGAAATCTACCTATCAATAAACACAATATAAAAATTTAAAAAAATCTACTGGCAAGAAACATTACGTTTTCCTTTATTTAGTTTTAGGCATAACTATCATTTTAACATCTTAAATTAATAATATTATTTTAGATACTTAAATTCAGAGAACTATATCAACCCTATTAATGTTCAGTTCGATATCAAGTACTATCAAATAAGTATAAGAAGATACTCGAAAACGAGATGCCAAAATCGCTCGACCTTTTATGAAGCTTAAAGATGTAAGATGCCTTAAATGTTCTCCCTACAAACAATCTGTTATTCTTCAAATGTTGTCTGCTTTCAGAAGTTTTTAAACTGTTTCTCAGGTTTAAAAAATAACAGTTATAAAAAGAAAGCCCTCCCATTTATAGGGTAAGTCAAAGTGCTGAAACTTGATGTATTTAACTAAACTGGGACGTCATAATAAAAAAAAAAATAAATAAAGCATTATTAGAGAAGGGTGAGAATATGGGGCAAGTGCGCACGCACTAAATTTTACCAAGTTCGAATTTGCAGGACTGTACAATTTTTATTTTTGAAACTAGATTTTTTTAGAAATGTTCCTTAGACAATTATGTTTAAATGTTACATTCAAATCTACGTTTCAATCAAGCTCATTTTGATGAGATTGATAATTTCATCGAATAGTACAAGATATTTGGAAGACTCATTATTTAAGCAGGAGCGATTTTGGGGCATTAACAAAGTAGTTCGGTTTCTGAAGGATTATTATTGTAAGGGTAAATGGAAAGTGTGTTACTTTTCACGCACACTTGTCACAAAAAAAGGTCTGAACTTGCCCCTACTGTCATATTTTGCAGGGTGACTGTGGACATGGTCTTCAAAAATAAAATACTGTCAAGGAAAAATGTAAATCACAAAGCATCTTGCAGAAGAGTTTTTGTAGCTGCCCCTTACTGCCAAAAAAAAAAAGGCTTTCGTGGCTGGTTCTTGGATACATCAGTGTTTAGGCTTCGTGTTCCATAAACGGCAGCTCTTACCAGTTGAGGGTTTGGATTTAACGAGACAATTACGCAGTTACCCCCAAAACGCACTTACCCCACGTCATCATATAAACAACCTTATAAAGCAACGATGTAAATAACACCAATATTCTATGTATAAAGTAGAATCTCCGAATTATATATCAGGCCCTCAGCTATTATTACTAATCAGATATACTTTACGAATATTATCACACTTCCTAGAATACGTAAGCAAGTAATGAATTATCTTTAGAAATAACACACTTTTCAATGTCTCGGTAGTCTTTTAAACGTCCCATTAAAATTTTACACGGGACGGCTGGACTTTATAACAGCCCCAAGGATTAAATGTCCTGATAGGATTTCTTTGAACGAAAGAAAACACGGCATTTCATAACAAACCTTTTTGAAAATACTTCAAAGGCTTTCCTTACTTCATGTTAGCACAAGCTAAATTTTCTGAGAAATCTTTTTTCTTAACGAATGCAAGAGCCTCTTTAAAATACATAGCATCTCACAAAAGTAAAAAATTAAATATAATTACACAAGTGGGAATAACGTTTCCGTGTCAAAAAAGAAGCGGAGTTTAACTGTATCAAAAATAGGGGCTCGTGCTAAATTGGGATACGATGGCATTAATGGGAATTATTTTCTTAGACAGCAAGTCTTAGTCAGTATTGAACACTCATAAATCGGATCTCTATGTTTTTTTCTGTGATGGAATCCTTTTTTTATTGCCAGAATCAAGAAAGTAAAGAAAAAAAAATAATACTCAGTTATAATTTTAAAAAGTAAAGATCTATAAAAATAGGATATAAATGGATTTCATGATACAAAGAGATTTCTGTTGAACGTTAAATTAATACAGGTACACCTTCCTTAAATCACTTTTTTTTCGGAATCGGTGGAGTTTTGATTTGATATTGATTTAACGCTCTGAGAATGAAACTGGACAACGAGCAGACTTAATCGGCCATCGCTAATACAATCGCACAAGACGTTAGTTAACGAATTCAGCCAACAGCATTGTGTCAAGAATTACTTTATTTACGAAGGTATAACAGAAATTACATTCTTACATGAGATTACATCTCTGCCTTATCTTTGACTTATATACATACTGTTGCAAACTATCTAATCAACTGCTAAGTCTAAAGTTATTGGTCCTTTTATCTATAACTTAAGTGGTGGGAGTTGAAGAGGAAAAGGTGTCTAGACAGAAACGTGACAGAGAGCATTGGAGGCCGGATAGTAACAAATGATGCAGCAATAAATAAATAACAAATGTGGGTCATTAGCTCGCCCACAGTTAGATGGCAGCGAGGAAATGTGATCAACCCGCGAGAGAGGAGGTAACTTTTCCCCTTCCATGCATTTGATTGACAAGATAAGAATTGGCATGACTATAAATCGCATCTTTGTTACCGCTTCGTTGTAAATAGGTTTAATTTGTTAAAAACAATTTGAATGAAAACAATAATTAATAAACAAATGGGAATTCGTAAATTTATTTTTGAAAAATATAGATATGATCCATTTTGTTATAAATGTGAAAATTTATTAGGAACAATTTGTATAAAAACGAGAATTAATAAATAAATGGGAATTCATAATTTTTTTTTTCAAAATAAATTACGTAAGTTTCAAGCGGAACATGTTCTATAAACACCCTTTTTATTTAAACATATTGATTTTGTAACATAACTTTGTTTCTTCACAAAATCACAAAATATATTTAAAATATTTCAGTTTCAAAATCGGATAAGTCGATCCCTTCGGAGCTGGAGATCCTACATCGATTGTTATTGGATCGATTTCATCATCAACACTATGGTCAAATTCCCATTATTTGTCTTCAATATCCTTTATGTGTTTAAACACACTTTCACACTGTTCTTTAGTCTATGAAAGACAACGCCAATGTCAAGTTCAAAGCCTGGTTTATCAATAAGCCGTTAAAACAATACAAGCTGAATATTTCGAAAGAGAAAGTCAATATACAAGACAATAGACAATAAAGAAAGATAATATATAAATATACAATATAATCACAATACAGGGACAATAAAAAAAATATAGCACAAGCTCGCAAACAACAAGATATATACCATTTAAAGGTATTACTTTTCACTTTCCCTGAGCTTTGTGTGAAATATATAGTAAGAGGAAGTATTATTTTTTAATTCGAGTTTTCCACGTAAATACACGTTTTAAGGTTCTCTGAGTCCAAAAAACCAAGTCCCGCAAAATGGTCTGTGTGTCCGTGTTTATGTGAACGCCTAGATTAAAAACGAAAAGTTGTATGAAACTCAAATTACGTACTTAAAGTAGATAGATGCCTATGATGTTACATCAAATTGTTCGTCAAATTCGACTAATTGGAAGTGCTTAATATCATCGATTTTACAATTTTCTCGAAAATGGTCTAACGATGAAACGCCTAAATTCTTCTACTTAAAGTCCTTTAACTTTTCATTTTTTTAGTGCATCACCGAGGAAATTCAGGGAAAGAACTTACGATGAAAAGAATAATTTATTTGCGCATAACTCTAAAGGTATGCATTTTATGGTAAAATATAGCTATGCAATCATAATACCTAATAATTTAATTCTCTAAACATAAAAAATAAGCCATCGAAATAAATCATAGCAAAGATATAGTGTATCTTAAAGGACTGCAACATCCTAGATGGAAAAGCGAGCACGTTCGAAAGGAGACGGATCCAACCGAACCTCCTCCCACCAAGCCGCCAAGTTCTTTTCAACAATACGCTCTATAATAATGCAATGTAAGGATATAAAAGTATAAATTAAATTAAAAATTTTCAATTTTATATTGTTCAATGGAAACAAAATATTTCCATGGAAACTGAATGGAATTTCCATAGGAATACTGAAACATTTAAAATAAATTTTTAGCTTGGCAAACCTAAAACATATATTGTACAGCATTGTCGAACTAAAATTGTTTGAAAAACTATTTAATTGTATTTTTTGAGGGAAGACCTGAAGAAGTGGATGCTGTTGAGTTTATTTCAAGTAGTATTTATATGAACTCTTTAAAATTATGTTCAAAAGATTATTATTATAGGATGGTAAAGAAAAGTTGTGTGATGCGCGCACCGTACCAGATTTATAAAGGTTTGGAGGGAGGCTTTAGTTCCAACTGGGCAAAATATAGACATGGTAAGTGATATGTCAATATAAATATGTCGATAAACAATAGATTGTTTATGGAGGGGAGGGGGGAGGGAAGGAGATGCGTTAGCACCTCATTAGCTGAAAGCGTTTATTGGAACTTGCCAAAAGAATAAGAGAAAGTTGCCACGGGAGCAAACCAAGCAGATACAAAATAAATACTTGCTATCCCATCCCAGGTCAAACCATGTGTTTTTTACTAACCTCTGTAAAACTACAATTAAATATTTATTGATATATGTTTCAATTATTTAGTAATACTTATTTTTGTAAATAATTTAATATATATAAAGCTATAAATGGTCTCCGATAACTGCCGATGATCTAAGCTAAGAAAAAGCGACTACATTGTATACTGGTAAAGGTTCGATTGCCAGCGCGATAGAAGTTCCGTGCAATTTTTTTAGAACCTTGAAAATCTGGATCTGAATTTCTTAGACTCATGGCTGAGGGTGGTTCTGGTCTGAAGAGAAAATTAAAAAACAGTATTATGTCCAGTTTTTCGGCATTTAGACAAACTGATTTTTGTTGCCGCGCTAGTTGCAATGTTAAATTGTATCCTCCCGATTTTGTAATCTTTCGGTTTTGGATTGCCTACGCTACGGAAACGAACCCATAGAGGCATTAAAAATAAAAATAAAAAAACAAGCGAAACATTGGTAACAAAAAAATCAAAACTTCAGAATAATTTAACGTCTGTTAGGAGGCTGGTTGACTATTACAGATTACTGAAAGTAATCATACCTACTCATATAGTATCAAGCAATAATGATTAAAATTTTTTTATGTTTATGCAGCCAGAAGAATGACTATAGCGTGTCCTAATTCCGTGCCATTAACACTAGATTGTATCTCAACGACGGGGCGCTAAACATTTAGTAGACCTAATGACGTTCCGTAAGGAAGTCGCCATGATACGTAATTTAAATATTTCTTGTCAGTAGCACGCTATGACCTTTCAAATTATATTACGTATGATATATATAATCAAATAATTTAACTATACTAATTTAACAATACTGAAAAATAAGATAGCCGTCATTCAAAAGCAGATGGGTTTCCTCCTGTACTAGCAGAAAAATAAAACATGCTTCAATCCGCTGTAAGCTTGAGAAGTAGTAGATTGGGTTACCCTTAGCAGAATTCGACCATACGATAGATAATCATCAGAGATTGGATGGAGGAACAGCAAAGAAACGTGATGTTCAGGAAAAAAATAATATTTTTTTTTTGTAAAATTAAAAATTTGTGAGAACTTCAGTCGATATTTTGATTTATTTCCTTAAATCCAGAGTGAGGCTAATATCACTGGGAATATTTTTTGCTAACGTACTTCAGAAGTGATGCAAAGTATTATACCATATTATACATTGCACCTCAGATATTACGCCCTCCGGGTAACTGCTCCAATTTTCAAGAAACAAAGATTTAGCTTTTTTATCCTGAATAAACATCTGCTTACATCTATTTTGTCAAAAAGAAGCCACAACAATGAGCATGCCTTAAGCGAACTACATGAATAATGATAATATCTTTAAAAATTAAAAAAAGTAGTCCAGTTTTATGCTTTAGGTAAATTCATTTCAAGTTAGTAACTATATTATATCAACAGTACTGATCAAAACACTATATTTTATTAATCTCCTTATTTGTAATATTTAATATATAAATAAATCATTGATTTAATACGATTAGTAAAAAAAAAGAGCACAAAATTCCCAGAAATAAACGTGGAAACAAAAATGATCACGGCTCATAAAATATTACATACACCGCAAGAGAAGAGCTCAGGTGTGAGGTAGCAAAGGAAACTGCTGGAAAATTTAAGAGGTTCCGAGTCAAAGAAATCCACAGGAATTCCCCGGTACTACTATCTACGGTAGCTTTATCTAAAATTGTTCCACCACCTTAGAGCAACTTATCTTCTTCGTAATAAGAAGTATTTTAAAATAAATTTGACAAATAAAAGTTATTAAAAATTAAACACATACCTGGAAGTAAATGGAATATATATATCATAAAAATCTTAATAAATACATTAGTAAGTGCAAAAAATATTTTGTTTTAATAAAGGAGACGTTGGTTAAAGATGCGAATAGAAATACACATATTAATAAAAATACCAGAGAGTGAAATTAACTCTTTTTTTTCATTCTAAATGAATAAAAGTCATGATATAATTTTTATATTAGGCATCGATCAATAAAAGTCATGGCATTTATTATGACAATGAATCATCACTTTTATTTTTAAGGTACAAAAAATAAAAATTCATAGTCTGATTTTTATATTTGAAATCAAAGAATCTGTTGAAAAATCATCAGCCTTTTCACTTCCCACAATCTCTACGTGGCTCGGGATCCATTGTATTCTTAGGTCCCATACCGTATTAACAAAATCGTATTGTTGTTTGATATTTCAACAATAAGTGTAACCATTATTTGACAGACTATGTATAGAGGCTTGAGAGCCGATGGAAATACAATTTTCCTTGCAGGCTATTTGAACTTTCTTGAATATAGTGAAGTTTCTTCAATAGAGTGAGCATATATTCATATGTTAAATCTTAAAATCGATATTATTTTCTTGAGGAGCGCCTCCGATAACGTAATAATGGACCTCAATATCAAGGATATACTTAAAGCTTAAATTAAGCGATGCGTGAGCGTGGGATGTTAAAATCTATATTTTCATAATAAGTGATTTCAACAGCCCAATAATGGACATCAATATCGAGGTATCTTAAATATTAAAATAAATCGATACATGAGCTCGGGATCTAATAATCGATAAACTAATAATGGACCTTAATATTGATAATATTTTTAAAAAAATTATATTCATGCTCAAATTAAAAATAATTAACGCTAACTTTCATTTTTTGTATTCTAAAAATAAAAATCATGGCATACCTTTTAATCTTGATTGGCAAATATGAAAATTATATCATGAAGAAAAATAAAAATTAATTTCAATTCCTGATATTCGTTATTCCATAGTTTGGCAGCAAAACGCCAAACTATGGAATAACGTACATCGGAACCGAGGGGTAGTTGTACCGGTCCAAAGTTTGAGAGCGCGCTCTAGATATTGTGATCTGAAGTGAATCGGATCCTCTCCTCACCCAGAGATAGAACCATATTGTGCTATAGGACTGTCAATTGTTCCCCTCTAAAGCGATTCACAAAGCTTTAACCAATCAATCAGATCCACCTCACGAGTTCAAGTACTGCCCGATACGACTCAATGTTCTCTCTTCAGTCAACAAATAGGAATTAATAACCAGCAATATTCGAGCGATTAGTCTTGAGTAGTGTTTTCCAAACTTTCGGCATCTGTGTACCTCTTCTATAATTTTCGTTACACTAAGTATTCTTTGTAAAAAAATAAAAATTGCATTCACTTTAATAACAAATAAAATATATTTATTTTTTCCTTTTTTAGTACAAAAAAAGAAATAATAATAAACGATAAATAAAGTTTAATCATAATAAAACATGAATAAAAGTTATAAATAAGATTTATTGCGATCAATGAGAAGGATGGAACTGTTGCGACGACAGATCATCATAATTTTATTATTTGGTTGTTCACTTTAATGTGACATGCGGTTCAATTTCCAAAAGGATGTTACACTAGTATTGGGGATTCCTTTATAGGATCAAATTAATTACTCAATCACACTTTTATCTCTGTACTTATATTTTAAATTTTAAATTGAAAAAATTGGCGGTCGTGAAAAACTAGGAAGGTAAGACAAATAATAATGAAAATTGTGTATAATGGTTGATCATAAGGTTAATCAAGGAGATGGTTCGGGTGATAGTCAAGTATATAAACTATTATATCAGCCAGTAGTGTTTTCATCTTAAACTGCAATATTATTTCTATTTTTCTATGCGTTCATATTTAAGTTTGATTTTATGTCTCTATATTCCTACATTACTCTTTCATTGTATCTTTCTTTTTAGCTCTTATGAAGATCTACAATGCAGGTAGAAACATCAGCATTAAATAATTACCACTATTTTATTTTATTCTTGACACGCCACACTAACCATCTTCTTCTTAAAAATGAAAATTATTGGAAATCAATGAAGAAACGATTCCTTGGATTCAAGAAAAGATCGAAATTAACGTGATAATTAAAATTAAAATTAGATTTGCCGTCGGATGAGACCAAAAGCAGCTCGATTGATTAAGCATACTATCTTTGGTGAATTTTCGGCGTTTATATGATTTTCACAATGATTAGGAAATGTCGAAAGCCAGCTTGTGCTATTTTCAGCAAAATTTGTTTTAGGTTGTTTTGCAAAAAAGAAAAACATCCTAAAAACCGACAGACTTGGAACCAAATTTATTCAAAAAGGTAAAACGGGGTTTAACAACGACATCAAACTTGATTTTTAAAATAATGCCAACTCCGACAATTCACCAAAGTCGTTTGGTTGATCTATCGAGCCCCTATTGGTCTCATTCGACGCCAAATCTAAAATTCTCACGTGATAGGGATCCGTTTTTTGATGATAGGAGTAATTTATTTATTAATTATTATTTATTAATAGGAACTTTTTTGTTCTGCGTAAAATTTGCTATTCAACTCCCGAGGGTTTTCTTTTATTGGGGGGACGCCCTGCATAACAAGTCTGTTGTACAACTTTGAAATTAAGAATAATGAGATAAATTTAAATTTTTAAAGTTACAACAAAAGATATCAGTATATACATGATCAGTTTTCATAAAGGCGAGGAGCGAGGAAAATTTAATGCTTGCAACAGCTGCTTGTATTATTTTAGCAACTCATCGTAAACGAAGATACTGGGTGAGGCCCTCATTGCAAGCTCGGAAATTGCTCAGTGGGGCTTCACTTTTGAGGGATCTTGAGGGAGATGATCATGTCTCCTTAAATGGAGAAATGCGAACAGACGGAAGCATAATTCTAAGAAATAATTCTATTTCGTTCTATTTTATTATTTTATTTCTGGACGAAATAATTCTATCGAATCGCTGGTCTGACCAAATCACTGTACAGAAATGTATTGACGAAATTCACAAACAGAAAAATAAGCAATTAAACACTGGACATGCTTATTTATGAACGTCTGTCGAGAACTGCGTAGAGGGACGGACGGCTATTTTCTATAACTTTCTTTGATCTTTGATCGTCATTAGCCGGCATATAATCTGTGATATAACTTATATAACCGTTTATAAACGTTTTTGTACAATTTTTTTTTTATGCTACTTTATAATAATGTTGTACAACTTTTAAAAATTTGTTATATCACATGGATTGTTACACAATGAGGACCCGACTTTACGAACATGATCTATGAGCACTTTTTTATCCACATTTTTTTAATACAAACATTTGTTGTTTAATAAGTAGAATTTTATTCGATACTTTTCTCAAATAAAAACAATTATGAAAGGAAACCAAAATGGCATAAAGTAACTACTTTTGAGAAACAATAACAAGAATTAGCTAATTATATATCGATAAACAAAATTATTTTTTCACTATATTTTTATGAATCTTTCTTTATTATTGATGTACAACATATTTGTTTAAATCAAGCATCTTTTATTATTATTATATTTTATTATTATTATTATTTTATTACCTACGTGTGTGTATAGATCTTTCAATGACATTTTTTTTTTGTTGAAATCACGCGGGTGGTTTCCTTGATCCGCGTTATAGTAAAACGTCCCATGGTAAAAGTTTATTTCTTAAAGTATTAATTATGTGCGATTTGTTAATATGTACTTCATGATAGTACATATTAATGGGTCGCAAATTGATACAACTACCTATCCCTTAATACTCCAATTAGCAAAATCATTGTGTCATCCCCTCGCATATTTCATTCCTTTATTATCAGTTGGTTGAGCATCAATTACCTATTGAGTCATTCCCATGTTCTCCTGCCCCTATAACTCTCAATCTCTATGACTTTATAAGATAAATTATATTTGGAGAGTAGAAGCCCCGCGCTTCGTTATTACATCAATATATCTTTGTTCAGATCTAATATTCTAGGGTCTATAATCCAGAATATGGTTTACCATCTGAAACTAGGGGTTATGGGTAGGTATCGAGACATCAAAGCCACTATCATACCGCAATCATAATTGCTAATGCCAGTAATCAGATTCTCTTTAACTGCGGTTCGTGATCTGGGATAGTTTGTGAGGTTTATTGAGGTCCATAAGCTTTTATTGCTGTGAGGTTAGTATCTTATAATGTTAAGGTTGATTTATATTGCACTCATATTCACCTATTAATTATAGAATTATTTTTTTCCTTACGTCCGGCAGCACTCAAATGCCAGTCTCAAATTATAAGGTATAGAAGCCATCTTCTTTTCATAGCCTTGGATGACTATAAATATAAGTAAATGTTTCATTTCAGCATTATGTAGAATTACAAATATTTCCTCAAGCTAAGGTTCATCAGTCATATCATAATTTATTTTTGGAAACCTTCAGAAATCGTTCTTTGCATAGCACTCGACAAAATTACATACACTGCTGTAATAAATAACATTGTTGATCTTAACAGGTTTAAATCGGAAAGTAACTAATTAGATCTTTTAGGCTTAATTCAATATTAAATATTAAATATTAAAATCAATAGATTCTAGAATATACTATAATACTACTAATATAAAAAATAAAAACTGATTTAAACTATTTTTCATGTCAAAATTTCATTTAAAAAAATAAAAATCAGCCTATATTTAGATTATTTAGAATTTTTTATTGTTATCGATGTTTACGTAATATATTTAATTTGTGTATACTCTGCCTATCGGGATTGGACAGATTCGATGGCCATGAATTGAAAGTTGATAGTTGAAACAATGGATCATGTGATTAGTTCAACCTAAAAAAAAAAAAATGAATAATTTACCGGAATACCCCTTTTCCGGCGTTTTAAATATGAATCAAATAAAGTATCATATACATCATATAACGTTCTATATATTATATACATCCTTGATTTTAAGGCTATTAATTGCTTTAACTTTGAAATTCGACAACAAATTATGTGTCGGATGCAAGCATAGATTATAGGATACAATATACCAGTTCAGACCTCTATATAGTATCCAACTTATATGGTTATTGAATTCGAAGATATTTATAAAAAGATATCCCCTATAACAAGGTATATAGAGGAATGTTGAACAGAGAATTAGGATCGTTATTCGAGGATCAACTTTAGGAAAAATTCGAGATTTATTCGATTCAAAAGAAGGATTGAAGACCATTACATAAATAAAATATGTGCCTAATAATTTTTTTATTGATCTTCAAGATCGTTTACAGAACTTATTATAATTTTGTATTTAATTATTTATATTTAGTGTTATACAATTAATTCCCTTAATAGACTGCATAATGCATTTTATAAATAATTTGTATTCCAGAGAAAATGTATTATAGGGCTTTCGTTTAATATCTTTTACGTGATTTCAACTCGGTAAGCAAAATAAATTAATATTTAAAAAAAAAATTAAATTATTTGTTACTTACAAGCATTAAACAGGCCACTGTGTTGCTATCCGTTGGGAGACTTACTGGAGAGGCGAGTATGGATAGAGTTAACTTCAGACAGCGAGGTCGAACTTTCAAGTAAAAAAAAAAAACTAATAAATTTAAAAGTCGTAAAAAGAACCAATTGGTTGGCGTAAAGAACTAAGTAGCTAGGTCAAACCTGTAGCCAACTTCCAGAATTACAACCCCTTTAATCCACCTAGTCTCTGGGACGGATGATTACTTCTAAACTGAAAGGTAAATTTAACATGATTTTCTTATAAGATGTTTATCGTTCTTACCGAGTTATTGCAGGGTTTATTAAGGCTATGGCTATTAGGGTTATTTAACGAATATTGCATATCTTCGTAGAAACGTGAGTGTATATATATCGCTGAATAACTGAGTTGAACAGAGCGTATTGTAGAGAACAGGACAGGAGGAAAAGGCGCGTTTCGGTCACATCCATCTGCTTTTGGATACTGTGAAATGTGATTAAAATGTAATTGAAATGTGACTTATAATGTGAAAATTTAACTCATTCTCCACTAAACCTTTAATTGGAACTAGTAAAAACGGTTCTAAATTATCTGAAGTGAAATGATCATTTAAAATGTATAACTACATACATTAAATTTACTACAGTATATAACTAAATTAATTAGCAAGGAGATATGTAATTGGCTCTATCTACGATTCTCGTCATAGAGATCTTTCACAATAAAAATTTTAATATATTTTGTATATACTATTCAGTATCGAAATACTGAAATATATATTTCATGAAGTAGCAGAGGAATAGTAAATTAAATCTATTAAAATAAATATGGAATATTTGGTAATATGTTAATTAAAATAAATAAACATATACCATTAAACAGGAACGTTGCAGTTTTTTACCAGATTTCCCGACAATAATAAATATTTAAATTTTCTCAGCTTTATTATAGCATATATAAATTTTCCATATTATATTATAAAATATTTTAATTTTCCGAACTCTTTTGGATTTCAACTTTTCACTTACCTATGAATGTTGACATTTTCTCTCTCTAATTCAACCCATAAAAACGCCATCATGAAATTTGTCCATACATTCTTGATGATGCATATTTAACACTTTTTTTTTTTATACATATATTAAAAATTTCTATTTAGTATAAAAAAAAAATTAAGCATTTTCAGATTGGTATGGTATATTCAAAAAACATATCAAATTAAACTAAAAATGGGAAAATCTTCATGCTATGTCTGATATATTTATTAGATTATCATTTTTTAATAAATTATTTTGAAAAAAAACTTTTAATTTATCAGTTTTTTTATTATTGAATCTCATGAATAAAATAAAAATCTAGTTCTTAAGTTGTATTATCAAATTTTCAGGTGTGTTAAAAAATAAAATCATTTTCACGATAAATGTTTTTAATCCTTAATATAAGTTTCGATTAAATTCAAGAACACATACCTAATTAAGCCCATCCAAAAACATTCATAAAAGTCTATGGACAGTCTATAGTAGTATGCTACTACCTCACAGATTCACGATTCAGCAAAAAAGATACACTTACAAAGCCTGTAACATTTTTAATCCAAAATTTTAAGACTGGTAACAGAAGCTCTTTGATTCGTAAATATCACATACGTAGCAACTATCGACCAACACATACATAATCTTTATTCTATTTTCATAATAACCTACACGGACACCATAACAGACCGATAGACGTTATAGCTACTGCTGGCATGACCATTAGGAAAAGACTAAAAAGGAGCTGGATGAGGGACTCATTTTCTGAATTAAAGGACTAATCCAAGGAAGAGGTGTTAATGTGTACTATCCTTTTTCGTGTCTATCATGCCACGTATTATACTTAACATTTAAATTTATAAGTGTATCATTTATTAAAGCAATAAAAATTATCTATGTAGCTCATATCGTCGCCACTGCGTTTAACGAATGAACGTGAAAAATCGCATTAATGAAATCCCTTAGTTTTTTTTTTTTTTTTTTAAATTAACTAGAAGCATATTTGTAATAGTTTATAATAGAATCTCATAACCAAAAATCTACGACTCAGAGAAGTAAAAAGGCCCAGTGATAAACAAATTATTATTATCAATGGGGAAGTTAAATGCAAAGTTCTTTTTTGATTTCTTGAAAAGTAGGTATATTTACATTTGTTAGTTAATCATCGTGGCGACAATATTTTGTGCTAATTATTGAATTAAATGTATATACAATCTAAATTTAATTGTTTTCTTATATTTCAATCAAAATTTTATGAGTAATAAATAACTAATTTTCAAAATGAAAAAAATAATTAACGATGAAATGTAAAGAATAGTAAATGGATATTTTGAATTGAAAGTCACAAGAAAAATAATGAAATGTTATTGATTAATCGTTTTTGAATAATTTTTTTTTGTAGGAATAACTCAGAGTTTAATATAAATGAAACAATAATGAATCAAAACTTAATTGTTTTTTGTTAGAAACTAAATTATTTCTTTCTTTTTTTCTAGGTAGGTCACCAATTAAACTTTCTCGTTTTTTCTGCAGTTTTTATCGTAATACTTCATTGAAAACGAATTGGTGAGCTAATGTTTAATTACGTATTATTTCCTCATTCAAAAGAATTTTAAAGTAATTGGTTAATAGCAAGGCGGCAAATATGAACCGATTATTTGGGAATGTATACGGCGATGTGGAAATGACCGTCAACTGTGAATTCAATAATACTCGGAGAGCATTGACAATACAGAAGGTCTTCTTTAGAGAGATGACAGCCTCAGGATCTCCATTAGAGACATGGAACATTTTATAAGGTCCCAATGCTTACAACAATTGAAATCTTGTAATAATTATTTTTTTTTATTACGTATTCAAATCACGCCTACCTGTAGTGTCGTAGCATATATAACGACGATTTAGTGTGAATGGGCAGTTATTATATTCACGCAAAGCGTAAATTGAAAGTATTCGTCATATACTGTAAAATAAATAACTTAGAAATTAATGTTACTTGCGACAATACATGATAGTGGTTCTCAAACTTTTTTTTCGCTCCCTCCACCATCGATCATAGGCCTTCAAGAAATGATTTATACTCTATTATAATAATGGGAGGTTTCTTGTAAACAGATCGTCCATATTTTTGGGCTATGAATTCTTTTATATCTGCTAGCATAATCGTTAACCAGTCATTTTCTTTCGTGAATTGTTGTATTAAGTCTATACGCTTCACAGGTATACGGTACAGTAAAAAAAAACACACGTACAAAAACTTCAAATTTTTCAGTCAAACACTTTTAGGACTATCACCAAAGCTCCTTCGTACATCAGCAACTTTACGTTATATACAGACCTCAATATGCCTATAGTTAACGAACGCATACGGACCCACTACAAACGATTTCACGATAACTTACACGGACATCCTAACATGCTCATACAAGACCTGGCGACAACCAACATGCCTCACAACACTCGCAGAAGGCTGAAGAGGAGCTGGATGAGGGATCTCCTAGCCTAACTACATCCGATAATCACGACAGGAAGAGGTGCCGCTGGGTACTACTCTTTCTCATTCCTTTCATGCAAACGTTAAAATCTTCTTAGCCAGCACATTCACTGATTGTCTCATAGACAGGTGTGAATTTAAAAATAAAACCAAAATTTGGGCAATCTCAAGGCCGGACGAGCAAAGACTCCTTGAGAGGAAGATTTTACGCCGAATCTATGGCCCGTTAAAAGTAGGCGAAAACTGGACTGAAAAAGTCATCAGACTTTATGGCAGACTTAAATGGGCTGGACATGTTGCCAGGATGACCCAACAAGACGTTCCCAAAAAGGTGGATCAACTTTATGGATCAAGAAGAATCGGAAGACAGAAACTGCGGTAGAGAGACGGTGTCGCAAGTGATGCCGGAAATCTGCTTGCTGTGCGAAATTGGATTACAGCCGCACAAAATAGGGAAGGATGGCGAAAGTTGCTCAAGGAGGCCTTGCCTCACTAAGTGGGTTGTCGCGCCGCTGATGATGAAAAATAACCAATATAGAAACTGAAGCCAAAGATTACATAAACTAAAATACTGGCTTCAGAAAAGATGCCTAAGGGAGGCAATTCCAGTTTCTCGCAATAGGACAATTCCACTTTTTCAATACGGTATAAAATAACTAGCAAACAATCGGTTCCTTGACCATAAAGCATATTACAGAACATTTAGTCGTATATTGTGATATGGAGATTTTTTTTTAGCTTACCTTATCAACTAAGCACTTGAGCTTATTACTGGAAATTTTCGCAACAATAAGTTTCCTTTGCAGCTTAAAAACAAAAGACAATTTTGTGAAATCCTCGGCCAAAGATGTATGCAGGATTACGCTTTGATAAACCGGAGAGGATCATACTTAACCACCAGAGCGTGGGCTAAACCTCTGCACCCCTTTAATTTTTTTTTAATACACAATTTTTTATCTGAGCCGAATTTATTATATTCTAGTAATATATATTCATTCACTAGATTACATATATATATATATATATATATATATATATATATATATATATATATATATATATATATACATATATATATATATAAATATAATGTTACTAACTAGAAATAATGAGTAATAAATTATATCAAAGTAGATTGATTTGACTGAGTCACAAGTTATTTAGATCTGTAGTTGCATTCACCCTTCTGAAGATTCCTAAATACATATTCTTTTTCATATCTTACCAATTAATAAATAAATACATTTCTTTTGGTCAGGCAAGTGTAAAAATCTTGACAGATATAAATAAAAAAATTGAATCTGAAGGGTTAGGGGACTTTGAATTTTATATTTTTAATATTAGCGCCTCCCCTCTAAGCGGGTATCGATCCTGTCTTTTACACTTAAATAATTCATAAGATTGGAAATCTACAAGGTTCTAGGGAGCTAAAATAATTATTAAATCGGAAACGTATTGTATTAGATGTTTATGTAAATTTAAATTTAAGTTATCTTTTCAGGTCGTCGTATCGTAAATAAACCCGATTGAATATGTAATATTTCCAATAAAATTACAATTTACTAATTGTTCCAATTACTACAAAATTACTATGACTATTGGACTGCATGTCTTGTTTATGTAATTGTAGTTTTCTAGCAGATCTCTTAAGTTTCCTGGCTTGGAAAAGGATCAAGAATAGTTGATTTTAAATAAGTTATTTCTTAATTCAGCAGGAATCTATAGTCCAGATGAAAGTTGGCATAATTGTACCATTTATATTGTTTATAGACGTAGAGCAGTCAACTCATCAATGCCTATTCATCGTCGTGTTAGTTTGTCTGCATTCCAGACATCTTTTTTGTAAATATTTATTAACTAGTAAATATGATTTTAACATTCCAACTTGAAGTAAAATTTAAGATAAATATATATTATATACTTGTACTTATCTATATATTTGTTCAAAATTATGGATGGTCAATAGCAGGCCAAAACATTCTCTAAACTACGGCCTGCGGTTGACGTTGGGCCCGCAAGCACCTTCACTCCGGACCACCAAAGAGCATGAAAAAAGGCAGATAGGTTTTGACAAGCCCCATCTTAAGGTTTAGAAAAAAATCAATATTTTCAATGTTTAAATTAGACTAAGGTCTTGTTCTGATATAATTACTAATATAAATTTTTTTATTTTATTCAACCTGCAGTAATATTATAAATAAAAAAATAACAAGTTTGTTATTTATTATGACCCCCACGACTTACAAGGGAAGGTTGCTGAAGTTTCTTCATCGATTTCAATGAAACATTTTTTGGTGATATTAGGTCGAAAAATATTAGACACGTGCCCGAGGGTTCTTGAAAAGTAGGAGAGGAGAAAAAAATATATTTTATATAATTTCAACATTTTTTTATATAATTGTTTTCTTTTTTTGCTCTGCATGGATTTTAAAGTTCACGCATACCAACCGATTTGTTTTTTATGAAAAAAAAATCCGATTGTATTAAATGAGTTTAGATATAAAAAAAAATACAAAAAACAAAACATGCTTTTAGTAAAGTAGGAAAAAAATATATATATTTCAGGAAAAAGCAAATCAGAGTCGTACTTAGCGTCCTTAAAAACTATTTAATAAGAATTTTCATGGAAATCAAAAAATATAAATTATTTTGCTTGCTTTTGCTGGAGGATTTTTTTTAAAGAAATTATTTTGCTCAATACTTTTGCCTTCTATTACTCCCTTAGATTTTTGTTCGAAAATCGTAAAAATCGCGGTAGCTTCAACACGACTCCACCGATTCACACAAAGCTCCGGAGTGTTTTACCCGATCTCCAACAAAGTAGAACCGGATATATACAAAAAAATGTTTGAGGAGTTTATTTTTTATTTTACAATGCTATTTTATCTCTTATAAAGGCATAAAATCTAGAAGTTATTGGCATGGATTAGAGAACAGAAATTTAGTTTTTCAAGGTTGTAGTAACATTGAATTTGTATTGCTATGTTTTATCTAGGTTAAGTTGAGCTTGATATCTATTTAGCTGCTAATACATTAGTCTATATATATAGGGATGCCATTGGGCAATCATTGAGGATGATTATCCCAAAATTATGTAAGCTTATGAATAATTAGAATTTCTTACCTTGTCCTCTAAATTGGATACCTTTCCAAGGACCTGGTTTGTGGTTACCATTATTTAATAATTAACCAAGATAATGTTCCTACTTTTAAGTTTAATACTAATGTTAATCAAAGTTACTGTTATCTTAATGAAATATATTCATATTAAATATGGGCATGGTTACTAAAGAACAACCTCCTTGCTAACATTTATCTTTATTCCTCAAAATTAAAACAACAAACTATTACCATAAAAAGTGTTAACTTCTTGGTAGGGTTTTAAATTAACTTATCCCTTATCTCTGAGGGTACGCGCTGAGGTGACATCTGTCATCGCCTGTCAGTTACCCTTCTTTCTACCTGCTCGTCCCTTATTATCTTATTAAATTGTGTAACGATAATATTGTCCAATATCAATACATATTAGTATTCAATCCTGAGGAGTTATGAATGCTTTAGTAAACAGCTGACAACGGTTGAAAAAAAAAGTCCTCCAGCAAAAGCAAGTTAAATAATTTATGTTTTTTGATTTAAAAAAAAAAAAATGTCATTGAAATCGTTGATGCCAAGTCCGTAGCTTCTTGTTCTTGTTGATGGAGGTGTACATTTGGCCCGCAGGACAAAAAGTTCGGAGACCTCTGCTATAGAAAATAGTTTTCAAGAACAAAAACGCCTATTTTTCCACATCAAACCAAAGGACCTTTTTATTTTTTAATACGAAACTAAAGTTAACATTTGACAAATTTTCACTGAATATTATCATGATTGATTTGATAGTAAGCCAAAACTATTTTGCCTCCAAAAGTATGCACATAGCCACTCGAGAGTTAAGATCTAGGTACCTAAGTTGGACGAGGAGGGAGGGGGGGGAGAGGGATCAATTTAAAAAATGGTCCAAGTTGTGAAGTGTTCCGGATCCGCTAGGGGAGGATGGAGGAAGTTGAGGCCCAGATGTTCCTATTCAACTCGAATAACAAGGACAATGGCCCGGCCTTAGCTACCGGATTTATTTTCCAAGGCTTAGAGATACTGTCTCTTCCCAATGTCTCAAAACAATTTCAGCCATTTCTGCCCCTATTTCTTATCTAAAGGCATTTCTTATTATTTAGAAATATCCAACATTTATATTTTCATAGGTGACGCATATGTCTCGTATTTTTCTTATTTTCTATTTATTAACAATTAGCAACGGTGACATTCCAAACATTTTTATTCTTCTTTTCTTATATGTATTTTATTTATCCAACTGTATCCACGTTTCGGGGTTGTTTCCCCATCTTCAGGATTACTTTCTACAAATTTAACAAAATAAAAACCATATTGTATCAACATTAATAATCACATTTTTAACATAAAAACATACGATACTCCACTTTACATTAATAATTATTTTACCTTTTAGTCTGCATGATTATGTATACAGGAATACTGTATATGTACAAGAGTTACCAAAGGATATTTAGCTCATATTTGTTAGAACAGTTATGAAATGATCTTAATAGAACGTGAACTCACGATAAACTCACTGTTCTATTCAAATACCCACCATATAAATAATAACCTACCACACATTATGTCCAAATTTATTGTATTAAAATATTTTTTAAATCTATTAATCTATATAATCACTCTATTCCAACCAGTTATCATTATTATTTTAATTTCGCTATTATGACATACTACTATTTGTTTTATTTTTATCTTTTTGATATCTGCATTATAGTGCCAAGTTTTTTTTGTATCTGTTTTATAATTGATTGTTATTTAAACGTTTTTAGTAATATATATAGATTCCAATATTTTTCTATTTCTTGTTTTGTTCTCAATATCTAATATTTTTGGTTCTTTAAATTTGAATTTATGTTTTAGTATAATGCTATGATTAGCCAAAGCCAATAAAATAACAGTCAATTATGAAACAGATAATAAAACACTTGGCACTATAATGCAGATATTATCAAAAAGATAAAAATAAAACAAATAGTAGTATGTCATAATAGCGAAATTAAAATAATAATGATAACTGGTTGGAATAGAGTGATTATATAGATTAATAGATTTAAAAAATATTTTGTGTCTGGGTTGAAAGGGATTATGTTTGCTTGGTTAGACCTCAACATTGAGAAAAATGAAAAGAGTTCCTCAAAATATTTGCTTTTGAAGCCAGGAGTATGCTTTTAGTATATTTTTAATAGACATAAACATCTAAAACATTCATATTGTAATCAATTCGAATTGTAACACAAAAACAATATTTCAAACACCAAACATTTTAAACTTCTTGTATTCAAAACAAAATAAACTCAGAATTCACTTAAAATAAATCAAAAATGAGCAGTCATTGCAGTCAAAAAAGAGTTTTCCCACTCGAACGCCTCAGGGACGTGGAACTCTCTCGAATGAGACTCCACACGTAGTCGGTATCCCTCCTTCGTCATCATCAGTTTCCGGGTCAAAACAACGGCCTTCACTGCCTCTCGAATCGCTTGAAGAAGAAAGACACTCAGTTTCCATGGGCTCTGGATGAGGTGGAGTCGGTATAGGAAACTCCGGTGTATGTGGCTTAGGAGCTTTGGAGGATGTGATGTCCAGCTCCATGAACTAGAAATCTGCACGTCTTCGCCCTTTAATCGTGTCATATAAGCAGAAATAACAGTTACTCACGTGGTCAGTCGGTTCCCTCCAAATACTTGGTTGTGCAAACTTCATGGCACGCTTCTTCCCTCTATACACCATCCTTCCAAGTTTTTTTACAGTTCCCACAGGTGAAATGTGGGGCCCACACTTTGTCCTGTCTGTTTACAGGGATTCCAAAATATGATTCATATCCCTACAAATCTGAGGGTTAGATTTTAGGGCATATTTTGAATCCCTCACTTTAATGAAAATGCCGCATACAAAACAAAAACTGCATACTTGCAACGCCGTCCCATTTTCCCTGATTTCGACATCACTCGCGAATGATTCACAATTAATTGAATAGATGGTGGCTCGAGAATGTATTTGTAAGTTTAAACCAAGCGATAATACCTTAAATAAAGGACAATGTTCACACTCAAAACATAAACAAGGCTTAGACCGTTGTTGAAAAATTCACCAGCAATGCGCTCTAAATTACCCTTTTAATATTAAATGAAAGAAAAAATATTTATTTAATTACTGATTCCCTTTCAATGTTTCGGCCAATGAGAAAGCAGTAGAATAATCAGCTGTCTTGACTTCGCAGAGAGGGAAAATGGGGTGACATTACAACCATATTAATTAACAACCGCATTAAGAATAATTCAGGATTCCAAATTAGAGTAAACAATCTCCCCGCCACAAAAGCAAACATTCTTCAATAGGAAGGTCATATTCCACTCTATTTTGGCATAATATGATGAAAAATTACGGTCTTTGACCAAACACAAAAAACGAGTTGTATAGTGTAATTAGTAAATTTGGCCATAATGTGTGGTAGGTTATTATTTTATATGGTGGGTATTTGAATAGAACAGTGAGTTTACCATGAGTTCACGGTCTATTAAGATCAGTTCATAACTGTTCTAACAAATATGAGCTAATTACCCTTTGGTAATTCTTGTACATATACAGTATTCCTGTATACATAATCATGCAGACTAAAAGGTAAAATAACTATTAATGTAAAGTGGAGTATCGTATGTTGTTATGTTAAAAAATGTGATAATTAATGTTGATACAATATAGTTTTTATTTTGTTAAATTTGTAGAAAGTAATCCTGAAGATGGGGAAACAACCCCGCAACGTGGATACAGTTGGATAAATAAAATACATGTAAGAAAAGAAGGATAAAAATGTATGGAAAGTCACCATTGCTAATTGTTAATAAATAATTATTAGACTTCTTAAGTGCTTCAATAGAAAAAGAATTCTTATTTTCTATAATTATACCAATATTAAAATTGAAAAATATCAAGATCATTCAGGAAATATGCTTCTTGATGCACGCATGTATTTTTACTATTGCATGGAAAAGAGAAAAGAAAAAAAAACGGAAATAAATTTTCATTCATAATTATTCGATATTGCTAAAATAGACCAACGTTTTTTGGAGGAGAACCAAAGTGACTACCGTTTAAAATTTTATAAAACCTACAAAGGAAGGCAGACTTTTACAATTGAAACCGGTGCATATAATTTTTAAGAACATTGGACTGTATCGATTTTTTAAAGTTAAGTTGGTTGAAAAATTCAATCTTGTTTTAATACTCCAATTTTGTACCTCCTATTCGGATTTCATTCATTATGCAACCAAAGGACTTCAAATTTCCACTTTAATCACCGAAACAGTATACCATTCATTGGAAAGAAGAGAAAATACTAATAATATCTTCCTTAAATTAATGTAATAATGTAATATTGATCATGCAGATGTCGAATATTTTTTGTCGTGTTTTCCCCGAAATTGTTAAGCACTTTAACTTTAGCACTTTATTGAAATTCATCGGAGAGGAGTAGGGTTTATATATAAATATATATATATTTCCGCCGCTACATTTGTGCACTTCCATCGGTCCCTTTCGGATCAAATGAACTGAAATTCGGTATGTACCGTTGTTTCTAGAAAGAACTATACAATAGATTTGGAGATGAATTTCAGTCAAAATTTCGGCATCTTCAAATGTTTTTTCGCGGTATTTAAGGTTTTACGCACCTCAAGTCGGGGTTCTTATCGGCAGAGGACATATAGATCACATGCAATGCAGACGAAGATCTTTATATTCTGCCAGAAAAAAACAATTTCATGCCGGCAATGCCGTTTATATATGGATTATTTAGCGCTCATCAAGACAAATATAAGGAAACTCGAAATGTTTATTAATAGATACTTTTAAAAAAATCTTTGGTTTCTATCAAAATGAAGTAACTTCTAAAGTATAATTGAGCCACAACTTTAAACAGAGTCCCATCATAATTACCAGGTAGTAAGTACTACAGATCCTAGGAGGTCCATATCTTGGATCAATCACAACGTTCCCTTGGCTTGTGATACCGCTATTTCAGCCTTCTTTCTGAAATAATAAAAACCAACAAAAGAAGATGGAAATGGATTGTATACAAACAACACGTGAAAGATAGCGGCGGTAGGGAAGGTGAAACATATTGGCTGGAAATGGACCGAGGTGAAAAGAATGACATCGGATAGAGATCAATGGCATCATTCTGTGACAGTTCTTAGTTCCAGTGGCTTTCAGAGGATTACCATATATCAGTATCGAACTTCCAGGTTCACTGAGGTTTATTAGTAATACCAATAAAAATAATAATCATAAATGAAAAGTGTTATTAAATATGAAGGTAAAGGATAAGCCGAATGAATGAATTAGATGATTTTGGGAAGAAAAAAATTGCACTTAAGTGAATATTAGTGGCTTAGTATTTTTGATCCTGAACACAAACAAATGTTTCGCTAACATCAGGTATTTATTATAACTTGTTCAGTGCAACTTAAGTCATGGGTAGTTTGTTATGCGGTATAGTATATCTAACGCGCATGCCAAATTTTAAGATTTTTTTTTTTTTAATTGTGTTCTTACATCCTTAAACCCAAGTCACATCGAATATATTGCACAAATGGAAAATGGATTAGATTAACTTTATGATACATCCTCAGAAACTTTGTAATTGTAACCAATCTTATTAGAGATGTTGAATCAGGCTAATGTGCTTAAACGTATTTATGAAGTAAGCACAGTATTCTTCAAAATCAAGGTAATCATAATCGAAAATTAATTAATTCAGCTAATATTCTAATTGAATTTAAATACATTAAAAATCTTGTTGATTGAAGATAAAATTCAAATCTGAAACCAATCACTCTTAAAAATGATAAGTGATTTTATACCAAGCCAAACACACAATGTTATTTTTCATTACAGTATTTATAGTCCCCAAACGTAAACAACTTGATACAAACAGAACAACTAGATTGCATTACTGGAAAAACAAAACATTTTTTCTCATTCATTTGAAAAATATAATAAACGAAAGAGAGAATATTTAAAAACAATGGAAGAAAAGAATATCATTTGACAAATTGTGGACTGTGGGTGTCTTCTTTTACAAAGGGAATAAAATAGAGTCTGCAATTGGTTTATTAACTTCACTGTCATATGTTTATTTGTGGCCGTGTCGTTTGGGGCCCTCTTTCTTCTTTTCTTTTTTTTTTTTTTTCTTCGATGCGGTATTTTTATTTTTTATTGATTTTCATATTCTGTAGTTTATATTTCAATCGTTTAGTTGTTTTTAACTCGTGCACGCTGGGGTTCACAGGACTCCACGTCAATTCTGTCAGCAATTTTTCGGGTTTTTTGTTACTGCACCTGACCACAAATCAACAACTTTTTAATAAACAAACGTAGTTGGATTTATCCACCACAGTGTATACAAATCGGTTTGGGGTCTTTCACACACCAGTCTGACATCTGTGCTACTTATTGCTTTAAGTTAACTTGATAAAAATAGTTGAAGGAGGTAGGTAAGCTATGTTATTTTTTAATACATGATTTATATTTTATATACAGATATAGAAATCTAATATATTTTGATTATAAATGGTATCTGATTGAACAGATTTTAATTAGGAATTAATTAGTAGTAATTTCGCTGTAATTTAGCAGTAATCTGATTAGGCCATATTTTCTGGCATGGCCATTTTGTCAAGAGTGGCACCGTGCAATTTGACAGAAACATAGAGCGAGATTCAGCAAAGATTGCGTCACTTTTTACCGAAACATAAGGATTGGGGAGAACTTCTGTAACTCAAAATTACATTTATACATAAAAAAAAAAGTTTCTTTAAAATTAAATATAATAGACAAACTTTTGTTTTATTAAATAAAAGACTATTTAAAAATGTTTTTCTTAAGTCTTATTTTTTCCTTCAAAGATTGCAGTTATGTTTATTTGCCTTTTATGAAAAATATAAAAATGTTGTTTCTACAAAAAGAATTTTTTTCTATGCCCTTAAATGATTCCTAACTTTATTTCTCTTTTTTATAACTTATTTAGAGTGATTATAATTTTTTTTTTTAATAAATAGAAAATCTCTCTCTCTCTCTCTCTCTCTCTCTCTCTCTCTCTCTCTCTCTATATATATATATATATATATATATATATATATATATATATATATATATATATATATAAACCAAGGTTCTTTGAAACATAAATTTCAAATAGCGGTGTTGATCGTTTACGTCCTTACTCATAATTATTCTACTTAATTTATAAATTATTATGAGTATGAATGATTATTAATATGAAATAATCATTATTGAAAAATACAATATTTTTAATTTACATACAAAAACATACTTAGCGATTAAATTAATTAGAACGAATAGTTAACAAACGAATACATACATAATGAAAACATGTAATAAAGAAAACAAAAAATATTTAAATAAAAAAAAATCACCGGAAAGATATAAGATAGCAAAAAAAAATTATTACAATAAGTACCTATTATCTTAAATTGCTCGGCGAGGGCCTGCACATTTTTCAACGTTTCTTTACCTAAAAATTCAAGTCCATTTTAATGCCGGTAAATAAATTTGTTGTATATCAGAATGATTTTCTTTTTTCCTCATTTTTTTATTAACTTTCTTGATTTTATTTTGTAAAGTTCAAAAGACATTGAAGAAATTACACAATCCAATGTTATTTGCCAGGATAGAATTTGTCCACTTTCGCCACGTGATAGCATTGATTTCGTGAATACACGGTTAATCATAAGAGTAAGTTAAAAGTATTATTTTAAATTATTTAATTTTTCGGAAGTTAATGGAATGGTTTCCATTACTATATTATTTCGGAATTAATTATCTTATACTTCCCTTGATTTCGCATGTCAATATAATATAGTATAATATGTATTTTAATTATCATTGCTGTGCTCACAAAGAGAGGATCCCACAAGTTTCTCCTAAATTTTGATGAAACTTTTGTAGGTAAATCTAGGCCTTAAAATATTGTGCTATGTAGGAGATGAAAAATAAACAAAAAATGTTGTGGTCTTTGCTACAAAAAAAAAAGTATTCTATTGATCATAAAAAATGTCTAATTGCTTTATATACCTTACATTATGGTGCTAATTCATGCAAAAATTTCATACCCTTACACTGTACATGAAAGAAGAGAATCATGTAAAACAATTTTGAAAAACCTCAAAGGGGTATGTGTGGTTAGGCATATTTTTAGCGAAAAACTGAATATTCGGATGCTCATGCAGTCCAAAGGTTCAGTTCACATAACTGCCGTTCTTTCTTTCCGAATAGTAGATCACTCCCTCAGTATTAGTCAGCTCATGAAATTTGTTCATGAGCTGATCGCACATCACTACTCAATTAGTTGTGGCTTCGCGCGGGGAGCCCTGCCACTAACAAGATACTGATTAGTTCATCAATTGAGTGAAAAACAGCTAAATTTCAGCTCAGTGCGTTGAAGTATATTATTTCGAAGGTGGCAGCGATCTACCATAAACTTTAATTAATTTGACAAAGTATGTCTGTTGTATTTTGTGAATATTATTATTTCATTGTAAGCAAAAGGACTCACTCAAGGTACAATAATAACTGTTAATAAATACAGTCTATCTTATTCTCCACAAGAAATAATACCTCAATGAAAAGATTCGAAGAGGAATTAATAATTAATTTTAATACGTGTTTGTGTATTTATTGATACATAAACATTTGTACATAAGTAAGAATAGCCATGTCTCTCCCAGACTCATTCAACAAATAGTGGGTGACAACCCGACCTTACATCACTTTGGGAATGAGTTCGGGCCCCGGGAATTATAATTCGTCAAGAGCCAGAACAAAGAAACTCTGTCCATATAAAGGTAATTCCATCCCGGTCTGCTTTGGACCGAATTAAAGTCGAATCCGTTTCTCATAAATATTGAAATAGTTCCATTTTCCACAACACCCTGCTTCAGTTTTTTTTCCCGAAACGTAACAGCTCCTAAAAGAGTTCTTGGGTTGCATTAAGAACTTAAAGATTTACTAGCACCGATCGTAAAAAATAATGAATATATATATTCATTATATATATATATATATATATATATATATATATATATATATATATATATTGATATTAATGCATAAAATGATTCATGATAGGATTCTAATGTTAATAACAATTTCCTTAACATTTTCGGATTACATATTCTATTTTGTTTTATAATATTCATAAATAGTATTTATTTATGGTTTCATACCCCAAAAAATGCCGTGGATGCACTGTATAAGACCAAATAGCACACAGAATCAGCACTAAATGAGAAAGGAAATTGATTGATGTTGAAACTTGACATATCTGGAGCTTTTGATAATGCCTGGGTGTCGACTATAATGGAGAATCTGAGGAAATACTAATGTCCAAGAAAAATATTTCAATTGATTTCAAGCTTTTTCAACGAGCGAACAGTTGGAATAAAATTAAATAACTAAGTATGATAATTCAGTTGATAACTTCCCTGTTCGGAATTGGGCCAAAGACCAAATGAACTTTATTGCTGCAAATGGACAATGCGTACATGGACGTTTCGGTCACCAGCTATATGCATGGGATCCTTCTCAGTACAGGAAAAATAAATTAACTATATTGGTCACTTGGTACTTGGTCATTAGTAAAATCCCTCCAAATCAAACAATTTATAATAAACAAAATTCTCTTGCTTAATCAGTTGAGCTGCGGTACAAAGCCTATATAATATAATCATATATAGTTTTAAATATTTATATTATTTTATTCATACCGAAATTAACGAAAACAATCTCTTGAAATTTTTTAATTGAGGAACTGAGGTTAGGAACAGTTAGGATTTGTCAAAAACTAAAATCCTCTTATTTTAATCAAATAGTTGCTGAGTGAATTGATGTATTTAAAAAAAAATATTCCTCTATAAAACAACACTCCTTTTTTTTATTACGCACAAAAAAGAAAAAAAAAATGTGAAAATCATATTCAAACAGAGTTGCGTAATTAATAGAGAGTGTACTGCTTATTTTAAAATTTACATTAACACTATAATTAAAAATTTACATTAATTTACATTAGAAGTACAGTAAGATTGAATAACACTTTTTTTCAGTTGTATTCCATTTCAAACTCTCAAACGGCCATGATCCAACGGGGCATAACGAAAAATATATATACAAAGCGAAATTATGCGGAAAAGGTAGAATGTGGGATTGCGGCTCATCAGAGCGTGAAACAGAGGTAAAAAAAAATGAAAATGTTTTACTGCCAATTTAAGACTGCTAGCGTTAGCGAGAACAGTAAAAGCGAATAATGAAGCGATGCGGAATCCTGCAACTGTAAATTATCCCTGATTGGAATTGAACCCGGTTATTAAAGCTTGATTAACACTATACATCACTTCTGGGAAAGGCATCGTAGTCATTTTATAGCAAAACAAGTAATATTTTACAGTTTGTGTCCTAAGGTTTGAGTGGTTAACCCCCAACTTGAAACCTTCCATTTCTTCATACGTTCGGTATTACTCCAGATGAGAACCTTACATGAAAGAATGGCCTGTGGTTTATTTCCAAACGCACCATCCCCTCCATCACTCCTGAACTAGATACCTTTTTATTTTTCACCAGTTTAGTCAGATGGATCGAATCCTTCTTCTCGAACGTCATCAAGTTGTCCAAGTTGTAATCTCCCTTCTTATGATCACATCAGGGGTATATCTGGGTTTCACGCCTTCATCTCTTCTGTTCAGTTACGTAGGCACCGTCATCAAATATCGTTCCTCTTTCTTCTGGCTCTTATTTTCTCTCTGCGAATTATAGAACATTATAATAAAAAATCAAGCTAATCTCGATTTGATATGTTCTTGGGCCACGACTAGTTACGTGAACTAAATGTCTTGAGTTAAAACTAGAGTTCTTATCAAATCCTTATTTATACGAAATTTCCAACTCCTTAACAGAATCCTGCCCCAAAAAAATCAATCCTTCTGCCGAACCTTGGTAATATCCTAGATCAAACCCTCTGTTCAAAAGACGATGTGACTTGTGATATATCGATCACGCATCCTGCCGCAATTAATCTACTGGCTTTGGTTCTCATTCCTCATCTATCCCCATTTTGATTACTACGTACAGACATGAGTGTTTGTGAGAAGTTCGCTCGAACATATTGAATGCTTAATTGAAGATCCCATTCCACAGAGCTCTCATTTACTCCCTACATTACAGTAACGTTTATACAATCCTTCGTCGCAAATTGCGGAAAACAACTATGCTATATGCCCGTTGTATATACACGGGCATATAAAAATATCTGTAATTATAATGATAAAAAAAAAACTTCAATTCTCTTCTGTTTCTAGTATTTATTCATAATAATATCTATCGAACTGTTTTAATCTCAATGCCCTCAAAGCAAAATTATTCATGCAATGCTCATACATAGGCATATTAATAAATATATAATTATGCAAAAGAAAATAAGTATGTAAAATTATAAAATTCATTTCTAGCTTATTAAGGCAGAGACTTTTATAGGAAAACAAATTAAGTTTCTTAATAAATCGATGGTGATTTTTGATACAATATGGATAAAAATAATGAAGGATTTTGGTTTTGATTAAGCATGTTTTTTACACGTTGCACTGTACGTACATGTTGGCATCTTATATGGTTCATTTCAAAATTAAGGGTCATTTCGAGCATCGTTTTTTTTCGCCAAAAAATATATGTACGAAGTAGTTAAGTTTTTGGTATGTTAAAACATATCTAAGTAGGTCCCCTTTTCGATCAGAATAATCAGGCATTCATTTCAATAATTAGGTTAGGGAATTTCGCATTCTGAATTTTTTTTTAAATCGTCACTTTCTAGGAAAATAGAAAAACCATTAATATAGAAAAATAAGAATGTTTACAATTAAGGTTACAGAAGTGGTTCTCAACCTGGGGGGCGAGCTAATACTAAAGGGGGGGGAGTATATCGAGAAAAAAATATCGACAACAAATAAAAAAATAATTAATTTTACAAAAAACATTCTGACAAAATAAAATACACTTTACACTGATATAATACACTTTATAAATTCGTATTGCAAAATGTATTTAATAATTAAATAAAAACAAGATTAATACTTATTAGGGACTCCCTTGGGGCTGTCTTGAAGAGCAAAGTTTTTCAAATAAAGTTTTAATATTAGAAATAGCCACTCTAAGCTCTTTTTCTATATTTAAATGAGATCTATATTTTGACTTTAAAGCTTTCACCGCAGAAAATCCGGTTTCGCAAAGGCAGGTAGTTGTAAATGGTAATAGTATACAAAATGCTTTATTTTTTAGTGCGGAAAACCCATCATCTAAACCTGCCCAAAATTCAAAGAGTTGCTTACTACTAAATTGTTGTTTGATTTAGCCACTTGTCGTGAAGTATATATATATATATATATATATATATATATATATATATATATATATATATATATTTCTTCTTCGGGAGTTGAGGGAACATTGTAACTTGCTATAAAGTTGAAGTCAGCAAGAAAATACTTTTTAAAATTCCTTGCCAGCATGATTAAATGTTTTCAATGGCTACAAAAAAAACAAAAAAACTTCCACATGTTGTTCTTCAGTCTTGTAAGTTTTAACGCATTATTCCACATTTACAAATATTTCTAGTTTTTTTGCTTTATATTTCTGGTCCAAAATTCCATTTTTCTAAAAAAACATTAACTTTATCACTCGTATCGTACAAATATGTTCAAATTTGTTCCTTGGAGTTGAAGATTCAAGGTATTTAAATTCTCAAATATGTCGTGGTTTATTCATCAGAAATAAACCAACTCAAAGCATCGAGAAAAGTGGCGATTTCATCTCTTAATTTATAAACACGTTGCAAAAATCTTCCACGTGATAACCATCTTGTCTCGCAATAAAATAATAACGCTGAATAGGCTGCAACCAGGTCTTTACAAAGTACAGAAAACATTCTTGATTTTAAGAGTCTCATTTTTATATAATTTACTAGTTATCACCGTCGTTAGCACAATATTCAGACCAGGACTTATTTCTTTAGATGGCAGAGCTTCTCTATGGATCAGGCAGTGTGTCCAGATACACTCTGGAGATTTTTGTTTCACAAGTGCTTGTACACTTAGGAATTTTCCACACATTGTACGAGCACGATCGGTACAAATTCCGACACAATTTTTCCACTCGATATTTATCTGGTTTAGAAAATCATTTAAGATACCAAATAATGTTTGTGCTGTTGCTTTGAGTTCTTTTGGTTTGCAGAATAGCAGTTCTTCTACTGCTGACATACCAAAACAAAAGCGAGCATAGGCAATTAAATGAGCATCTTTATTGCTACATGTTGTCTCATCAAGCTGAATAGAAAATAAATTGTCACGCAACTTTCCGAAAAGTTATACATCTTCAGATATATCACCAATTCGATGGGCAAAAGTTCATTTGATAGAGGTATGGACTGCAATTGTTTGGCAAAATTATCTCCAAACATAGCTTCTACAATCTCAATTGGAGCTGGCAGAATAAGCTCTTCACCGATATTGTGCGACTTTTTACATCTGGCTATTTGCTATGAAATTTTATAAGAGGCAAGTGTAGCTTTTTCATTCATATACAAAGTTTTTTTGAAATGTGATTTTTGCATTTCATATGATTTAAATTCGAAGAATTCTCGGGTTTTGCTAACAACGCACTCACTATGAAGCGTTTTTAAATGTCGTTAAAGGTTTTGAGGTTTCAGGCTGTCTGCTACCAAAATTTTTGAGTAAATGGCAAACAAAGGCCTTTCTTCTCCATTTACTTCAGTGCTGGTAAACCCAAAATTTAAATATTCTTCAAAATATTTTCTTGATTTTATCTTTGGAACCACTGTCAGCTGCGCACTTTTTGATGCTTCACTATCGTATCATATATATATATTCAATATTTGACCTTCCATATTATACGGTTGTCTTCACAAATTTGCCTCACGTATGCATTACTTAGACGTTTCGGTAATTCTTTGTCCCCCACTTCAGCATCTAATAAAAAGAAAAAAAAAATTGCTGAATGTTCATTGACATGTACGTATTGTAAATCAAGGGATTGAATAAATCAGCTTCCCATTTCTAATTGGAAATTTTTGAGTTGGAAGTGATCGTATAACATCAGCTGCATTTGATTCAGAAATATCATTGGATCTAATTACAAAGTGGTTCATTGAATCGTGTCAGTCCAGCTTTATTAATGTTTCAACACAACACACGCAGCGAAAGCAATTCAATTTTTCTTTTCAGATGTACTCCGGAACAAGATAGGTACCTGATAGATAGAAAGATAGATAGGTACCTGGAATGTAAACAGTTTTTTGCGATGGTAGGAATGCAAGATTTGAAGGTGTTGGTGGACGAAGGGATGCATGAGTCAGCAAATTCGGTCGAATCTCTCATTCAGTCTAGTCTAGATTTCCACAAAATTCTGCTTGATTATCTCTAGACATTTTATAAAAATCCTTCACTGTCAATAACATGTGCACAGCCTTTAAAAGTAATGGCAGCCATGTTCTTCCAGTATTGCCGAATAATTCGACAGATAAAAATATTCTTTTCTTTCTGCAGGGAAATTTTTCTTAGAAAAGAGAAAAATACTTGTACCTAGTTCAAATATACTATTTAATTGACAAATCGTCCTTTATGGTCTCAGTATATGGGGAGAGGAGATTCTTCCGCGCCAAAATATGATTTGATAACATTTAATAAGTGGATTATACTTGCTGCACCTAAATTTTACCTGAAATGAGTAACCTACACCTGCTGCCATGTCTAGAGAGAAAGGGTAATTAATAATGGATACTCAAATTAAAAGGTCATGTTTGGAAACAGAGATCCATTACATTTGAGAAAACGGGAAATTCCTAGAACCAAAAGCTATTTGCCACGAAATAAACCATTATTTAGAAATTACTCAATATTATTTATGTACCAAAAAAAATAGTTTATTTGTAAAAGATTACAAGCATTAAATGTTACGACGACGTACTATCCCTGCAGCGCAAGATAAAACCCCTAGGCACTGAATTGAACATTTGAACAATAAACCAGAATTTGTTTAAATAAAGTTATATACTAATTTTCATGTGTCCATTAGATTCATTTATGCTTCTAAATTTCTCTTTAATTAATTAGGAAATGTTTGTATGCGATTCCTGAAATTTTCGACATATCACCATCCTGGCATTTTAGGTAATATGACGTTGAAAAAGAATTGGGAAAAGGCAATTCAAAGGGAACTGTCAGATCCGACCACAGAGAATTTTCACATATTTATTGAAAGTGATTGATCAAATAACATGGGATGGAATTAATCAAAAAACATGGGGAAAATGTTATTTCATAATTAAATACCGGCAAACCGAGCCTTGTTTCTTCATTCTTCACATATTTGGAACACCATTCTCATAATAAATACCATTTCCTATATCGAAATTTATTCATTGAAATCATTCCATTATTTCTTAATAAACATTTTAGGTTATTATTACTATTTTAATGAAAAAAATGAATCTTCATTGAATACCGGGGAACTGAGCTTTGTTCTTTGATTGATCACATATTTTAAATACCTTTATAATACTAAATACAATTTTCTTCTTCGAAATTCATAGCAATAATTCCTTTATTTATAAATCAAAATTTGTAATTGTTATTAATTTTGGACTTATTCACAAAATATCCATAAAATTCGTAGAAATTTGGGAATGAAAACTAGTCTTGAAAATATTCTAATAGAGGAATCTATTCTAGAAGAGTGACTGTTACTTTTAATATGTAGCTTTTCATCAAATCCAATGAAAAACATATCCGTATTGTTATTTCTAATTCTCATTTTCATTCCTTACTCCTCTACAATTTTATGATGGAGAATTCCTACGTCGACATAGGAGATACGAAATACTGCATAAGAGTATTCCAACATTGACGGAGGTATTCCAAGCCCATGCAGGCTGAAGGAGTGCTATAATGATTTGAAAATGTTGAATCCGGCATATGCTTGAAATGTAGACAGTTTTCAGAAATATCTTCCCCGCATATTCCACTTTCATTCACATAGTCTGGTATGGATGGGTGATGTTAGTTAAGACTTTCATGTTCTGTTGACATTCAAAGTATACTATACAAGGTAACATAAAAGGGATACTGTCCTTGAATTGGAGTAATGGAGACGGAGAAAGGGTCAATTTATTCAATTTAATTCATTCAATAAATTTATTAACACCATGCACATTTTTATCATAAAACACAAGTAATTAATTAAAAATAACCAAAACAAAACTTAAAGAAGTTAAAAATTGTAAGACAACATCAATTTTATTAATAATAATAAAATTAATTAAAAAATAGTATAGAAATACAAAATAAAATCTATATTTATAAAAATTAAAAATAACAAAATACTTCTAAAAAAATAAAATATTAAACAAAATATATTGAAAGACAAATTCATAACGAGTGTACAAATAGTTTTAGCTGTAAATAATTATCAAAACTGTAATAATTTTTTTTTCTTAATTTAAACATTTTGCTTCTTTATTAACATGTTGACTGGTTTAAATGAGACGTAAAATTAAACATACATATGCTGTTTAATGGGCAGAATTCAGTCATTTATCTCAATGTTTTAGGACGATTTATTGGTAAATATTACAAACCATTATTTGTTGATAATAAATAACAGTAACAACTGGTTTACATTCAAACCATATATAAAAATATATCCAAACTAGAAAATGAAGAGGAGGTAACTTCCTGCACAGGATAAAAATATGTATAACAGTAATAACTAAGGTGGTAGTTGGTATATATATGAAGATTATGGTCAACAGACAAATATAATTCCTCGCAATTATTTATTTATTTCATTTATTTATTTACCTCTTTTATACTCAGGAACATTAAAAGGAAGCTGGCCTCATGCCTTATCTGTATAACAAAAACCTTACAGAATAAGAAAAGAAAAAAAAAACAAATTTGCCAACAAATTGAGACTGAAAAATTTCTAATATTTTAATTTGGTATCTCTTCGGTTTTCCTACTCGAGTATCCTGAGCTAAGTCTTTATCCCAGCTTCATGGTCATTATCATCAGCTTCAGACTGTAGATTATTTAAGAATTTTTTAACAGTTTTCTAAGATCCAAAAGTCATCCTTCAATAGGTCATCATTCTCTCTTATCGAACTGATTCCTTCGACAGATCATTTATTAAAAAACATTTTTTGGGGATTTATTATACATTTTTCCCTCAAACCTTTATCTGCAGTTTCATTTTAATATAATAATTTGTCAATTTCCTCAATCTTCCTCATTTATGAAATCTTTATTGCATAAATTACCTATATAAATTCAGATACTCAGAATTAGTAATGTAATTTACAAAAAAATAAGGATAGACAAATATACCTTTAATAATGTACTATTTTGATGTATATAATGTATAATGCCATGTCTAATAATGTCCTGCAAAAAAAATAATAAAGAGGATATTGGTTTAGAAAACTTTCTTTTCCGTACATAACTGTACTACTCAACTTCTTTAAAAGCAGCTAAGAAATGTGGCCAACTCCATACTTGTCCATTTTTCATCTCCGAGCTCTAGGTCTATGAGCAGTGATAGATTGATAATGCATTTATACATCAGAAAAGTGTATTTATATATCTTTCAGTAGAGGGCTGGCTGTGAGTGATGGCAAGTCGATACCGATATCACTCTCAGACCTGCCTTTTTATGTCCTTTTAATGATATTATGAAATCAGTTTATTAAATTACCTGTATAAAATGTTATACCTGGTTGGTGCATCAAGAGAATAAAATGATTGGCTTCTGGGCAATATATATTATAATTGAGGAGTATTCTATCAAAAGTTGATACATCCACTTTTCATAAAAAATGAGTTTGGCGGATTAAAATTATTCATAGGAAAAATGCGTCTAAAGGTTATTCAGTTCAAATTGGGGTTCAAAGACGCCCTTTTCAATTGAAAATGATCAAAACTGAAGATGAAAATATATAAGTGAAATTTGCCTATAGTAATTTTCACTTTTTCTTTCGAAAGTTGATATATCCACAGTCCTTGCAACTTAATATACTTGAGACACTGGCTACTTGACACACTTTTCTTTCAAAATTTCACTTATCCAAAATTAAGTACTTTGATCATATTTTCCTTTGCAGTTCTTTTAAAATTCTTAGAGGTAGAGTAATGATTTTTTGAAGGTTTGATTTGTCATTTTATCTCGAACTAATAGACACCACTCCCGTTCGTTAGAACACAACTGATCTGGAGAGATAAGAAGAAACTCGCATTAAATTATATTAAAACATATTCAGGTGTTGGATATGGATATTACAGACTTTTATTTAAAATCGGAATATTTTTTAAATAAATTAAAAGTGCTGCTGCTAGCCAACGCCCGCCCTTGGCAGTTGAACAATTTGGCGACGCGCTGACCAATAGAGACGTGCTTCTTCAAACTCCGGTCTCTGATTCCGTGGGGTGTGGTCCAAAGCTAAGCAGTCTTTCAGATGTTCAGCATCCATTGTACCGCAACCACATAGTGGACACTCGAAGGGTGTCAGAACTTTGATACGGTGCATCAATTCATGTTGGATGGAGGTATGTTTTGGCATCGAGTGGTTCTTACGGTTTTTGCTAGCTAAAGATAGGTTGTTAAAGAAGTCCTGGTACGCATACAGTGGTGCAGTATCATCCATGGGTGGGATATCATATTTTTGCCGAAGATTTTCACATGCAGTGAGTGGAGCCTTATGTGTTTTCAATCTCGATGTAGCCTATTGATAATTTGCCCATTGATGCTTATTTACTCGCCTAAAACGCTCTAAAAATCTCAAAGCTGCCTTTTCTCAGTATGCTGGGAGAGGTTCAATTCAGATTCTGTGCCTTCACCAGATTCACTCAGGTCTGTGCCTCCATGGCTGCAATAGGAGTGGACTTAGCAGCGCCTGTAATTATCCTAAAGGCCCTATTTTGAAGGAGGTCGAGCTTGCTTATTGTGCTAACGCTAGCAGTAACGGTTACTTCGCTCCCCTAGTCTTGCACAGGTCTTATAAGACTTGTAGACTGTTTTCAGAACATCCTGATTTGCACCCCACTTTGTGGCTGTTAACCTTCTTTATAAGCGGGTTCTTTTCTCTGTTTTTTTCCGCACAATGGTCTACGTGAGGCTTCCACATTAAACGTCTATCTAGTAGAACCCCTAGATAGTTGGAAATATTGATTTCCTTCAACAACAATCCCTTGTACTGTAGTTGGATCTGTGGAATTTTTGTAGACAAAGAGAAGATCTGAAAAGTGGTTTTTGAAGTATTTACCGCCATTGCGTTTTGCCTAGCACATATCTTTAGTTTTGCCAGAGCTTCATTTAAACATGGTTCAAATGAAGGAATGGATCCACTGGTTCCCCAAATCAGTAGGTCGTAAGCATAGAGGAGTGCTTGGACGCCAGGCACGCTTCTTACTACATCCAGAATGTTATTTATCATGATATTAAATAGTGAACAGCTCAAAACGGCTCCTTGGGCGAGTCCCTGCTGTTGAATGCGAAATCTTGATGTGCAGTTGGAGAACCGTACTCGGATATATCTTTGGTACAGGAACGACTTTATCCACCTGAATAGGTTTCCAGATATTCTCCACTTGGCAAGTTTATGTATGAGCCTGGGGCGCCAAACAGGCGGCCTTGAGATCCACCAGCACTGCCAATGTTGACATTTTTCTCTGTAATCCGTCTTTAACATGTTTCGTAAAATTGGTTACGTTGTCGAATGTGCTGCAGTGTCTGCGAAATCCGGCTTGAACATCGTCAATGAGTTTTCGTTCTTCGACTAGCTGGTTTAGGCGGTTTACAATTATCTTTTCTGCCACTTTACAGAAAGCACTCGTCAGCGATATTGGTCGATAACTTTCTCCTTTATCGACTCTTTGCTCTTTTTCAGTATTGGCACGATTTCGGCTTCTCTCCATTGCTGCGGCACGTGTTTCATCCAAGTCAAATGTATGACAGCCAAAACTGTTTTCTTAGCGTCATCACCAATGCGGGTTATCATCTCAAGAAAGATACCGTCAATCCCTGCCGATTTCCTTTCTTTAGTCTGTACAAGAGCACTCTCCAGCTCAGCAATAGTGAAGGGAGTATCAGACACTCCCTGAGATTTCATATCAAGGCAAGATGTTGGCGGTTTCTTCGTCAATGTCTTGGCGATGACTTTATCTCCATGGACACGGCTTACATTCGCATAATGCTTGGCATCGGCTATATCCTTAGAATCATGAAAAGATTGGTTGGCAGACTTCAAGGGTTGTTGTAGCATGGAGGGTTGTCATTGTCATTTGAGAGATATTTGTGGGCTTGAGTACCATTGTTCCTAAAATCCAATGCAGTTATAAAATCTCTGTAAGCAGAAAGTTTGGCATTTTTTATCTCAGTAGGGAGTTCAGCTTGGTTTTTCCGAAGTGAAATGAGGTCTTCGGGTGCTTTGGTTCTTTCGGCTGTGCGACGGCTTCTGTTTCGCCTTTCCTTCAGGTTTGACAAAGCTGAGTTCCAGAATGGTTTGAAGTTTTTCACCTGTCCTCGAGGTATGCACTGTTGTGTACAGTCCAGTAAGGCTTTATTAATCGAATCAATAGTTTTTTCAGGACATTCCGATAACAGTGTCTCAGAGAGAGATGCATCGGTGCATGTTCAGAACTACGCAATCAGCTTTCTTGAAATTCAATTGTAAGGTGTATTTTCTGTAAGTGATGTGACGAGGATAGCTCTATGTCCGCATCCGCCGGCGTCATCCAGCAGTTTGACTTTTGTTTTGCCAGAGATATGAGGGTGGGTGATAACCAGATCTGGCCTCGATCATTGACCCGAAAATGATAAAAACGTAGGGGGTGTATCTAAAACTACTAATTGATTGTTGTCAACCATTTCTTCTAGTATTTTCCCGGTTCGGTAATTCTTGGATAGCCCCATTTAAGTGAAGGACTGTTGAAATCTCCGACGAGAATGCTATTAGCGTGGATTGATGTTTCAACTGCTTCATAAGAAGGAACGCTATCTGGGGGATTGTACAGGCCAATTATACTGAAATGTTTTCTATTTTTCAATACTTCGACCCTAATGGCTTCAAGCTTGTCATTTTCTTCCATTTAATGTATAACTTATAATAAGCTTCGTCGTTACATTTTTCCTAACTAAAATGAACATACCTCAAGCGATCTGTCGGGATCTTTTCATAGTTGCGATGGCGTGATAAAATTTATCAGTTTCTGTTGCAGCCCCTGCTTCGAAAATAAAAATAAATCTACGTCCAGATGGTAGGCGTTTCGCTTGAATTCCAAAAATTAAGTGTTGTCAATGCCTCACGCATTCCAATAAAGGATACAAAGGCTAATGTCAGAGCTCTTAAAAGAGCTGGTTTGTATACGGTTTTCTGAAGTCATCTTGATATGGTCAGCGGGAGCCGAGAAATTTGTTCTAATGTAATTTCAACAATTATTTTGTTATCGTTTTCTGCCTTTGCTTTGCATGGATTTCGAAGTCTCATATACCAATCGATTTGTTGCTTTTTGTGTAGAAAAAGAAAACAATATTGCCGATTGTATTAAATTAGTTTAAATGTACAAAAACAAAAATACGCTTCCAGTAAAGTAAGCCAAACAATTTTTTTTAAGAAAAAGCAAGTCAGATTCGTTCTTGGTGCCCTTCTTTTCTTAAATTAGAATTTTCATGAAATAAAAAAAATATAAGTAATGGACTTGATTTTGCTTGTTTTTTGTTTCCTGCCGATGCATAGTGTTAAGAGCATATGGAATAAGAAATCAAAAATCGTATTTTTGTCTTGGCAAGGTTTACTATTTGTTTTAGATCGTTAAACAACACAAATATGGTGGGAATAACCATTTATTATAATACATACTTACATAAAATTATACAGAAACTAAAAAAAATTATAACAGAAGCTTACAAAAAAAACACATACAGAAAATTACAAAAAAAAAACTATTCCTCCTCGGTATCACTTGATTGTAAATAAATATCGTCATTATCTTATTTTAAAATTAAGTAATTTAAAACATTTTGATCATTTTTCTGTTTTTCAATGCTTACTTTTCTGATAGTTGATATGACTTTTCTGATGAATTTATTTCATGTTAATGAAAGAAGAATCATTTTCATAAGAACAATACTGGCATAATAAGTGATGTTTTTCTTGTGTGGTGTTCTATGAAATATCTTATATCCTTGTGATCCGGGCCTTCTAATGCTACTTTTGACCACTGTCCCATAGGTTAATAAAAAAGGAAATAATATCAGGTTCATAATATAATAATGCTACAAATATAAATCTTTGGTTACACCAATTAATTCAGTGAATTTTGGGATATAAATTAATTAACCACTTGAAATTACTTTCAAATTTGTTTGAGTTTGAAATATCGATTAACAATCGATATATATATATATATTCTCTTTTAATGCCAGGTGAATTTTATTTTTATTTTCTCGAAACATTTTTTTACATCTTCTCCTTAGATTTGCCACGTTTGTTGTGGAAGCCTGCAAGCGATGTGAAGTAAGCACTCAAATGATCTTGTGTACAATAGTTGATCAGCAATGTACAATAGCCAGGTCATATTTATAAAATTCACTTTTAGGTGGTAAATTATAATTCATGAGCTTAGGAATAGTTCCACTGATGTAACATGCTTGTGTAGAATTTGCGCCATTTAAAATGTTACAAGAACTTTGCTTGAATGTCCAGACAAAACAATCTCAAAAATTTTCTTATATACCCGTGTATGTTAATCGGCAATTCACATAAATTATATGCGCGTACAATCCTATCATATAAAACAACATACAGCTTATCAACTGGATTGCTGTGCCAGACAGACTTCATGCAGCTGGTAATTGGTTTTTAAATCTAAAAGCAAACAATCACGGTGAAGGGGCAGCCAGTAGCAGATAAACTAAATATCTAAATAAAAATAACGAAACGAATTATTTTTGGTTGAATTATGAATAAAAAGATATTCAAAGATTTTTCTTAAATAGATCCCAAAGTTGATCAATTGTCAAAAAATTCTTATCAGATTTAAAACACTAGAACTTACCAATTTTCGCACTTTTGGACAAATTGATCAGATGAACAATTCACGCAAGACTGGATCTTTGAGTTGTCAAAAGATAATTGTTTTTATCTTGAAATTAAAATGTTTTCTTTTTGTTTAAAGGTTTTATTTTTTATCCCACCCCTCAAATAAAATGGTTTCGTACTTTTTTTTTTTTTTAACGCGGCTCGTGACACTGTTTGATATCAGCCGATTACTTGTGCATTCATAACTCTACAGGAGTTAATCCAAATTCAACATTACAAAAACCGTTGGAAAGCTGAATTTCTGATCTCTAATCCATATCAATAACTTTTTGATTTTATACCTTTATAATGGAAAAAAAATTAGTGTAAAATAAAAAAAAAAAAAATCTCCTCAAACGTTTAATTTTATATCTGTGGTTCTAATTTTTTCCGAGGTCGGATTTCTGCCATTTCGTGTAATTTATAGAGGCCTAAGCCACTCCCATGTTTCGTGTGTATCGTTGGAGTCGCTTTGAAATTATTGCAATTTATATGATTTTCGAACAAAAATTGAAGACCCGAAGGTTTTTATTCGACTGTTTGAAATACGGAAATAAAAATAAGACTTATCACAAAATATTTAAGTTTTCCTCTTCTTTTAAAACTCGGCATATCTTTTCTTCTCAATCAAAATTCAAATGCTCAACAGAGTTGTCTAAATTACTCAAAATGAACTAAAAATAAAATTAAGAAAATTTGGGTCAGTTTAGTGTCTCGGGAACTAACAATATGAAAAAAACATTGTTTCGAAAAAAATGAATACAGTTCATAATATACGTTTTATTCATTTTCCGAAAATTATCATAAAATAGATAGAAAACTCCTCAATTCATTGTATTTTATAAAAGGCCAAAAAAAAAATTACGTACGTGCTTCCACATTTCAAAACTGATCTATTATTATAATTATAGTTTCTATATACTTCTTACTTTAGACAACGAATTTGTATTTTTTTTTTTTTTTGTTCACTTATAAATTTATAATTTTAGTTTTTTCAATAGTTTGATATTCTAATTTTATTACATAAACAACAAACACATTTTAGTCAAATTTAGATCATTTGTAGCCATGAAACACTAGCCCATATCAGCGTGGTAAAAATTTTGAATACTCTGAAAACCAAGTGAAGAAAGTCGTTGGTCGGTGCTATGAATACCAAATTTCAAAATTTCCGAATAAAATATACCATACTGAAGCAAAATCAATTGACGTAGACGGACCGTTACAACTAGTTAGTGCAGATTTCCTCTGACCCCTGACTAACTGGACCAGGAGGAGTTAAATACATTTTTGTCATGATAGATAATTTCAGAAAAATTGTACAATTAAAAAAATATTATTTCGGCCACTAGGAGAGCGGCATTAATGTGCGTAAAAGAATTTAATGACACATGCCAGAAAAAATATTGACAGACCGAGGAAGTCAATTCACAAGCAGGAAATGGAAGAAAGCTCTAGAAGATTGGGGAATTAAAATATATTTTGCTCCACCAGGCATGTACAAGCTAACGCAAGCGAGAGGGCAAACAGTGACCTGGGCAACTTTCATAGGACACTAGTTGGAGAAAATCATAAGACCTGGTCCAGATGGAAGCAGTTATCAACAGCACGATAAATAATACCTACCAACTACCATATGTGCCGTACCGACAGAGATCCACCTTTCCAGGGGGAGGAGTATGCCTTGGGAAAAATAATTCAACAACACCTCCCGAAGGATAGCCAACTAATCCCATATAAAGACATCACATACCTGAGAGGAAAAGTGAAGAAGAAAATAGTCGAAAGTGGGGAACGGACGAGGAACCGGTTTCATCAAAATCATAAGGTGTATGAATTTAATGTTGATGACCAAGTGTTGATACGTACTATTCCGGCGACAAAGTACGAAACTACTAAAGTTGTATGGAGGCCCCATAATGAAATATGGGAATACAACCTACTTGTTAGCAAGAGTTGGAGACCTGGATTGGAGACAAATGCGTGAAGGAAAAAACCCTGATTCTTGGCACCTTTCATGGATCCCTTTTAATGCCCTTCGTTCAGTAAAATTTGTACAATAAATAATGATTAGTAGTAGTTCAATGTAAATAATAGATAATCAACTATACATAATATCTTGATACATAAAGTAATAATATTGTGTGGGAAACAAACCATTAAATGTTATTGACTATACTATTTGTGTTTCTCTCTTTGTTTTTTTTTGTATGTTAAGGAACACAGGTAAGAGGGAAAGAGGTTCCATAATCACCTCTAAACCTCTAGGGATTGCCAAATAGCTATGACTTATTGTTTCTAGAGTACTGAGTGTCCTAATTCTATGTGATTAATTATATATTGAATCCTTTTGCTAGGATAGAAAATTTGTAAAGATAGTAAATATAGCAGATAGGTTAGTCTTAAATTCTTAATAATAGGTTTTTTTTGTTGTTGATTGTTGAAACTGATCATTGTAAATATTGTAAAGGTTGAAGAATTGTAAATATTGTTGATAAATTCTTGTTATTATGTAAACAGCAGTAGGATAGATCCATCTAGATTATGAGTTATGTGTGTATCTAAACCGTACGGAATCGTACTGATTCAGAACTTAATAAGATTAGAATAATTTTGTAAATAAAGTGGTTAGTAATAAGGTAGGTTTAAGATGAAGAGAAAAATGTCTCCCCCCTTGAGGTTGCATTTTTCTCTTCCTTCCCACCCCACGAAAATAATATGTATTGATATTGGACAATATTATCCTTAATATTATATAACAAGCACCAGGTGCGAACAAAAGACGATAAGGGACGAGCAGGTAGATAGAAAGGTAATTGACAGGCGATGACAGATATCATCACAGCTTTTACCCTCAGATATAAGGAATAAGTTAATTTAAAAACCTACCGAGAAGTGGGAAGTGTGACAAAGGCGCTAGGTGGTTCGTCTTGGAAGACTTTTATACTTTTAATCAATTTTAAGAAACCGTCTCCCTTGGGTTCCGGCTGGGCTCCAGAAAAAGTGGAGGAGGCCAGAGAAGGGCGTCATTCGATTAGAGCTATAGTAAGATATACTAATGATATCAAGGAGATCATCCACGTCGGAACTATACACTGAAATCCCAGAATTTTCTCCCTCTATAAAACTAGTCGGCCAATCACGATAAGGTTGCTGCCCAGTGTCGGGGATCTAACCAACCAACAACGTCTTCGACCACCTCTTAGGAAGAACAAGGGAGAAAGGGAGAGAGAAGTCGAGGAAGCATGAAAAAGGACTTCTCTGATCTCGCTTGACGCAGGATTTCTTCTCTGATCTCGCTTGAGGGCCGACTTTGAGGACAACGACTTCCCTCTGCCTTGATACAGATGTCTGGCTTTTTCGTACTCCATGACTTAAGATATGCAGAGGAACCCGATGGAGAGATGCTGAAGGACCATCCACACCAATTATTGCAGATAAGAGATTTAAGCTAGAACAGTTAATGGCTAGGTCTAGTCTGAATCATTCCATGGTTAACAGTGTATTGTAACAGTTTATTATTTTAATATTGAGGAATAAAGATAAATATTAGAAAGGAGGTTGTTCTTTAGTAACCATGCCCAATATTAATTTGAATATATTTCATTAAATATGATAGCTATACATTTGATTAGCATTATGGTTATTAGCATTATTATTAAACTTAAAAGTAGGAACATTATCTTGGTTAATAACTAAATAATAGTAATCATAAATCAGGCCATTAGAAAGGTATCCAATTTAGAGGACAAAGTAAGTAATTCATATTTATTCATAATCTTTCATAATTTTGGGATAACCATCTTCAATGATTGCCCATTCGCATCCCTATATACAGATTAATATATTATCAGCTAAATATATCTATAAGCTCAACTTAATTTAGATAAAACATAGCAATCCATTGCTTATGGATGAACTCTACGTACTGCTATTGTTGAAAATGGATCAAGTACTTTCAAAAATGTAATATATATATATATATATATATATATATATATATATATATATATATATATATATATATATATATATATATAATTAGTTTATCAGGAAAGAATCGGTAATGCACTTCCCAAATATAAATATAGTAAAATTAAAAATTATGAAATTCTTTATACTTTCGATGTCTATTTGAAGTTTAAAAGAAAATTTGTTTCATACAGTTAATTTACCAAATGAGTTTGTGGATAGTGAGGGAAGAAGAAGTTTTATATATATATATATATATATACATATATTTTTTTTTTTTTTTTTGAGAAAAAAGGTGTAAAGGGATCAAATCTAGAAAACATGGCTTGGAAATGAGCCAGTCTAAAAGGAATGATTTATAAGATCACGTGCTAAGAAATAATTAATTTTGGCCATTCCAGTCCTAAAATATCCAAGGCCGTAATTAAACTATAATAAAGTGTAACATGCTCTCAGATAAAGGGAAAGAAAAAGCACATTCTTCGTCCTTGACCGATAGAGGGCAAGATAAGCGAAGATCCTCATAAATATTCATCATATATTTCGAACGATTATCAGATTGTCTGAACAAAGTGTTGAACCACGTGGCGGCCTAAATTGAACCAAAACATCACATTACGATACAACGTATGGTTCATCACGCATCATGTTAGCGTGACCACTCTCGTCACGTGACACCTGTGTTCTAATTATGTTTCCAAAATGATAACAGAGTGAAGCATGTGATATTGCCGACACGCGTGAATAATAGAGAAAGAAACTCCATCAGCCGTGAAAAATCTTATCGCGGCGGGGCCGACTGATGATTTAATAAACTCTCACGTCACAGCCTGACCTAAAATATTTTCAATACAAACTACAATACTATCATAAACTCTATATTTTGTTATAGATCCTGGCTCTATAAAAGTTCTATTCCTTCGAACTAAATGTCTCCCATTTTCTCCTCCACATCTCCCCCTATTTGTAGCACATTCCAGCTAAAGGCCATTTCCTATTACAGTCTCTTCTATTACTGTCTGAACGGTTTTCTTCGATTTCTTATTCTCTTTAAACCTCTATCACAATCTCCTTTTATATATTACTTGTGTGTGTGTGTGTGTGAGAGAGAGAGTATGTGTGGGCGCGCGCGTACATGCGTGCATGCCACATGATATAATAATAAAATAAAGATAAAGATTAATTGTCATTATACATATACTTTAATTGTTATTAAATTTAATATCAATAAAATATAAGCTGAATATTAAAGTTATAAGTTTAAAATCTGTTTTAAATCCTTTGCAGTGAACCTATTGAATAGATTATAATAAATTCACTATTATAATTTATCATAAATCATTATTATAATAACAAAGCTAAATCAATATTAAAGGGTAACAAATCACTCAAGAGAGCAGCTGAAGAGAAATAGCCCGAGAGCTGACCTGACATTGTTTCTTCCTCGCGGAGCTGTAGCTGGGCATACCGCAAAATTACTTAACGTCAATCCGAGCAGAAGCCCGCTGGCCACAATCCCCTCTCTCCACATCCAAACTGAATTCCATATATCACGATGAATTACATTATAATCAGTTTGTAGCTGTTTCTGTATCCTCATCCGATGAAATTAGCGATAATTGGTCGGATGGGTTCCATTTCATCCCACTAAAAATTAACGGTAAAAATGATTTTTATTAATAATAGAAATTTTACATGAATATACTTCATTCAAATTTTACTTCCTAAAGCACTTAAGGCAAAATAAGTATTTAATTCCTCGAGGACTCGGCTAAAGTAATTGAATCAACAGTAAATTCAAAGTGAAAAAGGCTCTTAATCATTATAGTGCCTACGATTAATGTTTGTGGATTTTTACTTTCTCTTACTTATACATGAAATATATTTCGACGTCGTTTTTTTGGAAAATTCTTACATTTAGAAAATTTTATAGGAAACTAATGAAACAATTTTCTCCCAAATAACAAAATATATTTTTTAATTTTATTCTTTATTGTATACACTAAGAGTTTATAAAGATGGCAAAACCTTTAAAATTACAATATATTTTTAAGGTTCCTAGCACTAGTTAAAGTCAATGTGACGACCGAGAGTCTTTAGTATTTGGTGCATACGCCATCAATAGTCGAATTTTAGAAGATTTCCAATTTTTCTTCGATGTTTCGATGTGATGTTTACGTCCTATGGTAAATTGAAATCTAGATTTCGAACTTTTAGTGCTTAAGCCTTTTTCAAAAACAACGTCGATATTAAGAGGATGTATTGCGATGGTGATAATTTCGAATTCGAATTTTCAACGGAAACACACGTTTTAAAGTCTCTTAAGTCCAAATAATCAAGTCCAGCAAAATGGTCTGAGTATATGTGAACTGCTTAGCTCAAAAACGAAAAGTTGTAAGGAACTAAAAATATATATGTATGATGGGTATATGTTTGTGATGTTACAGCAACAGCAATTGGATCTCTTGAATCGAATAGCAACTCTCAAGAAGATTAAATGCTACACAACAACAACAAGACGTCAACGACTAAAAGACTAAGCGCTAAATGGAAATCCGAATGTTTCTATACAAAGAAGTAATAGCCATATAGCACATGTTATATTAGATAAAATGAAATTATTTTTTTTTAAATTAAGAATTACATTTTTTTCTACTATTCTCCAGGTTTCTGTAAAAATAGTTTCTATCAATGTTTTGCTATAAAAATAAATTTGTTAAAAAAAAAAAAATTGCATGATATTAAAAGTACTAATAAAACTTTGAAATGATATTTTCAGTGACTATTTTTTTAATCAGAATTGATATTTTGGAACGGAGTAAAAAATAAAAATAGATGAATATAAACTATCAATTAACAGTTTAATGAGCAATCAAACAAGTAACACCTAAACATTAACGTCTTAATAATAAAATCTTAAAATTTAACATATGCATGAATGTGCTTAAGATGAATTATTTTATGTTAGCTTAACTTAATTTTTTTTATCTAAATAACTTATTTATTTTTCCGATAAAATGCATTGTTGAACAATAAAAACAATTGATCTTTTAAATATTAAAAATTACAATATTCATTTTTAGTATGGTATAGTTGTTGTGTTAAATGATATTATCGCAAAAGGTTGTACTTTTCTTTTTTTATGTTGTTTATAACAGTAATTATTATAACTGATTTATAACGCAAATGGTGAACAGATAAGATATTTTTCCCTGACATATATATATATATATATATATATATATATATATATATATATATATATATATATATATATATATAAATATATATATATATATATATATATATATATATATATTTGCAATAATTATAAATTCAATAACTCGGTAATTTAAATAGCAAAATATTTTCAATGCATAGTCTTGTGATATTTTCATACTAAGCAAGTATTTACTGGAGGTAACGTTTATCTAACACACCCTTCAGATAACATTACCATTCAATAGAGCTAAAAGTCTTCAAGGCCTGAAATAAAATTCTCAACACTTTAATGTTAAAACAAAAGGCACTATAATTATTCTCATTCAAATCTTATAATATTTTTCTAAGGTATGAGAAAAGCTCATAAATCAAAATACCAACCTGTAAGTGATTAATTTAGGCTATTTTAAGAGCAAAATAATGAAAGATATTGAATAGATCTCTTTTTTGCTTTTCAATTTTTTTTTTCCTTTTTTATTCTTGAAGAAAGAGCTGAGATAAATAAAGGGGCCGTAAACCCTGACCATGGTGAAAAAGCTAAGCGTTCGGGAAGGAAGCTGGTGAAAGAGCTCACTAAATTATTGTGTTCTTTTATGAATGGTGGGCCCCAGAGGCTGTGTGGGGGGAGGGGGAGGAGTGGAGGCGATTTGAGGTGGTTATCTTACCCCACAATGGGTCGCTCTGCCCGTCTTCTTTATCCAGGTGGCAGCGCACTATGGAACTCATCGGCTCTCAAAATTGTTTATATATGGTTTCGCAGCTAAGAAATATTATATTCAATAAAAAATAAATTCAAAAATTTGTTTGTTTGCTGAAGGATGTAACACACTGAAGGGCGTGTTAATGTGATCATCAACACTTGTTACTTTATACAAACTTATATGTAGTTTGAAGAAACCTACCTTGTCACACGACAATGGCAGTTACAAATAAATAAAAGGATAAAAATAATTAAAAAATGGAAAAATAAAGATATATTAGAATATAAATGGAAAGTTCCACACACGAAGTCTAGAGTCTCGTAAAACAAATAACCTGTCAATATTTCACCAATTCAGACATCACCAGGTGTGTAAGACAGAAGGAAATATAATATAATGACATATATAATGAACAAAATGCAGAACATCTCACATCCATAGTCCAAGAAGACAACAACCAGAGAACGCAGCGCACCCCAAGACACGCACACCTTATATCCCACACGCACATGTCATTTACTTTCTAACAATTATTTTATGTCTCTTTTTTCCTTTTGAAAGCTTTTGCTCATCTGTAGGAAGATGCTAGATGTTACTGTGGTTTGCAACATGTTATACATTAAATAACAGCATTTATTGTGCTTTGGTTGTCTCCCAACGCCATTGAAATGTTAGGTATAATGTAAATAGTATAGTAAATATATTGTACTATATTTGTATTATGACTAGCTGTTTCAATTTTATTAGGAATGTGTATAAAAGTCAGAATACTATTGCATTTTGATAATTCCGGAGATGGTTACCTTGTTACAGAGGTAGATATTGCTATGTTTCTGGCAATCTGCTTTTCTAAGGTAGGTGTAGGTTTCAGAAACCGCATTTGCTTAATACATTTATCAAATAGATACTATATTTTTATCGGTTCCAGATTTAACATGATTATTTAGTTATGTTACTTTCAAAGACTTGAGGCCACAGGGGGGCTCTGCGGCCTCAAGCCTTTACTATGTTCACTAGGTTGGGATATTATAAAAACCATTGGAGATCTTTTCCAAGGGTGTCGGGTTTAGCAATTAACTTAACTAAACTATGAGATGGCACGTATGGTAAATATAATAACTGATTTTGACATAGATCGGACTTTATTTAAGAGAAGTTATTAATTCAACTGTTGGTTTAATAATTCAGAACCTAAATTAACCCCATTATAAAAAAAAACGTATGGTGCCACATAATTTTAAATAAAAATGTACACAATGAATGTAAGGGACTATGGCTTATCTGGTGTTGCCTTCGTCGTCTCGGGTACTTTCCGCCTTGCCGCTTGATAGTCTGGTTTCCTCTCCTCGGCCGCGGTTTCGAACTCTGCCTGCCAGCCTCACTGAATCCGTTTCGGATGGACTGATCAGCTGGACTCACACTCCAGCTCTCCTACTTCGACTTTTTAACTCTGACTCCTTCTCAATCTCTGACTCACTATACTTCCGTGTCATCTGCCTGTTCTCTCTCTTCCCCCTCCTCCTTCTTGAAATATCTATTTTTCATAAATTTGTCCCCCACTATTTTGGGACTTCCTATTCATGAATCTTTTAAGAATTTTGGCTAGGAGGCGTGGTATCATCCAGCGGAACCCGAATGTTTGAAAACTTTTCTATGTTTCAACTTTGCAATTCAATTTTTAAATGAAAAAACAACATAAATTCATCAAAGACACAGGAGTAAAATTAATACATCACAATAAAAACAGCCTCAAATTAAATATATATAAAACACTTGAAATAATAAAATCCTTCAAATCCAATCCAGATTTTTGCTTAAATGACCAAATAAATATCTCCAATAGTCCAATCTTAAATATATTCCCATCTATAAAAGAAAAAGCAATTACTCACCGGCATTACTGGAAAAACTCCGACCCTTAAAACGTTTACCTACAACCACTTCACCTTTCTTTCATTGTTAGTCGAGTGCAAGAAAAAGTCAGTACAAACTTTTCTGTTTGATATAATCCATTTAAACCTTGGTGAGTACCAACTTGTATTTGATTTTTTCTCCTAATTAAATTCATAATTCATAAATGTTTTATAAAACTGATTTATATTACATCTAATTTAATATGTATAATAATACCAAACAATATTTTGAATTGCCTATTTTTGAATTTTTTGTGTGTTTTTAGAACTGAAGATGAATGTATAACATTCGAAACTAGTTTTCAATAAAACAAAATTATAGAAGTGGCAAATACCAATCCCTAATTAGATCTTAAGAGGTCATAATCCATTTCGTCACGAAAAATATTGTAGAAAATGAATCCTCATTTCATGCTTCATGCTCAATAGTAGACTAATGATAATATATGATATGAAAGGTGAATTAACCATTTAATGAGAGTTTACTTCATATGTAAACTCATTTAATGCATTATAGTGTAGTTATTACTCACAATGGTTTAAACTATATAACAGTACTAATAATAATAATAACACTGCATAGTTATTATTTATGAAACATCATTATTATGTACCTAAATGATTATGATTAATGAGAGTTTACTGTCAAAGAAAATCGAAAAAAAAATCATTATATACAAACGAATTACACGATCATTAACAATAGCATACAGTTCTTCTATGAGGAGAGACTCATTTCATAGATACAAAGTAAAGTAAAGAAATAGTTACAAAATCCAGAGATGGGATCATTAGAATTTATTACAGAACTTTCAACAGTTCAAACGTTTAACTGGGTTTGAATGACTATACATCGTTTAACTTAGAACGATTAATAATCATTCAAATCCCCAACTTTTTCTATCTTACGAATTCTTCAGGAAATTTCACTATTAAACTATAAAAAATTGCATAACCTAAGAAGATGAAAACATATAAGTACATAACAATGATACTTCATTAAATAATAACTAGGTAGTGTTATTATTATTGTTATTTTAGCACTGTTATATTGTTTAAGTCATAGTGTGTAAAAACTACTCTATAATGCATTAAATGAGTTTATTTATGAATTAATTATTTCATAAGCCTATTAATTATTACATAAGCCCATTGCTATTTACTTACACTAACCTTTTTTTTTTTATTTATATTCATATTTTTATTCTATTTATAGTTTATTTTTAATCTGTTTTTTTTCTCTTTATGTTAACAACGACGCACTTAATCCTAAACTTATTTAATTAAGAAATCTGTACGGTGAAATGTATTTCCAAAACATGTAGATTTATAATATAACATAACAATTGAAAATTTTACCTGAATAAGATTGGTATTGTTATTCATGAGTCAAAACCGATCACATTGACAGCCATAAACAATTGGAAAAATAAGGCTTATGGATACATAACAAATAATCAGTCTACATAACAATACGTATAAATGACCTATATGAATACATAAACAAGAAATATTGTAACATTTTAGATAGCACCGAATCACGCTATGTACTTTCAAGGCCATTAGCGGCATTAGAATATCAGGAACGTTGCGTGAAAACACGAGGTTTATAATAGCTTGTAATTTTAATAATTCAATAGACTTATTATTTTTCTTTCTGTTTTTTATCAGAATGTCCGTTATCAAATATCTTTACGCTTCTCGTTAACATTGTATAACCATTGTGGAAAACTTAATCAGCTCATCTCTCTTGTTCCTTATTCTTATCAATTTACATAATTTGTAATATGTTATGAGTAATATTCACTCTGCAGACGCATTGGCGAGAAAGGAAAAGAAAATCTATAGACTTTGAAAGAAGTGTAAACACTTGTATAACTAGTTCCATGTCTCAGTCGCGAAGTCATCCTTTGAGTCACAATGATACACCAAATTCAGGTAAGAAAGTTAGAAGAAGAAAGGAATTATTACTCGGTTCATGAGCCCCGACCCCTTGTTTCGAGCTCTACTTCTATTGAATAATTGGAGAAATCTAATTCGAATTAATGTGGAGGCCTTAGTTCAGTTTATGTCACATTTGAACATTTATATCTGATTTCCAACACTTATTCTTTTCTTCCTTAATTCTAGTTTCAACAACTTTTGATTTGCTTGTTTGATTTTTGTTTCGGTAATTAGACTATAAATTTTATCGTAAATAGGAAAAGAAAAATACACTAATTGACTGATCGTGAAAAATTGGTAGAAAATGGTTATTATATTCGATTCGGCGTAATAAAGTGTGCTGCTCCTGATGTATTGTCTTTGGAGATAGAGGTATTACCTCTAGACTAAGATAATAGACATTCTACATTTATTACCAGGCATGAGGTTTATCCTAAGCTTATTTATAAATCCATTAAGATTCATGAACATTCTTGTTTTCATGAACTCTAACAAGCCGCTATGGATCCTTTTCGAAGCTAATAATGTCAACTATTCTGACTAGTAACAAAACCAAAAAGCAAGAAAGAGAAACTTCTATTCTATAATTTTGACTATTTAATTTTTTAACCGTTTTAAAAGATATCAGCCAATGGTCCAAATCAGAAAACCTATTAATGTCTATTGTTTTACTGGATATATGTCTGGTAATATCCCATGCTTCAAAATATTACCAAAGCAAAACCTTTGACTACTCTTATATAGAAATTTAAAAAGATTGTTCTTAGTTAGAAATTTAATGAAATTGTGAGAGTTTCCTCGCAAATATTCTTTTTAGCATTTGTAAGCTTTGTAATATTTAAAGAAGTCAGTTATAAATAAAGCTGAAACAATTTGCAAATTAGTACGAAACTTTTATGATGGCTATAAAATGGAGAATGAAAATGATATAAAACAAAAACAAGACAAGCTTTCATCCAACTAAAGAAAACTTAATCGTGAAGAGCACGATTTAGAATCTGAAGAAGAAGAAAATCTTCATGGATACATCTCTGAATTGGACAAGAAACAATGTTTTCATTATTAATTATGCGCCTTTTCTATTGTATTTCTACACGTACAATAATGCTAATAATAATTCGACTATTTACCTGCCTATAAGTAACTTGCAAATCTTTACTAACTTGTACAAACTTTTTACACAAGTCTCCTGTGAATGGGTGTTTTCCAAACCTAAAATAGTTAAAAATTAACATGTCCAGCTTATGTCTAATCTTCTTTTTATTAATGCAGAAAGGGGCTTATTTTATAGCTTGTATAAAAAAGTAATTATAGAAGTGGCCTGGATTTGTCAGGGAGGGAGGGAGGAAGGGAGTGAGGGGGGGGGAGGGAGAGAGGGTGAGAGGGGGAGAGGGAGAGAGAGAGAGAGTGAGAGAGAGAGAGAGAGAGAGAGAGAGAGAGAGAGAGGAGAGAGAGAGAGAGGGAGAGAGATAGAAACAAATTCAGTTGTAAGAAAAAGGTGCATAGAGAATATTTTTACTTCTAAATTGGAACTTAATTTTTTAAATGTACCAATCTTATGGTTTTCAATTCATCGATGTTAGTAGAGTTTTAGGATATCGAAAGATCATTTTGAAAGCCTAAACTAACTTTGAGTTATAAAGGAAGCCTTAGGTTCAACCTAAACAAATCAATTACATCATAAAGAAATCAACTGTTTCAACGTACAGAAATATTATGTGCTAAATGAAATTTTTATCCCGAAGACACGATATCCTAAAGATACCAGAGAGCTGTCATAGGAACTACATCATGGGGGGGACATGTGCTGAGATCACGATAATGAAAAACGTTGTATGACATTGTGAAACTAAAACAAGCTGGATTCTGCACCTGATAGTACCAACACAACCGAATTCGTGTCAGATTTTGAAAAGGGATAACGAGCTAAACTCTGCACCTAGAAATTCACAAAACACCCAAATTTTCATCAGATTTTTAAAACTTTTCTTGAAACGGGCGGCATGAGAGCTAAATATTCTGCCATAGAAATCTTCAGAACATCTTTTTTCATCAACTTTCTCGAATAGAGCGAAATTAAAACAAGCCGAATTCCTCTCCGAAAAGCCAACATTTTGATCAGATTTTAAAAGTTTTTCTTTAAACGGATGAAATTATAATGTGTGAAATTATGCCCTAAAAAGTCGCAAAACACTAAAATTTACTAAGATACTCAAATATCGTCATGAATAATGACAAAATTACGTAAATTGCCATTATTTCAGATATGTCCACTGTATTTCTTGTAGGACCGGCTTCCCTAAAGAAATTTCTGCTTACACCCCAGCCTGTAACCAAATCTATTAATAGTTATGGATATTTTCTTTAAAATCAAAGCTAATATTAATTTATTCATTTGAATTTTTCGATCACGATTTCAATATTTGTTTCGCCCTGATTACTCTAGCAGTATATTTTACCCTATTCTTCTATCACTTGGTATTATGAAGTTTTCCTAAAAGTTTAATTTCATATCTGTAAGTCAACATTTCTCTTATTTAGTTACAAATGAAGAATTTTCGCGAAACAGTAAGTTTCTTGAAAAATACTGATTATTGTATGTCACTGATTCCTCAACAAGTGGTTCATTTGTATTTAATATCTAATCAGATAAACATAATTATGAATCTACTGTCAGCATGATTCGAACTGGATTCTGGATAATATATTTTGATATTCATAGCACGGACTGCATTATCTACTCTACAGGGACCGAAACGATTTGTCATCCGGAGACACGGGAGACAGTAAATTATTCGGGAAACTATTGTCCCGGAGCAGAGATAGAAGAAAACAGGGACAATGGAGAGGCGCTAAGTAGGCACTTTATGTGATTAATTGAAGCTCTACAGCTGTCAATGGAGTATATGCACCTCATTCCGTATCTATTAACCTGTTGGTCCTCCATAAATCCCGCTCCAACAAGTGCCATCTAGATACAACCGCTTCCTTTCAGGGTTCGATAGTATGCGTTGTGATATCAAATACAATCCGATTCAAATTTGAAAAAAAAAAATACAACTGAGGTTGGAAAATTGAATTATTATGCCGAAAGTCATATAACTGTATCGGCAGATCAAATATAGGAATATAAAGGAATCAAACTAATTATATTAAAACCAAAAATTCAATCTTATAATTGAAAGCATTAAAATTGTCAAATGTTAATCTCGGCTGGCTAAGACGATAATAAGGCCCCATTGGCGTGGCCACAGAGGATTAAGACCAGTTTTCCTCACACTCTTAGTTTTATTGATGACAGTCGTATTAGTGAATAATGGAAGAAATCTCAACCTCAGATTTCTAAAGAAACAACTGTATCTGTTAAACATGTAGATTAACACCAGCAAACTAAAATAATGAGAATAGGGGGAGGGGAAAACGCGTAGATCGAATACTTCGTCTCAAGCGAAAGGAGGTAGAGAACGTTAGCGATTTCAAGTACCTTGGGAACCTACCTCAACGAAAAATGAGGAAATCCGAGAAGAATAAAATTGCTTAACAAATGCTTTCATTCAATACGTATTTACTGTGTTGTGAATCTTGAACAATAAGAGTTAGCGACAGGCTCAAGAAATGATCTTTCAATAAAAATTCTTAAAGAAGACCTGAAGAGACAAGACACGAGGTTTTTATTCTCCCAATGCCTGTGTACCAAATAGGGCAGCTCAAATAGCGGCTGGGAAATAGCAGAAAACATGTTATTCTGCAATAGACTAGTAGACTCAAAACAGCCATAACCGTTATGATGAAACTTTTTTAAAAGCTTTTTCATACTGCCCTTTTAATTTTCCTATATAGTAAATCACCGAGAATAAGTAGGAAAAATAGTTGTGAAAAAAGAAAAAATTATTTATGCATAACTCAAAAAGTATGAATTTCTAGGTTGATTGTGTACATATCTATGAATTCAAAGGCAAGGAAATTCCCGACAAAACAAAAACAAAAATCTCATTTTTCTTCTTATTATTATTAGCAATGACACAATCCATTGGAGTTGGTAGCCATGTTTCTGTATAGCACTGTAGTATTCTTCGCATGTTCCATTTGCCTTTTTTAAGTTTTTCACATTACTCGTAAACTATGCAACCCTCGAAACTTTCCAGAAGTTCCTTTGTAAGATAAATAAATGATCTAAAAAGCTCAAAAAATGAAATGACTTATCTGACTAATATCAGCGAAGCTACTGCGAACAATTTTTTTGTTTTGGACATTGTACTGTAAGCGGTAAGGAAAGTCATGTGAAAGGACACACCTGCTATTTTCCCCTCGATTCCCAACCATCTCCTATACTTTTTTCTCTATTCCTAAAATATTCTTGAGGTAATCAAATGTTCCTTTTCTTGTACTTTATTTATTCACTTTATTCCTTTTGCAGAGAATCCCCACACAAACTCAACATAACTACATTTATTTTCCCGTATTAGAGATGCATTGCAAGGATTTTTGAGTTGGTTTATTTTATCGAATCCGTTTAGTTCTAATAATGATGAGCCTTATTTCCAATCGATGAGATACTCATCGAGAATTCTATATAGCATATTTACCATCATTCACACTTTTTTTTTTTTATGCGAAGCCTTATCCATTATTAAATCTTCCTATCTAAATAAAATGTATAATATAACGGTTTACTGATTGTATCATAGTATATGATCATGGGCTCCGAAAATCGTTGGATAAACAGATTAGCCAAATTATTTTTAAATAAAAAAAAAGGATACCATAATTTTGGTAGTAATGTCGACATATATTATTATGTTCTATAAAATTTAGTTTCGAAGCAATGAATAGTTTATTAAGTAAAATTTATTACTAACTTCTGTAATTTAACACACTGCCTGTTTATTGTGCGAGATTGTTTCGTAAAATAAGAGCTAATAATGGCTAGTTTTGCAAATAAACTTAAAGAGGCGTTGCCATGTTGTTAAAAATTCTTGAGAACGCATCTCTCCTTGCCTACATACACATTAACATGTCCTAAATTAGTTGGAAACTTGGATATAATTATGTAGCTGCGTTTCTTAACTTAGTTTTCGTTATTTACGCTGTGTTCTAGAGAAATAACCCATCAATATATAAACTGAGATACTACGGTTTCTTAAACTAACTGAGATACAATTAGATTTTTCATGGCGATAATTTCATTCACATGACCAAAAAACGTTTTCACTTGAAATTAATCATTTTATTCATGTTTTTATTGTTTTATAATACAAAATTTGGTAGTAAATTAGAAACGAATACAATTTAAAAAGGAGAAAGTGAATTGATAAATCGAATCTCACAACTAAAATTTATAACATAAAAAAAAATTGTTATTCGTATTAAAATAAGTTGAATGATTCCAAAAACAAAGCATTAAGTCTCTCAACTACCCGTGATTGATTAGCCAATCAACGTTCCGCCAATTCTGGCTTTATCAGGACAGAAAGAAGACATGATAACTTCACAAAAAAGGCCCATCTCAATGCTAGAGACTAGTAGATTACTCCAATACATATTCCCTATTTTATTATTCTTATGTTGTTTATTTAATATAGCAATTTCTGTTCAAAAATCTACAAAGCAATAATGTTACTTATTGCATATATTTTAAAGTAAATATTTTGATTTGCTGTAATATTTTATTTATTGTACATATTTCATAGTGATATTTTTATTTATAGTACCTATATATATTGAACTAAAATTTTGATTTATCTTCTTAATTTTTTTCTCATAGCAATATCATATTAGTAAAATGCATTATAACGGACTCCGGGCTGATGATCAAAGATCAAGACCAAATATTGTTTACAACGAATAATTTATTCATGTTCTTTTTTTCAATAAAACCATAATTATTATTACAGAGTTATACGTGCCAACATTAAACAATTATACACGGATACAACTTACTAATGTGCCAGTTAATCTTTATGACAGAGGACATCAGGAGGAGACTGGACGAGTGTGGTGATGGACCTGATTATCAATGAAAATTCAGGAGGCGACGAATAAACGAAGCTAAAAAATCTTCCTTATTATTTTTTTCGACAAACTGATGAAGATCCATCTTATTTCTCTATTATATTTATAAAACAAAATATTTTCATCGAACTGGCAAAAATAACCCGAACAGTTCCCGAGTAATAAGCAGTAGTCAGAACCAGGCTCCCATTCAACGCCAGTCAGCCGTGAGTCTGTGGTCATAAAACTCCAAAGGAAAGCGACCCTAAATTCACGGGTCACCATGAAGAGGGCGATACCTCAGGTTAAAGGAAATTTTATCCTATCTAAAACTTTTTTGTCCCGCAGATCCACATTTCGGATAGCTTCAACAATAATGGTAACACGAATGTTAATAATAAGCCTCATAATAAAATAAAATTGATTTAGGGAATAATCAATTCGAAAGAAAGAAGCAAAGTTGCCCGTAAAAAAAAAAAAAAAAAAAAAAAAAAAAAAATCAGATCATTAAACGATAACAGAACAAAAACGGAGCTGCCTTTATAGAGTTTACTGTCAGTAGAAGTAGGAATCAGTGATAATATTAAAGAGATAGGTTTTCCTGATCTGAGCAAAATGAAGAATTCTATTAATGAAGAGTATCCAAAAGAAAGAAGGCGGCTTAATTGAATAAATTCAACGATTCTTGGAATAACGATTGTAGATATTTGCGAAAAGTTGTGACGGCCACGCGCGTCCCATATTCAAGTAGAACAGTGAGACTTCGATTCCCACCGGAGTAAGTTGATATTTATTTTTTTGCTAGTTTTTTTTTTTTGGTAGTAACTGTTTACCACTGGGTATGTTTGATCTTTCACTGCTCTTATTAACTAATATCTAAATATAGTATCAAAGCATTTTTTATTCTTGCCTGATAAAATTAAAACAACTAGAAGAGTGTTTTATTTTTATCTCCGATTTTAGTCATTCTTAAAGAAAGGAGATGTTAACAATTGCTATTACTACTACATTTTTTTGGTTCTACTTCTTCTTTCGCTTCTCCCTTTTGTGCCTCTCAGCGTAGGGGAGTGCATAGCCACGAACTCCACTCCTCTTTATTCCTTGCTATTCCTGGCCCGACGGAGATCTTTGCCTCTTCCTCTACAAAGTCTATCAGTGTATTCCAGATGCGACACTCTTGGATATCCTCGAGGTGCCATCCGGAGTGTAGTCCATCGTCTTCAATGGGTCCCTATGTTCCTCTATTCCAACCACATGGCCGAACCATTTCAATTGGCGCAACCCTCAGTTACTGTCGTATCCTCTCGTTGCCAACACGGTCCCTACTAGTCCTACAGACTGTTCTTCGCAGAAATTTCATCTGAGTAGCAGTGATTGTTCTTTTTGTTTTAAATAGCTATTATCATTTCTTTATTGTATGCAATTTTGTTTATTTATTTAGCCTTTGTAAGCATATCCATAGGCATAACTATTCGACTACTAAAATGGCAAAATCATCCTTTTTGTCAGCCTCAAATTTAACGGTTTCTTCTAACCTTATCAAACCGTGGATATGAATTTATTTAGTGGGACAAAAAAAAATATCAACTCGTACTGGTGTGAATCGAAATCGCACTGTTCTAATTGAATGTGGGACGCGCGTGATCATCACAACTTTTCGTAACTATCTACTATTGTTATTACGTTGAATTAATTCAATTAAGTCACTTTCTTTCTTTTTTATACTCTTCATTAATAGTTTGATTCTATAACTCTTCATTTTACTCAAATCAGAGTAATTACTATCATTATTAATCTTTAATAATATCCCTGATTCTTGCTTCTACTGAGAGTAAACTCTATACTAGCAGGTAATCAGGTACTACACCTCAATGAAATTTATTCTAACGCAAATTATGGCTATAGTAATGAAATATTATTCGTGTAAAACAACAAATTGGTCATATCTTTGACTTTAAATTTCATATTTTTTCAGATCAAAGTATATAGATAGTATTATTGACAAATAAAATGGAAATACAATATTTTTTGCATAGCCTTTTATTTCTCTTCTGAAAATTTAAGGTACATGAAGTCCGAAACATCTAAAGTAAAGAGGAAATAAAAGCACCGTTAACAGCTGTTCTCTAATAAAATTGGGGTTTGTGCTCGCTGTCTCTAACGCTAAAAGTAAAAACTTACAAAAGCATTATCTCAATATAAAACCAAGAAGATTCGCTTAAAAAATGAGAACGTTTATATCTTCTACCCTGTAATTAATGTTATAGCATATATTATGTTAAAAAAATATATAAAGTTGAAAATTTTTAAAAGATTTTTCTTAATGCCCTTTTAATTTTCCTATAGAATAAATAATCGAGAAAAATCAGTAAACAAAGTTATTTACTGTCATTCACACATTTTTTTTTAACCAAACATTATCCATTATGAAATCTTCCTATCTCAATGAAATGTATAACGGTTTACTGATTGTATCATAGTATATGATCATGGACTCCAAAGATTGTTGGATAACTAGGCTAGCCGAATTATTTTCAAATAAATAAAATATACCATAATTTTGGTAATAATTTTAACATATATTATTATATTCTATATAAAATGAAGAGTTTATTCAGTAAAAATTTAGTAAAATAACTTCTGTAACTTTAAATACTGCCTGTTTATTGTGCAAGATCCTTTTTAAAAATAAGAGCAAATATTTATTAATTTCGTAAACAAACATAATTTAAATATTATAATAATTGTCACTGCTTAAAGTGGCGTTGATATGCTGCGAGAAATTCTTGAACCGTTTCTCTCAGTTGCACACACACATTAACATGTCCTAAGCCAGCTGGAAACTTGAATATAATTATATAGCTGCGTTTCTTAACTTAGCTTTCGTTAATTACGGCGTGAGTTCTAGAGAGAAAAATACCATCAATATGACTGCTAAAAAACTAAGTTACAAAGGTTTCTCAATATACCAGTTACTCATGGCTCTTATTAACGACGATTATGAAAACCATTACGAATATCATTTAAATAATTATGAGAATTAAATATTCATTATCAGAAAATGTGAATATAGAAGAACGGTATGCAATAGATAAATTAACAATAAATATAATTATAATAATGATAGATAATGAGTAATTATTAGTACATAATAAGCAAATATTATTAATACGTTATAATTACGTATATAATAGTCAAAATAGTAGCATAATAACTTAATATTATGCTATTCATATTATAATATGAATTAGTTAAATTCATACAACTCCTTCCGAACCTCATTTTCTTATATACGTCTTAGATAATCCCTCAGGCTTCTCATTGTTCACTATTTTTTTTTCTTGGGGCGCTAAATTGGTATGCCCATATCACCGTGAATCGCATTTATTTAGATCATGTTGATAATGTAGTTTAGAGTCGTCTAACCGTTTTCATATCGTAAAACGGTTTATCTTTCTATGGGTTGATTATTTAAATCAATTCTTAATCCATGTAAAGAACAGGAAGTTATTGTCTAAGCAAAATCACCCACATTCGTTGAGAGCTTTCAGTAGTATTAGTACATCTCCCTCATTTGTACAACAAAAGAAATTCACGATTCTAATTTCTTTGAGCTATTACAATTGTTTCTGGTCTAGACGGGAGATTTTATTCAATTTACGTAAATAATAGGATTTAAGCTAAATTTCACCCAATCAGAAGCTATGGTTGTTATGTTGAATAGTTCCGACATCCTTTTCTTTTTTTTTTTAAAGAAGTAAGGAGCTAGGAATAGTAAATTCTTCTAGACGTTCTTTTGAAATGCTAATAAAGAATTTTTCCTTCTATAATCAAGCATTGGTAATATGCAATTATTTGTTTGTAGTTTATAGTATGTGCTACTGAACAACGTTGTACAATGCGTTTCTCAAATAGAAAACTTAAGAAACGTTAAAAAATGTGTATGGTAGAAAATGAACTATCTAGACATTAAAATTAATATTTATTAAAAATAAAAAACTGTCCGTGTTTTCTCTAATATATTTCAGTTTATTGAACAGTTTCTTGGTATTGATTCATTTTAATCAGATTATTCGTTTATATTCTATTTACTATTTTAAAGAGTATATTTAAATACCAACTGATTAATTTAGGAAGATTCTATAAATATCAGTTGGTAGCATATTTAACATCTGTTAGGTATATTGTGAATAATATCTTTTTCTATATTCATTTTCCTTTATTTCAATTAACATAATTTTCTCAAGGTTTTGGGTTATTCAGAATATATCCAACACAAAATATATATATATAATTTTCCATTGTATAAATAATTTGAATAGATTACTCTTGTGGATTACTTTTCTGCAAACGTTTACAAAATATCCATCAGTGTTTAATTTCAATTGACGATACATAGATATAGTAATAAACTCTAACTTATAGATATTATTTATTATTTTAATATTATTCATGAAATTGATTATACTGTATGTGTGTGTATATTTTATATATGTATTTTGTATTGACTGTATTTTTGATGATTGAAGTTTGCGTATATTTATCTGTGTTTTTTTTCACAAATATTTTTTGAAAACAAAATTGTATGTGGTATTGTAAATTGTTGTACGAGGGTGGGTGGAAATCTTCAAAAGACACGGATAGGCCCGTGCCTCTCCGCGTGTGGGATTTCTACCCACTAAAACCACCTCCCTACACCTCTTTCCCACCCTCCACGGGACCACCGTTAGGCATTACTTCATGGAGGGTGATTGGCTGTGTGCCGCCTCATTGTTTTAGGCTGCCACTATTTAGGCACGCCTCTCCTTCTCCTCCTTCCTCAGCTTCTTGATGACCTCTGCCGCTAGGCGCTGGCCTGCCATCCAACACTCCTGTGAAAGCAGCATCAGGCTGACGATGATGTCTACTGTGGGTCCTGAGCCACAGATTCCTAGAAATTCTCTCCTCTCTTCATGAAATCGGGGAAAGCTAAAGAATACATGCTCTAAAGTCTCATCTATTGTTGGGCACCTTGGACATACAGCGGTATTGTCCAGCTTGAACCGCACTTGGTAGGCTCTGAAGCAGCCATGTCCTGTGAGCATCTGTGTTAGGTAGTAATCTACTTCCCCATGTTTTCTATCCAGCCAAGGTTGGATTTGAGGTATCAGCCTATGGGTCCACCTCCCTTTCAATGTCGTATCCCAGTTACGTTGCCATCTCTCGGCTGTCTGCTTCCTTTCCTCGGTACTGGAGATGCGTTCAACTCTCTTATATGAGCGTTGCCTCTCTTCTGCGACCAGCTCTATCGGCGACATCCTGGCCACCACACATGCAGCTTCGTAGGAAACTGTGCGGAACGCGCTGATCACTCTGAGAACACTCCGGCGGTAGACAGATACCATTGGTCTCCTGTAGGCCAGTATGTCCAATGCCTCACTCCATATCGCGGCTGCGTAGAGCAGAGTAGATGGGACCACACTTGCTACCAATAGTCTCCGACTACTTCTGGGTCCGCCTATGTTGGGCATCAGTCGGGCCAACGCTGTGCTCACTCCAGCCGCTTTATCGTATGCTTGTTGGATATGCTCCTTGAACCGCAGCCTCTCATCGATTATAACCCCAAGATACCTCAGGGAAGACTGGGACCTAATTTCTCTCAAGGTTATTTCTTCCTTCATTTTGCGACTAATAATAAGAAGGGCCTCTGTTTTCCTGTCTGCCAGCTGGAGCCCCACTGATGCCAGCCAATCTCGGATCAATGAAATGCTCTGGTTGGCCTTCAAGGTCACTTCATCTTTGTATTTTGCCTCGATCACCACTGCGATGTCGTCGGCAAAGCCCACCGTCTTGGCACCCTCTGGCAGGCGAAGCCTGAGGACCCTATCGTACATGACATTCCACAGTAGTGGCCCAAGCACTGAGCCCTGGGGTACTCCACCAGTCACCTTAAACCTTTTTGGCCCATCCTCTGTTGAATAAATCAGGGTCCTGTCCCTGAAATAATCTCGAATAATGCTCGTCAGGTAAGTGGGGACACCCATTTCCTGCAGTATTGTATGTATGTGTGTGTGTGTGTGTGTGTGTGTGTGTGTGTGTGTGTGTGTGTGTGTGTGTGTGTGTGTGTGTGTGTGTGTGTGTGTGTGTGTATTAATTGTTATAATATTTTATTATCATAAATATTATTTAATGTAACACCCCGCAGGCCAATGCCAAGATAATGTAACAAGTATGTATTGCTTTATAAAATAAAAAATAATAAAAACTATAGTATAGGAAATGTCATATTAATAGTAATACGAAGTATCTGTAAAACAATCATGGAATCCTACGGTATCGAAGGAATAAGAAGAATTTGGTAAAAAAGCTTCATACAATAGCTTTAGAATAATTCATTAAATCATTATTATTATTAAATGATATATTAAGGTGGCCCTTAGTTATAGTGGCGAAAATAAAAGATTTAATTTTTAAACTCACAGCCCTTATATTTTTGTTTTTGATGTTAATAATATTTCTAGAATATTCCCCTCTAGGTGGCCTCATTTTAGATACCTCCCAATGAATATTAGGCACAACTCAATGGGTTGTTTATAATCGTGTATCAGTTTTTCATTAGCAAATGCATTCAAAAATTCACTGGACTAAATTAACGCACCACTTATTTCATGTTTCAATTGCCATATATCTATATTTTTTTAAAGTGTATTGGAAGGTTATACCTAACAACCAGAGTGTAAGAATATTTCATTCGGAATATGAATAATATCAGGTTTATCTTTTTATCTCTGTCAGCGTTAGGAGAGGGGTACTCCACCAGTCACCTTAAACCTTTTTGGCCCATCCTCTGTTGAATAAATCAGGGTCCTGTCCCTGAAATAATCTCGAATAATGCTCGTCAGGTAAGTGGGGACACCCATTTCCTGCAGTATTGTATGTATGTGTGTATGTGTGTGTGTGTGTGTGTGTGTGTGTGTGTGTGTGTGTGTGTGTGTGTGTGTGTGTGTGTGTGTGTATTAATTGTTATAATATTTTATTATCATAAATATTATTTAATGTAACACCCCGCAGGCCAATGCCAAGATAATGTAACAAGTATGTATTGCTTTATAAAATAAAAAATAATAAAAACTATAGTATAGGAAATTCGAAATTTTCATTTGTTAATCGTATGCTGGTAATTTTTTTTCTTTAAATGAGACCGAAAACTAGAGCTAAAAAATGATATACTTTTTTAATTGCTCCGGTGAAGGAAGAGAACTTTTAGACCTTGTCGGCGGGTAACTTTTTAATTAAAGATGTATTCCCTCTATATTCAAGAGGTATCCATTCTTAAAGAGCTTCAACTGGTGAAGCAAACTCCATCAGAAGATACTTCATCCAACTGCCAAGAATTTATAAGTGAGTTGTATTTATAAAAAGTTTATATACTACATAATTGAAGCTTACGTTAGTGATTATTTAGTAAAATTTACCTTTAATTGGTTCTAGATCTTATATGTTATGTCTGAGGTAATTGTGGAGGTCAGTTGCAAACATTTAAATTTTGATTTTGCTTATTAAATCATAGTTTACCAAAATTTTACATGGCTTAATTATCGTCATGTTTCAAAGTGAAAAGGTATTAAAGCCGAAGCTATGAGAGAGAGAAGCCCTGAAAATCTTTATGCTAAAAGTTTAAGCAAAATCCTTTCCCGGGATTTCGAGATCGACAGGTCCTATTAGAATACCAAGGTAGATTTTTATCAATACTTCGTCGTCAAAAAGAATGCAAGTGGTTCTTAAGATCCCTTCCATCTTGTGAAATTCGACAATGTATGGTGATCTGCTAGTGGTCTAGGTTTTTAATCCAGTTTGTGCCTGTTTTGAAATGTCTATTGAATTAATAATGTCATATTAATAGTAATACGAAGTATCTGTAAAACAATCATGGAATCCTACGGTATCGAAGGAATAAGAAGAATTTGGTAAAAAAGCTTCATACAATAGCTTTAGAATAATTCATTAAATCATTATTATTATTAAATGATATATTAAGGTGGCCCTTAGTTATAGTGGCGAAAATAAAAGATTTAATTTTTAAACTCACAGCCCTTATATTTTTGTTTTTGATGTTAATAATATTTCTAGAATATTCCCCTCTAGGTGGCCTCATTTTAGATACCTCCCAATGAATATTAGGCACAACTCAATGGGTTGTTTATAATCGTGTATCAGTTTTTCATTAGCAAATGCATTCAAAAATTCACTGGACTAAATTAACGCACCACTTATTTCATGTTTCAATTGCCATATATCTATATTTTTTTAAAGTGTATTGGAAGGTTATACCTAACAACCAGAGTGTAAGAATATTTCATTCGGAATATGAATAATATCAGGTTTATCTTTTTATCTCTGTCAGCGTTAGGAGAGTTCTTTACTGCCTGTCTGTATTTGCTCTTCTATAGACCTACCTAGTAGATCACTTCTCTCATAGCGATATTTTTAAAAACGCTTTATTGACTACGCGCTTTTGAGTATCCAGAAGTCCATCAACGACCTCTCTTGAATCATTTACCGGATTGCCTGGAGTTTTTTCAGGATAAATTGGTGTGCTAAAACCGAGAAGATAAAAAATATTCTGAATATTTAACACTAACACAAATAATGAGCGACCATTTGAAAACTGCTACTGGCTAAAGTAAGTCACTTTCTTCTTCATACGCCCTTTTCCCACTTCTCATCAGCCTGTACTAGGCAGGTTCTCCTTGACCGCAAGTTCTTCGAACGGCTCTCTTTGACCCAGTTGGGAATCTTGCCTTTTCCCCAAAAATTAAACATTCACGAACTACTAAATTTACACATTCACTCAGAGTGAATTTAACTTCTCTTAAATTGTAAAATAGTACCGGTAATACATTGGTTAGATGGAAATTTGGTTCCTGTGATTCGGTGACCCAAACAGCCTATTGAATAAATATTCGGAGCAGCACTACTAATGATACATTAAGGTGGCCCTTAGTTATAGTGGCGAAAATAAACAATTTAATTTTTAAACTCACAGCCCTAATATTTTTGCTTTTGATGTTAATAATATTTCTAGAATATTCCCCTCTAGGTGGCCTCATTTTAAATCACAGGGAAAAATTAGGAGTGTGCGATCAGAAATTAAATTATCGAAAAATAATTTAAATGGCAACCAAATGGCAAATACATAAGTAGGATGCCGGGGTGGCCAAGCGGTCTAACGCGCTTGCAACAGGTAACCAAAGTTACAAAGTTAAGCAACGTCAATCATGATTTGTACTGGGATGGGTGACCACCCGAATTGGGTCACCGTCTACCGGGAAAAGCTACGCTGCCTGAGATTCTCCGGGCGATTAACCTCTGTCCTTGAACCCGAGTGAGCCAGTGGGAAGGACACAATCGAATTGTCTCCAAAAGTACTGGTTATGGAGCTATGGGTAGCCTGTCGCTACCCCTTGGAAATCGTGGTTGTAGCAACGTGAGGTTGAGCGACTTCCTCCAGGCTCTCGCAAGCTATAAAAAGATCACACCGCGGGGCCAAAGATCTTCATTGTATGCAGTGACAACAGAAATATATATACATCAATTAAATAATAACTAATTAATGAGCTCATTTATTTATTGTCAAGATTTTTCGTTGTGAAAAGATCTATTCCAGTTGAATTTATTAAACAAGATAAATTGAAAATAGTTAACCTACTTCTTTATATAAATCCGCAGTGAAAAATGCACACGTACTCCTTGAAGATGCGCTAAAGCAGAACGTGTTATCTTAAAATTAATATTTGGCCGTCACAAAGAGGCCTCAGCTCCTGCTCCTTGTTAGCAATATCTTCCGCCCGGGTTGCCTTAATTGGTTTCGGGTTCTACTCGACGAAAGTCTAAACGATTTATCGGACCGCCCAAAGTTCATATGCTTTGAAAGATAAAACTTTGCATTGAGTTAGAAAACTAAAAATTAATGTTAGGTTAAAATTAAAGGAAATAATCTCTTTGATTCCAGTTTCACTTCAATTCACTGAGCACTTCATTACAGCTATGTTAGTAGTATTTAATCACTCTTATTTTTAACTATAACGTTTAAACTGAATGGTAAGTACAATATTTTCGACAGAAACTTTTATAAATATTCCAATCATACAGGATATCATTATTGTTAATTATATCATTAAAAATGGTAACTGTAAATATTATCTATTTTTTTCTCTGAAAGTGAGAATTTTAATGCTAGTTTTTAAAGCTAGACCTCTGATTAAAACATAATGCTTATTATCAAAAAGTTATTTTTAATTGTGGTGGTTGAAAAATCCAAACATTTAAAATAAATAATCGAGAAAACTTATTTCCGTAAGCAAGGTATTTTTATTTTAATATTGTGGTATTTTATCTTAGTACAACTTTCTTATTATTATTATTTACGGCATATAATTGTATAATTATAATTATAAGATTATTTTTCTAACTAGTATAACTTGTATGGAAATATTTGGATCATAGTAATATAAAAATGTCAGAAACCATAAATGTTCCGGGACATTCTTAAAATATGCACTATTTTTTTCATGTTCGGATGCACAATTTGTCAATTTTATTTTATAATTGTGAATCAGTTAAAATTTTCGCAATACTCATAATCTCGATACAACGGGAGGAGTGAATACAACCTAGCAGTTACTAAGTCTTACGTTTTTCTAAGTGCAAGGTTTCTAGTGATTAAAAAGGCTACTATTCACTATCCTAAGTAACTTCCGGAATTTTCCGGATTTCAAGTTTTAACTTAAGAATTTGTGTGAATTAAAAGAAACTTCTAACTTTTAAAGCTAGCATATTCTAAAGAATTGTTATTCTGGTCAGGGGCATGCTAGCTTTTAACTTAGTTATTAGTTTGACTCGAAACATGGCAGAGTTTTTGCAGTGCGCAAACAAAAACAGTATGCGACACGTCGGGAAATACTTAATTGTAAAGAAATGTTAAGATTCGAGTTTGTAAGTATTTATTTTTTAGCCACTGAAGATATTGGTGTACATAGATCTCATGGATCGAATAATCGACAAATATCATAAATGGATCTACTTTCCATCTACGGCAGTAGAAGTAAATGAAGTAAAACTTCTCTGGCAAAGACGTTTCTTAATGTGATAGGTGCCTTGGACTGTATCCACGTGAAAATAAAAAAACCCAGCATACATGAGGATGAGTACATCAACCGAAAGGGACATGTAACTATTAATAGCCATGGAACATGACGCAAGAATATGGCGTTTTGATGGTGGAGCATGCTCACTCGGGGAATTATGTGACGTTTTGATAGTGGAGCACAGTCGGAGACTCCGGCTAAGGAATAGTTCCATGGTTAATAACACCTTTCAAACTACCCTCTAACATAGCAGAAAGTAATTTTAACTTGTGCCATTCCAGGAAAAGAGTTGTGATTGAAAGATGTTTCAGGCAGCTTAAAAGAAGGTTGTTCTCTTAAAAGTCTAACGAAGTGTGACCTGTCCAAATGCTTCTCACTGCCATCATTTTCATCACTGGATGATATTTTTTTCAGTGATAAGACCAAAAAAACAAAACAAATTAAAACAGCGAAAGCAAGCGTTGAGCAATCTGGATGTATAACAGACCATCAAGCTATGTCTTAATCCGATACCTGATCAGAAGAAGGAGATGAGGCAGAAAAGCTACGACCTGAAAGCCACAAGCCTAGCAATTACTAGGCCTAGCAAATGCTATCCCAATAAATTGCTTAAGTTTACCGGAAACTTCTCAAACTAACTTAGATCTTTCTACCTAGAACAAGTATTTGATTATTCAAACGAATCTGAAAAAAGCTTAAACTACCTCTAGCTGGTAGTAGCTAGATTTTATTCACTTGACCCATTATGCTCAATATTCATTTGGCAATATCTGTTAAACCAATTCTTGTTTTGCCAAAATCTTATTTTATCAGCTTTAAATATATTATATTTAATATTTCATTTATTTTCGCTTTTTCCCATTACCATTATATTTGGGTATATTTTTAATATCTAAGCTCGTCCGTCCATTTTTGCTCTATAAGAATCTACATATGAATGTGAATTAATTGGTTCTCATTGTTAAAAATAATTGCTCTTAAATGGCAGATTATAATATGCACTAATTATACTATATACATATATATATATATATATATATATATATATATATATATATATATATATATATATATATATATATATGACGTCAGAAGTGTAATGGTGAGGTTTGAAAAAAGCATAATTGCTTAGAAAGTGAAAAAATAAAATAAAATAAAATTTTTACAATATTCTTGTAAGTTCAAATTGTATTTTAATATTTAAAATGATAACAATTGGTCAGGGCACTTCAACCACTAGTTAAATCTTTAACTAAGCATAGGCCATAAGATGATTGGCTCACATGACTAAATAGTTCCTCTGATCAATAATCAATATATTAGATAGATAGAGATAACAGATTAGAGAGATGCATTAGAGATAACATACATTTTACTAATTTAGAATTTGAAAATCATTATTGTAGATAAAACACAATTATTGTAAATAAGTCATTTATCATTAATTGTTTTGAGCCCAAATTACTATGAGTAATTAATTTTTTTTTAAAACAAAATTAACCCTCAACCGCGCCGCGGCATTCAGCAGCGGCACGTTTTTTTTTTCAGAAACCGAGGCTTATTAATTATAAAAGCTACAATAACGTGGTTGTGTCCATTCGATTCAGCATTAAATTTTCTTCTGTGAAACGATGGTGCCATGATGAGATGACTGGAAAATTTCGACGGTGGTGCCATCGTGCGCCACCGTGTTACTGCTCGACTTGAAAATACAAAAGGGCATTTCCATTGAAGATAAAGAGTCTTGCCACTAAGAAAAAAAGGGCGGTACCAATGCCACGTACGCGAGTACTTGAGCCAATTTTTTTTTCTGGGTCCATACTATATAACAAAACACTTATTTTACAACAATTTAGTTGTACAACTTTCTAACATTTCGTTCTACTACACGTCTGTTGCATAACTTAATTCAAAAGAATAAGATAAACGTAATTTTATAACACATTTACAGCAAAAGTGTGAATTAGTAAATATATGATCAGTTCTCACAATGGCGAGGAGCGAAGAAGATCTAATGTTTGCGGAAGTTGCTTGTGTTATTTTGGCAACTCACTGTAAACGATACTGGGTGAGACCCTCATTTAAAGCTCGGCAACTGTACAGAGAGACTTCACTCTAGAGGGATCTTGTAAGAGATGGTCATGTCTCCTTGAATGGAGTAATGCGAACAGACAGGAGCTTCAAAAACTTCGCACAAACTATTTTTTATGACGAAATAATACTTTGGAACAGAAAAAAATATTAACAATAGAACACTGGACAGGCTTACGAACGACTGTCGAGAACTGTGTAGATGACCAGATAACAATTTTGTATAAAAGTTTGTTGTAAAATATTTATCACGCTAATTTATAACAATGTTGTACAACTTTCAAAAAGCTGTTATAAAATCGTGTTTTGTAACAAAGTGTGGACCCAGCTTTGAAAAATAAACTAAATCAACGGAAAAAGTTTATATTTCAGAGCTGGGTATATAATATAAACTTTATTACTGGGTAAAAATATAAACTTTTTCGGTTGATTTAGATTATTTTTTTATTGCAATCAGCATTTCTTAAGAATACCAACATACTAATTTATAGCTAATTATAATATAGATATTAAACCAAGGCCCTCTAAAATGCTGTGTAGGGATCTCAAAGGCTTTGAACCAAGTTGAATTATCACACGCCGAAATAACTAATGTAAATAAATGCTAAAACGGGAGAAAAGGCTTTTGAAAGGGAAATTAAATGAAACAAGATTAATGTTTTAGCTTTAGGCTCCTAATGACATTTCCTATGCTTCCGAGCCTTAGCACCTTGAGAAGGGTTTACCGAATAAAATGTATTCGGAAAGGAAAGAGCCATTGTGATCAGCGGAAACCTATTTGGACAACGACCAAAGCGTTTTGTTTTTATTTGGAGGAGAAGGGGGAGGCAGATATACAATGTTACCATAATATTTTTTAATCGATTCACCAGATCTAATAAATTGAAAAATTACAATTATTTTGTATTTATTTGCAAAAAGCATTATTAATTAATTTTAAAATGAAATAATACATCAATATGACTTCATCGCCGGAGAGAACAGTTCTTCATTCAATTAAGGTTATATAAAAAAAAAAACAATAATAAGGTTGTTGTTTAAAGCTTAAGTAGTCAACATTTCAGCAGAACCATTTAAGCCATCATCAGGGCATTATGTAAGCTCGGTCACAGTCCTGCGGAGTATATATTTCTTCTTTACACCGAATAATTTCTCATTCCGAAAGAAATTATCTAGATATTGCACTCACAGTCACATTCATCATTTAAAAACATATATTGTAAAATAATTCAAAAAATAAAAAAGTCTTTCCAAAAAATAAAAACTAAACAGGAGATTTTTAATATTCAACAATAGAGTGAATCTATATTCTATTATAAATCTATATTTTATTTTGCTGAAAGCCGTCTGACCACCACGTCTCCTTTTCATCGAAAAAAACTGGTAGTTTAGGAAAAGGAGAGGAGGTCGTTAAAAATATGGTACGATGATAAAGGCATAACATTTTTTTTTTTTTTTTCGTGAATATAAACACAAAATACGTGCAAGTAACACGTATTCCATAAATTAATTGAATAAAAATGGTTAAATTTTGTACGCTTAACATTTATTCAGTTTTTTTTAACGCCAACCAGACTTAGAAATGTTTTGTAATGGAAAATAAAATTTCTTGTTTTGCTAGTAAAATTTATGTAATATTATCCGATTGACACAGTCAGCTTATACCAGTTAACTGAGACAGCTTATTGTATTATAGGAATACAAGGTACTAGAGTTTGCAACGCTAAATAATAATTAAAAGGAAAAACTTTTTTAAACTTGCGAAGAATTGTTTAACTTAATATTCACATCTGCAACTTGATTGAACTTCATCGTGATGCTGTCGGGCTTGTCCCGGTTCAGAATGTCACGTACACGGATGCACCAGAAGCTACTCCGTAGATAGCGAAGAGAGCAATAACTGTTTCCATAAAGTAGTCCCTGATAGGACAATTCCATCAGTTAAGTTAGCGGTTACTTCAGTCTTATCGCTACCATTTGAATGATTTTATGATTATTACCGGTGGTAATGCAATCATAAAAGTCGTATTTTAAAGGGTCAAAGTTAATGGGAAATATCTATCAACTAATGTATATAAGTACATACTCATAAATTGTGTTTGAAGCAGGTTTGAATCCTGCGTGAGGACAGCAATACGGGAAGAGAAACAAAAAAGTGGTTAATACATGAGTCAATCTCTCTATAATTGGGAATCTGTCTAGTAACCACATTTCAACAACCTTTTGTAACAAGATCAAAATTTAGATTAATTTAACTCTTGTTTGATTATTTTAAGCTCATTTACCACTTATCATTTAGTATTTTTCTACTAAAAATAAGACAATTTTATATTTTGGTTAATTATTTTAAATAACGAACCTTAGTAATCGATCAAGAGAAAAAAAAAACCCCTCCCAAAATTTGAGGTTTTACATTTCAAGATCCGTAGAATCCAAAAATCGAATAAAAAAAACCGTCAGTGGTTTTTCGACTAGACTACTGGACCGATTTTTTTTTAATTGGTACATGGTCAAAGGTCATCCCAGATGAGCAGTTTTGTCCCGAAATGGCGGATTAATGGCGTTTTTATCTACAATATCTACAAAAAAAAAAAATAAATATAATTTTTTTTTACATATATTTATTGGAAAAAATAAACCATAGTGCAATAGTTTATTTCTCAATAAAAAACATCCAAATTGAATACAGCCTGTTGAGGAATGTATTTTGAATAACGGAAAATATAGCTAAATGAATCACACAAAACGCTTCACAGAATAAAACCCAATATTCTGTCATATGAAAATATTTCCTGAAAATCCTGACCAAACTTCGGAGTGGACATTCTACGCTAACTCACAGACAAGCTGATGAGAAATCTAGAACCATCACTCCGTGAAACATGCAACATACCGCTGACGCTGAAACACGTTACAACATGAACATTCTACTCAGATGTCAAAACAATAGTATTTCATCCACTAGGGGTGAAACACTGAAAGAAAATGAAGCTAAAATAAAGAATAAACCTATTCAGTTTATGAAAACCTTTAAAATGGTTCATGTAATGTAATACTTGTAATTAGCAGCTAATGGCCTACTTGGGTAGACAGGAATGATTAGTAAATAAATAATTATATATTTTATTGGTAGTTTCTATTTTTTTTTCTTATAATCATTAATTTTGGAGTTTCACATAGAGTTATTTTTAAATCGAACGCAAAAAATAGATTGCCGTAAATATTTCAATAATAATGTACCAATGGTTATTTAAAGTGAACTACACCTTTAAACACACATTTTTATTTGAAGTATCACATAAATTAAATTAAACACTGCATACAAAAATCGATCCAGTTTAAAAATTAAAATTATTTATTTATATATTACTCATTGAACATTTAACGATAATAATTTATCATATATATTATTAACAGTTTTCCTACTATCATTAAATTATTTACCAAAAATCAAATATTTATAATTATAAATATTTATATATTTATAAAATTTTCAGATCAGCCAAGTTGAAAAATTCTGGAGAGCTTCATTATACTAACCAAAACTTAGAAAAATAGACTATTAATAAAATATGCAGCCCAGTATTCGAGGCTCATTTTTTTAACGTAAAACGTACAAAAACTATAGACCCTTTGGTATAATTTTTAAAACCTAACTGCTCCTCTTCTATAAATGCTAGGAAGTAAGAATTGGTGCAATTAAACAAAGAGAATGTGATTTTAGAGATTACAAATAAGATTTTGGATTTGGAATTAATGTGAAAGTACAATAAGGGAGTAGATTTGGCCAATTTTGAGTGAGGATTGATACCACCCCTCACCTGTTTTTTAACTCGATAACATGTTCCATATTAATTAACTCAATCTGTCCAATTTTGAATTTCTTGAACATGATTTTAATCTGCAATGACCCCAAATAATCATCCTAGAACTTTAGGTAATCAATTTATAGATCTTACTTTTACAAGAAACATCTCTCCTAAAGTACAATCATCAGTTTGTTACTTCTCCTATCATCGAACTATTAAATAAGCTAACATTTAATGAATGTTATTTAACAGTAACATAATGTTATTTTTCGCTTATGTTATTTTGGAGGTTCTTGATATTGGGTAACAAAATCACAATATTAATTGTCCTAGTTATTCTTGACCAGGTAATTGGAAAAAAAAAAGTGTAGATCAACTAGGAGAGGGCAAATGAGGCACTTTGAGCAGAATTTGAAGGGTGGCACACTTTGAATGAAATTTTATTTTTAAGAAATATTTGTTTCTGCTTTTTGATATTTTTTATATTTTTTTGTCCTTAATTCAGCAAATAAATTAGATAATGTTGTAATGATATTTATTTCGAAATAAATTATTTAAAATACTGTTAAAAATCTTTTAACTTTTATTGGGAGGGGAGAGGGCGAAAGAAGGGGCTGCAAAATTAAGCTTTCCCTCTGGCAAAATCTTAGTTCTGTTTCTAGATCAAGAAATATAATTTCCAAACTGCTTAGGATTCTGTGAAATGAATATTGCAAAAATGCGTCTAAGATACTTTAAGAAACCTGGAAGCAGCGCCTCAGAACGGAAATGAAAAATTTTCAATCAATTGTTCATGCTGTATAGGCAATCTACTAAAGGAAGAACCTTGTGGATGGAGCATATGCCGGGAAGTTACGCTCATGGGGGGTTTTCCCCAAAAAAAACTTTGAACAGTAATTTACTGTTTGCTACCTGGCCAAATTATCAGCTTGAATTTTTTTTTTTTACATTCTTCAATCTCGCGCACTAATTCGTAATTTGAATATTATTTCAATATTGTTAGGCGCAGTAAAAGATTCTTCCTTAAGCTGTTTACCTATACATAGCACGGAAAGACAAAGTAGGCAAATGAAAATAGATTTCGAAATGAATAAACAAATCAATAAAGAACAAAGTACATTACTTTAACTAAAACATGGCGCATCAATTTAATATACCTCTGGCAGACGGATATTCCATTCCAGTAATACTTTTTTGGTTTTCTTATTTTATACTTAAAGTATTTATGTTGTTTTTAATTTTAAAAAAATATTATCATTACATATATTTAACATTATTTTAAATTATTCCAAGCATGCTGGGAAGGAGGAACGTGCTAGGGTGGTACATTTTCAGGCACACTTATGCTGTGTCCCAATGTGGCTAAACAATTTGAACACCACAGTCCAGTCCTACATAATACAAGCAAAACGCTCTGCATTCCTGTTGCTACAAGGCTTTCATACAAATTTAAATTAATTTTGTTATTCCTGTTTCTTTTTTTTTCCCCTTAAACAAATCCGCAATGTTTATTAACCCAATTTAATTGAATTTATTACTTTTCGTACCTTGTAATCAATCAGCACATTTCATTTTTTTTTCTTTAGTTAAAAACTGGTTACTTACAATCAACGCTTAAAAGAGTCAACACTGCTATAGATGTGTAATTGGAAATTACTTCTGGATTGATTCGAATTATCAGTCATTAGAAGTTTAAAAAGTGAATTAATCAATTTATGATAAACGCAGTTTAAATTTTATATAAGGGGAAATTTATTTGTTTAGTTATTTAATCTGCGGTCCGACTTTATTTTCATTTATCTTTATTTTAACTAGCCTATTATAGGTATCAATCGATACTAATAATTCAAAAATATTCTATAAGAAATATGATTAATTTTAATATATAGAAATTGTAATGATATAAATTGATTCGACAAAATTCATGAATTTGTACATATATATTTTATTTTTATATGTTACATTATGATACAAAAAATGTAGTTACTTGTTGCAATTCAATACATGATACATATATATTTTAATTAAATCATAACTTTAATAAATACGTTTGATTTCATGCTATTTAATTTGATCTTTTTAAAAATAAAGAAGTCCGAGAACAAAACAAACTGAATAAAAGTCAATTATTCAATAGAGATATTTCGTAAAGTTTCATCCCTTTTATTAAAAAAAAAAAAAAGAGGATGTACATCCCGTTTAAAAAGTTTTAATCCCCTTTCCTTGAATAAAGAGATGAATTTTATAAATAGACTCGCAAACTTATTGAGATTCGTTTTTTTTTTCTTTCACTAATTATTTAAATTAGGAATATGTAATATGTATACTGTTATAAACATATATACATACGAAATATATAAACTGTACAATTACTGTGTGAGAACGCAGCAGTGTTTTCAACTTAATTTTCTTTACATAATACATTTTTAAAATATAGTATATCTGAATAATTAAGAAATATATCTAATAATTAAGAAATTAAAAAAAAAAAATAATCATAATATCAAATATAAAATTTAAAATGTTTTCTAATCTTTCAAATAGCATTTTTTTTTTTTTGAGAAATAATACAAGCTGCCACACTCAAGGGCAATAGGTATTAGGACTGAAAGAAACCATTGATACTAAATATACAATAAATAGCATTTGAAGAAATCTTTTGATTGCAGACAAGATTAATTAATTTTAGCGCGAAACATTCTAAAATATTTAAGAACTCACAATCTAAGAAGAAAAAACAATATACAATTTTTATTTTTTTTTTATCTAAGAAAAAAAAATTCACAAGTTTAAATGTGAAATTCACTAACAGCGCTCAAAAACATTTGGAAGTAACAAGTTTTAGCTTCCTATTCATTACTGTGAAACTTTAGGTGGAAAAAATAGTTTGGGGTCATAAAAGGAACTCAGTGTTTCATAAGACTCGTGGGTGCAAACAAACATGCGAGCGTAAATGTATAGCAAGTATGTAAAGATTGTATGTAAAGCAATCTTTAATTATAATCTAACAACATTACAATAAAATGCTGAGCATAATTCTAAATTGAAACATATTTCTAAATATTAAAAAAAATATTTATTTTAATTGATTTTAAAACAAAACGCAAAATTAAATGAATAAATCGTTATTCCTTAATAAGTAAAGGTTTTTTGCTGAAAGAATCGGAACAATTTTCTTTTAGTCCCACCAATTAAAGTTTAATATTGGGCACTACTTTTAATATTTAAATTTAACATTAAATATCTCCCTGCAATGTACCAAAATAAACGGTGAAGGCAGCAGGTAATGACAGACGCCTACAAACAATTTCCTCTAAAAAGAAAATCTAGTTTAGCTCACCGGGATTCAAACCTGTTTCGGAAATAAATTATTAGGTCGTCAAAAAGGTCCTCTTTAATTATTTTCTAGTTAATATTCAACAGTCGAAATGACATTTTTTAAATTTTAACTGGCGGGCTAGAAAGAAAATTACCCAGTAAATTGATTTAAAAAAAAAATAGTAATATTATTTAGAAACTTAAAATAAATCAACTTACTTTATAGGTGTTTCCTGAGAGTGGGTTCTTTCTTGAAGTTCACTATCCGCAAAGGTCTTTAAACCCAGCAGATTTCGAAACGATTATTAAATCGGAAATACGCGGCGGAAATTAAAAATCACAAGCGAGAACAGCAGTTACACTTCACTTTTCAAATATTTATATTGAAAATAATTCATTCGACACAGACCGATTCGGCAGGACGCGGTAATGTTATTGAAAGAGTAAATAATGTTGCGATCGGTGAAGACTAGATAATTTAATCATAGAGAATACTGTAACATGATTGGCGGAGAAATCCCGCCGTCCGCTGTCCCTACCCATTAGCTGTCAACAATTCCACAAAACATTTACCTTCAATATTATTTCCCTACTCTTAAGTCTCTCCAAACTTTTATTCAATTTTAAAAACTATTTTCCTGTTTATTTACTAACGTCCTTTAGGTACTTACTTAAACACACACACACACACACACACACGCACATATATATATATATATATATATATATATATATATATATATATATATAATATTATATATAATATATTAATTTATAATATATATAAATTAAACTATTCATTAAATAAAATATAGATAATCGATATTTTTTAAATAATTCATTTGTTTAGCATGACATTTGTTTAAAACATCTATTTAGACTTCAAGAAACACTTCAAATAAACTTAAATGTAATTAAAAGTGATATAACAGTTAGGTATAGGGCTTATAGGAAATAAGAAAAAATTCGCCTTTCATGATGTGGCCAATAAAAGGAAATATAAACAATTGCTAGTAAATAATGTAGTTATTAAGAACAATTATGAAATATAATATGCTCTGTAATTGTTTAGAAAGATCTTTATAAATATTTCAAATTTCCACATAGCACAAACAAATAGAATAAAGACCACCAGTAAAGTATATTAACTCATTTTTGATAATTGAACAAAATAACTAAATAAAGATAGACATATAGAAAGTAAGAAAATAAATTTATTTTCTCAATACTAAATTGAACATTCAGAAATCAATGCTTAAGAATTAAATAGAAAAAAATTATACTGAATTTACCAAATACACACATGAAAATACAATAAATACAAAATTGATGATACTTGACCTAATTAATCTTGTATTAAGTATAAAATGTAATACCTGTAAAGTCAGCCTTTAAAATCTATGTAGTAAAATTCTATAAATTGGTCTAATATGGATATAAATTTTAGGCAAAATAAAATTAATATAGGTATATAAATATGCATACTTATATGCCTATATAAATATGCATATCTATATAGGTACCTTGCCAAAGGACGAGTAATTCAAATTACTTTTTCTAATGGTGATGTATATGGTGACTATAAAAATCCAATTTTTCGACATTAAAAGACTGAATGGTAAAATAATTTAATTTATAGTAATTGATTATCCAACTTCCTGTAAGAAAAAAATATTTATCTTTTTTTTTTTTATTTCTTCTGATTAAAAGAAGTTTGATTTATTAGATATATTGCACACAAATTCTATAAAATTTGTAAATTTCAGTTATATTCCTAATTATTTGTATAAAATTCTGGGACGTCTTGACAGACGGACTTGTGTCCATTATCTATTTTCCTAATGTTATTTATTTTTTCTTTATTCTATATTATTTGTTGTAAATAAACAAATAATAATTTCAAACTTTCAATTGAGAAGTATCCATGGACAACAAGGATACTCGTAACCCTACTATATATAAATATATGCATATATTCCATGTCTATACTATTCTATATATATATATATATATATATATATATATATATATATATATATATATATATATATATATATATATATATATATATATATATATATATATATATATATTTCCATATTTCTATCGTCCTAATTTTGCATTAACATTTCAGAAAAAATTATAAAGCTAATTTAGCAAAAATATGAATTTACTGGAACAATAATTCTCAATGATCAGTAATTATAATCTTTTAGTGAACATTTTAGTGAATTTATATCACAACAATCCATGGAAGTCTCCTAGGTTTACTTCCAAGTTGCTTCACCAATGGTTAAGCAAGAAGGTAATGTGGTATTTTCCTTACCCCCTTTATATAGGTTGTGTATTCCCAGGAGTCCTGACTCCCAGGTCCAATAAACAGCTGGTAAAATAAAAAAAAAGGAAACGAACTTCCCACTTGGCTGTGCTCAAGAATAAAAAAAAGTTAAATAGATAAATAATTAATTTATCGAGAATAAAATTAAAAATATCATCTCGGATTACTATGACATGGCAATATGAGATTAAAGGGGGAAATTATTCAAAAATTGCTAGGACACAATTTGAAGATTACTTAGAGTCTCTTTAATAATATATGGTAAATAAAATAACGGTAAACAACCAGCCAGTCAACCATTAGACTGGTTAAGTTTTTACTGGTATTTCAGAAAATCAAGGCTTTAAGGTTTGAAAACTTCCAATTGTATATTAGCAATTAATTTATGTCTCTTTTTGAGTTTCTGCTATTTTATATTTCTAAATGATGCTAATAAGTTTAATTAGTATTATTTTGTGAATTACTATACAATAATATACTGGTAAAAGATATTATGCAGTGATATTTTTTTAATATAATTAGAATTTATTAAATAAATTACTGACATTATTAATAAATACCAACACATTTTAAACAAATGATAAAATCTGATTATTGTACTACTAAGAATGAAGTTCTTATCCCATTAAAAATTGTTAGGATACAATTGGAAGATTCCAAATACAAAGCCTTAAGTCTCTAAAAATATCTAACCAATCAACGTTTCACAAGCATCATCAGACATATACCAATGAATTCACATCTACGATGATCAAATACAGCACATCTCTCATGAGCAATAAAACCTGACTACGCTATGCAAGATTAACATTTATAGCCAGCAAAGACAATAAACTTTAGAAGTGACTAATGACAAAGTGAAATATAATTCACACAGTGTTAAGTTTTAAACTAAATTATTGAAACTAATAAAAAAATTAGCTATAGCAGCATGATGTACAAGGTATTTGAAATATAAAACATAACATAAATGTATGTGTAAAGAAACAATACTCCCATTACTTACCAAGCGCACTGTGATGTGGTAGAGAAGAGGGATTAAAAAGAATAAAAATAGTCCCCGCTGTCCGCTGTCCCTACCCATTAGCTGTCAACAATTCCACAAAACTTTTACCTTCAAATATTATTTCCCTACTCTTAAGTCTCTCCAAACTTTTATTCAATTTTAAAAACTATTTTCGTGTTTATTTACTAACGTCCTTTAGGTACTTACTTAAAAACACACACACACACACACACACACACACACTCACACACATATTATTGTACACACAAACACACATATATATATATATATATATATATATATATATATATATATATATATAATATTATATATAATATATTAATTTATAATATATATAAATTAAACTATTCATTAAATAAAATATAGGTAATCGATATTTTTTAAATAATTCATTTGTTTAGCATGACATTTGTTTAAAACATCTATTTAGACTTCAAGAAACACTTCAAATAAACTTAAATGTAATTAAAAGTGATATAACAGTTAGGTATAGGGCTTATAGGAAATAAGAAGAAATTCGCCTTTCATGATGTGGCCAATAAAAGGAAATATAAACAATTGCTAGTAAATAATGTAGTTATTAAGAACATTTGTGATATTTTTTTAATATAAATAGAATTTATTAAATAAATTACTGACATTATTAATAAATACCAACACATTTTAAACAAATGATAAAATCTGATTATTGTACTACTAAGAATGAAGTTCTTATCCCATTAAAAATTGTTAGGATACAATTGGAAGATTCCAAATACAAAGCCTTAAGTCTCTAAAAATAACTAACCAATCAACGTTTCACAAGCATCATCAGACATATATCAATGAATTCACATCTACGATGATCAAATACAGCACATCTCTCATGAGCAATAAAACCTGACTACGCTATGCAAGATTAACATTTATAGCCAGCGAAGACAATAAACCTTAGAAGTGACTAATGACAAAGTGAAATATAATTCACACAGTGTTAAGTTTTAAACTAAATTATTGAAACTAATAAAAAAAATTAGCTATAGCAGCATGATGTACAAGGTATTTGAAATATAAAACATAACATAAATGTATGTGTAAAGAAACAATACTCCCATTACTTACCAAGCGCACTGTGATGTGGTAGAGAAGAGGGATTAAAAAGAATAATAAAAAAGATTAGTATTAAATGGATAGGGAGGAAGTTATAAATCACTGCCCTTTGAAGAAACATGTTTTTTACTTGTGCATGCATATGAAATTTATACCAGTTATACTTTCTCCAGTATTAAATTATTAATAAAAAATAGATTAACAGATTTCAATCAATGTCAACTCATTGAGCAATGGGTATGGCCTGCCAAAGTAGCAGTGATGCCTTGTAATAGCTATAAATATAAAAAATGGACCATGAACAAATGGATAGAATAGAATAGAATAGAAAGAAGTCCCCTAAGAATGACTATGTTGTACAAATAATAGAAATGCTGGCTTGCATATTGAAATAAACAAATACGACATACATTATATGTAGCAGACTTACAGAAAGTATTAAATAGAAATTCTATTATTCAGAATGCTTAAACATGATAAAAAACTGTTCTATTTTTTAAAATAATATTGGAATAAAAATATTTTGGAAGGCCATGTATAAAACATAATGGAATAATGTGGAGAATGCCTATTATTATCAAATACATATAGGAAATTCATATTAATATTAATTCTTTAATTTTTGTTTATGGATTTTAGGAATATTTTAGCTTTTTTAAGGTAATAGAAGGTCAAATAAGCAACAACAGTAAAATATGGAATTGGGTCTGTGATGATGATAACACTTGTTTAGTTAACATTAAATTTGTTGATGAAATTCATTTTTTTTTTTTGTTCTTTTTTAATCAAGATTACTTTCCTAATCATGGAAATTTTTAATTATCTTTATTTGGAAATTCACACCTGTGTTCAGGTAGAAGACAATTGCAAATGTGCCAAATTACAGAAGAATAAAACAATAACCAAGGCATTTAAAAAAAAAAATTGCCTTGCCTAAAAGTGATTTTATGTAAGTATCATTAAGTGATGGAAACACTTCCGAAGCCGTAATAACGGATAAGCAGTCAGGTGAAATAGATGATAATAAAGGGGGATATAAAATTTCTCCAGGACAAAAGGAAAAACTTCCTGATTCAATGTTGAGATGGTTATAAGAAATAATTAGCAGTAACCTCCTGAACATTACAAAAAAAATCACTATTTGTAAAGCAATAATTGTTAATTTTGACATAAATATTATCTATTCCAACTTATTAAAGTTTAGATAAAATGCATGTTCTGGTTTCTAGCTAAACATCAACAAAATACTTACAGTGATGTTTTTAGCATAAGTAAGTCGTTCAACTTTAATCTAAGTACGTTTATTTCATTGTTAATTGAATTAAAACCAACATTTTTCAGTTTTAACTTATACTCATTTAAAACCAAATTGGTGTTTGATTTAATATTGGATCATTATATTAAAAAAAAAAAATGTATATTATTCAATGGTTGAGCTTAAATTGAACTTGAACTTTGTTATATTAGTTAAATCTTTTATCCCATCTAAAAAAAAAAAAATGGAATGCACCTGAATTCAAATCTTAAAAATCTCTTATTATTATTGTTATCAAATACCTGTATGGTGTATACATTTAAAATAATATCCATATAAAGGCACAACACTAAACTTTCTTTATTCAGAAGCTAACCAAAGTTCCAACTTGCTCAGTGGTCCAGTATTTCTGATCCATTCATAACATTAACAGAAAACAGAAAAAGTTTGTCTCTTATTATTTGGCACGATGATCCTATTTACCTATTTATGAATTCAGGGATGATTCTTTAGAGACCTACACTTAAATATATCTGGTGTTACTGTTCGCATGTTCTGTATATTGATGCTGAAATAATAAATGTTTATCTTAAGAAACAAACTGTACATGCTTAAACATAATAGTGGGTTCAGTGTTGCGCTACTCGACTTTTTCTTTGCCAAACTTATTCTGAACAATTTTGTGATTTTGAAAGAATATATTGTAGAATAGATCTGTTTACAGTGATAATTCTTAATTATTGGAGAATTGTAGGGTATAAATTAAAAATAAAGAAGTGAGAAAAATATTAAATATTTTGACCAACTGAAATCTTTATAATGAATTAATTGACAAATAACGGAGTTGAAAAACAAAAATATTTTAATAAACAAGAGATTAAAAGATTTATCATGTTTACACAGCCATATTACTAACCGGAATAAGAAAAACATCAGTTTATGATAAACAAAGCTTTTATTAATTATTACACTTTTAAATAATTATTATTAATTATTTTATCAGATTTCAACAAACATAAAAAATATACAGTAAATTTCATAGTTTAGCAAGCAAGTATATTTGTAGTTAAATTATTTGATTTTAAAATATTCAATAAAAGATAAAAAAAGAGATTTTAAACAAATGCCCGAAAAACTTATATCAATTTGATTGTTAAAACAATGGAGAAGATCATTATTAATATAATAAGTAGTTATTAATATTCACGCAATGAAATAATTGAAAAACAAAAAAAGTATCGAAACAGAACGAAAATTCACCCCTGTTATTAAGAGCTTCAAAACTTGAATATTTCAATCTTATGGAAAGAGGGACAGTTCTAGAGTCAGTGGCGAGGGAAAGGAAGGCGCAAACAACTGACCAATCAGGACGCTGTGTTCTCTTTGTAACTTCATTATCTAGTCACCACATCCAACAATATTAGTCTCGTCAAAACAGTCAGATGCGGTTTGGGCTAGTGTTTAAAAGTGTTTGTTCTTTTTGATTGAGTTTCATTTTATTTATTTTTTTCTGCGTTTAAGTTTTAGCGTTTTTATTCTGCTATCGTGGTAATTATTATTCGTTTCGAAATCTGTTAATTTTAATTACTGTTAGATTGAGTAAGAATTCCAAGAAAAAAGTTTCCGCCATAACCGGAATGACGCTGTAAGTTTTAAAATTTTGTTTAATTTGTGAGATCTTTTTTCCTTTAAAAATCTTTTAACGTAATAGTAGATTTTATGTGCTATGAAGTGCTATTCATTTAATTCATAATAATTTGTATCATATTTTTTAATATTGGAAATAAGTGCGTGTGCTCAATAATAGATTGCAATAAAGTGTACTTAATATTCAGTTACTTAAAAAGTTATCTATTACATTTCATGGTGTTAAATTTTTATTTTTTAAATATAATGAAAGCTTAGTTAAGCTATAATAACAATTATTCACATTATTAAATACTACCATGCATAAATTCATGTTAGATCTGTGACCTAATTTAAGACGAAAATGTGTAAAATAGCTTGTTTTTACGTAAGAAGTGATTTAAAATCAATAGGAAAGTTCTAATGGTAATAATTATAAACATGGTATTGGTTTTATGAAGGCCAATATAAAGTATTTGTATTGTTCTTGACATACATCGTTCTTCTATGCAAATATATTTATATTTCAAAACAAACTCATTTTTTAAAATAGAGATATGTTGGTTCTATAATAAGCCTCAGAAATGTATCCATATAAATTTATATTTCAAACTTTATTAATATTAATTTTATAAGATATTACTTTAAAACTGTCTATGAATCCATTCGGTTAAAAAAAAAATATTTATTAGAAAAAGTTATTAGAATCTTTTCATCAGAGCCTTTGTTACTAGTTGGTGATATTACGCATGCGTTAAGTGGTGAGCTTTGTAATTATCAGTTAATTATACGAAAATATTTGACAATTTTCTTATTAAGATTAAAAAGTAATTATTTACCCTTTTATCACTATTATCCTGTATAATTGTGTTTATATATTCAAAAACTAGAACGAAACCAGATAACCTTTTTAGATGTAATCAATTTATTTCCCGAAAATCTATTTTATTTTTTACTTACTACTTATAGTGTGATATTTGAAGTCTTTTCTATTTTACATTGACATAATTTGTATACTTCATGTGCATAATTAATTATATATAGCTTGTATTTAGGAGGCACCTAACTTTAATCGAAAATAAAATATTTAACGGGCCAAACTTTCATTCTAGTTCATTTTAATAAAGAAAATTCACTGAAAACTATTTTAATCTTTTAAAAAAAAGTATTTCTACTGAAATGAAATGTTTGTCAAAAAATAAGATTGAAATATTTTATTATATTTCAAAATTTTAAACTGCTCCTCTGGGATTTAGAGTTAGTTCTTGGGTTTTTCTAGAACAGTAAATGTTTACGAATATGTTCACAACATGATATTATTCATAATATCATATTATTATGATAGGAAATTGCTTTATATCTAAGTATATTAGTGAAAGTGTGTATTGAATGTGAGCATCAGTTGAGAAATAGGTATTGCTAAAGATGCATCATAATAAAATTTATGTAAGAAAAAAAAAAACAATATTCTTGTTTTACGGAACTTTACATTTATATTTTTTATTTCTGTATTTTAAATGCGAATTTTAGACTCAAAAACCACCTATTGTATTGAATTAAATTTGAGACGGTTCCTTCTTAATCTCTCACCTTTGTCATTTTCGTTTATAGGTTGTTGTTTGTACCTTATACGGTTCTAACACGCTTGTTTTACTTTTCGGTATAAATTGTTGCGATTGCGAAATGAAATTGGTTAAATGTTTCGCATGTCAAAAGGGAATTCATTATTTAATTTTATTTTTTATATCACGGGGATTTTGGAATATTATGCATTTAATTGTGGATTGCAATATCAGAATATTTTAACGATCGTGATGTGTAGGTAATGAAATTGCGATGTAATTATTAAAATTCGCGGTAAAACTTTAGTTTAGTAGCTCCAATATGGCGGTGGGTCCCGCATCACATTATGAGGAGTTACACATTGCTATTTCGAAGTCTTTCAAACTTAACATTTCCATTTCTCCTAAATTTGTAGAAAAAAGAAACAAAAAAAAAATGTGTTTCTTGACCAATTCGTCTTTTTTCGTCTTGATCATTTAGTCTTCGACACAACTCAATACAAATACATGGAATTTATGGATTTGGTTATTTGGTGGTACTAACTTTTCATTTGTGAACCCAATTTAATCGCTTATTATTTTAATTTATTTCCCAGCTTAATAGGGAAGGGGAATAAATTATTTGAAAAAGGTTTATTAAATATATTACAGCAGATTTATGTAACTTCCGTGATAGTAATGGTAACTTCCTTGGGAGGGGAAAAAACAAAATGGAATTTACATGTTTTCTACCATGGAAATTACATTCACCAGAAATGATAATAATTATTTACCTGCTCTCTCAACTATTTTTTATGAAGGCCTGTATCCGCTTCAAAATGAGGTGATTTTGAATGTCATAATGCAAGAAAGAACGATATGATTACTTACTTGGAATTTATAATTTGAATATCCGAGCATGTGGCTTCAATTGCGATGAGTCCCGAAGCTCTGAGCGCGGATGGGGACGAAGAAGGGACTAGTTCGAGGAGGGGAGGGCTGTCTCTATTTTCCTATTCCTATTTTTCACGAAATACGCTTCACTCACTTGGACTTTCGATATCGGCTTCGGAAATTACACTAAAACCGTGAGACAAGAATATATACTTAATAGTGATTAATGCTATAACAAAATTTTTAAAAATTTTACTAACTACCAAAATCCAACTTTCAGGAGGAAAAAGTTTTTTTGCATCTAAGACCCACTCATTTAATTCCTATAGTGAAAACTAAGTGCGACAGCCACGGAAGTTACGATTTTCGCGTTTGAATATTATTTTTTTCATGAAGAACAATTAAAAGATCCATTTTTTCATGATAGTATAATGCTGAACATTACTATCAGTAGAATAAAAATAATAGAACATTAACTGAAAGCTAATATTTTGAAGTTACTTGTTGAGAAGGTAATATATCATTATATATAAATATTCCTGATATGGTTACTTTTGATCTATAATATTTTAGCGCTAAGGATGGACCACATTTTTCGGCTGAAATGTCGGCTTGTAGTAAACTCTTGATAAAATGTTTGTTTTTTAAAGTCCCTTTGACAGATGACCTGGTAATCTATATTCCTGAAATTCTATACAATAAACCGCCCATGATCTCTAGCTCATTAATAATATTAAACATTTTCTGAATCATAGGCGTAAATACTTGCTTTGATTCATACCACAGGTGAAACTTAATCCCATTGATTTTCTTAAGAGCTTAAAATTTGAAGCAGGAAACTTGGCATGGGTTGCTTTGAACAAATGAGGACCTCCCGGTAAGGAGAAGTAATTCTACTTAGATTGCTTTAGTGGTTTGGATTGACTTAGAGTTGGATCTTCTTGTTTGGCTCACAATTCAAACCAATTAGTTCCCCCAATCCATATGCAAAATTAGTTTCACAAACTTACAAAGTTCATGAATAATTGATGGAAAAGTATTATGTCTTAATTCAATTTCGATACCTTATTTGTTCTCATTAATATACAGTATAAGCCCTCTTACTGGCATTCGGTTTTCCGGCTACCACTTACCTTATCGGAAGCCATCAAATGTAGTAATTATTTCTCAGATATCTTAATTTTAATCGAATGTCGTTACCTTTTTTTTTCAATTATTGCGTAAGAGTCAAAGTTTGTTTTAAACAATGGAGTTTATTTAAAACCGTGCCCTCATATTTTATCACACTGTTACTACTGTTGTGAATAATTATCTTAATAAAATGTTTTCAATCTAAATTAAATAAATAAAACATCTTGGAAATGAAGTAACCAATTCTGTCTTGCGCAATGATTTGTTGCGAACGCTATCATATCTGTTTTCCTTAAAAAACAAAATAAAATATTTTGATTTTGTATTCTTCAGTAATTATAATATGTAGGTATATACTTACATTAAAAAAAAAATATATTGAAATTAGCAATATAACTTCAGATGTATTTTTGCATAAATATTAAAAATAGTTTTGATGATCTAATTAATGTTACCAGGACGACGTATTTTTTTTATATATTCAGTAAATAAAAAAAATCTTGCAACGGCTTTCAAACAATTTGTTATTTCCTGCCGTTTCAGTATTTGAATCTCGTCCTCAAAAGTTTGTTTGGTACATATAAAAAAAAAATTTTTTAACACCCCCTCAAAATTTGAGGTTTTACGTTTCAAGATGCGTAGGATTCCAAGAATCGAATAAAAAAAAAAAACGAAAAAAAAAATCAATGTTTATAAATGCTTTTGGTTTATTATTTTCAATAATAGATCAAGGAAAAAATTTTTGTAACGCCCCTCAAAATTTGAGATTTTACGTTTCAAGATACATTATATCCAAATATTGAATTAAAAAAAAAAATCTGTCCGCAAAATTTTTTTTCCCCTACTAAAGAAAAAAATCGTGGAAATCGGACCAGCATTAGCTGAGATATGGCTTAGTGAACTTTGTAGACCTCTTTGTAGAGGTCCTAGGTCTCCTGACTAATCTATTGGGCTTCCTGACTTCCTCGCATCTCTCTGCTTTATCCTTTCTTGGATTATTTCTGCACTTCCTTTAGCTTCCTTAGTCTTTCCTTTTTTTTTTTTACTACTGAAGTGCAGATCCAATATTTCCTCTGTATCATTTTATCATCTGAATAGATGTCCTAACCATCTCAGCCTACTTGCATTGATACAGTTTTTTCTTAACACTCCCAGTTCGGCACTCTCACGGCGATTATCTTGGGACAAGCTTCAAATTTCTTTATTTTGGTGCCTATTGCTTAATTTTTTTACTTGGACAGAATAGATATTTTATCTATAGAATCCCAGAACCGAATTTCTTTGGGTTTGAAGGCTGACGTATTTTTGCAAGCGCTTTAACACGCTAGGCCACTCCGGCCCCATAAATATATATATATATATATATATATATATATATATATATATATATATATATATATATATATATATATATATATTTAAAATGCACCCCTATCGCCCTCCGATGAAACTTATTGATCCATTTTTATTAATAATACCTGTAGGTATATTATTTGGTAATAATTTAATAATAAAGGCCGTGGTTAGCAGTTGATCATCGAGACGCTTCTTGTGGATATATGGCTGTAGTATAGCTCAGCCACAAATATTTTTACTCTTTAAAATCGTGTAATATTTTGGATAATTAATTTAACATTGTGAATTAACTTAACGGATTCATGATAGATAAAATTTCATGCAATGCATCGTTTCGAACTATCTGATTTCAGAATATATGCGTTTGATAACAGCGGTACTTAGGGTTCAACAACCGCATCCCATGAACAGAACTGACCCTGAAGATAAAGAAACAGAACATCGACCCCTTTGACCCGTACGAGGAGGGAAAAGGAGTTGGCTGAGAGCCACGTCTCAGATTATTCCTTAGCTATTATTTCCGAGAGCTTTTGTTTAGCTCTGCTTCTGGGTCAATGGCTCTCTCTTTTTCTCTACCTGTGTCTGGTCAGTAGCTACCTCCTCCATTTTCTTTTGTCTTCTTTTTTTCTCCAGTCTTTCCTTTTTCCACTATCCCGTGGATCAATGTCAGCAGGGCTGGAACTAGCATTGTTCGCGTTGAAGGGTTGCATGACATCGTTGCGTTCACCTGTCAGTTTGTGACGTGATATTTTTGAAAACAGATAAGAAGTCACGGCTGCTATTTTGGTACAGCACTAGAAATTTAGTATACAGCCAACAAAGTAATGTAATGGTTCTTTATCTTAAATTTTAATCATAACATTGAATATTGGGATCCGAAATCTGTTTATAGTTATCAGTTGAAATTTTCTAAATCCCAATAGTAAACACGATCAGTTGCGTTCACGAATAAAACTTTCTTTATTATTTTTTTTTAACTTAATAATAAAATTTATCATAAAAATTAAAGTGTTGGGTAGCCGTCTTGATTGATATACAAAGGTGAAATATAGTTGGAGGTAAATCGGTACAGCTTAAAATGTTAACAAATTCTACACAAAATAGTGACTCATTATTTACTTTCAGAGTGGATAATAGATTCAATCACCTTCAAAGATTAATAACTTATAAAGACAAAGTAACATTTCTTAAATACACAAACAATTTTTCTAATCTTCACAATAAATTAGATATGTTTAAATTTCTATTTAATATTTATAATTTAAAAAATTAAGGAACAGCTTACAGATTGATTGTATTGCTTATATGCTGTTGGATATCAGAGTACTAGCGCATTGGATTTCGGTAACCATCACGATGATCTTTTATTTATTTTTTTTTTTTTCACCCTTTTGTCTAACTACAAAGTATTGGTATTATACCTCAAAATTTCCACTGAAGAGTTCTCTATTACTTGTACGTCTACCCTTTTTCGATTTTTAACGAGTTCATACCTGGTTGATGTTTACAGTGACTATAATAGTCAATGTGTTTTAACAACAGGTCCATTTCTAAAAAAATAATAATAAGTTAATGTCCTTCATACCTTCCGATTCATGTTGGCATTTCTATAATTACAGTAAAGATTATATAATAAAAATAAATCACAGCAGTTATCTTTTATCAATACTTTATGACTTAAAATAAGTCTCTCCATTAGATCTGTCACTCAAAGTTTTTTTAGTATATGTTTTAGCGTGTACGTCGTTGTTATGTGTAATAAAACGTTGCTCAATAATTTTTAGTGAGTGTTTGTATTTAGTTTCTTTATAAATCTCAATCGAAGAATATAGAATAATAGCGTTACTAAGCCCATTAATGTTATCTTAAAATGTTAAGTTAATTTCGTGATTCGACATGAAATACGTTAGAATAGAAGTATCTGATATATTGCATGCCCCCATGTTGGTAGTTAGATTAATATTGAATGTTAGGTTTTATGTAGATGTGTTCCAGATTCTACTATTTTGGGAAACATCCATGGAGAATGAATAGCTTCAGCACGCGCAGAATGTGAGAGTCCTTGAGATTTTACTGAAGTTGTCTGTGGATTGTGGAATTTATCACATTTTAATTAACATTTCCAGCAATCGGACCAGTCTCATAATAGTGTTCAGTGATGTCAAAGGACTATTAAATCAAAAAATAAATCACATCGGTTATGTTTTATCAGTACTTTCTGACTTAAAATAAGTCTCTCCGGTAGATCTGTCACTAAAGTATTTTTATTGTGTGTTTTATTCATGTACATCACTGTTATAGATAGTAAAACACTTTTCAATCTGTTCACTGACTAATGAAGTTTTATATTCTAAATTCGCGCTTTGGTTTTACAATCCATGCCCCTGAGTAATTTCCAACAAACATAGAAAATTACAAACATAGAGTTAGTGTAATCATAATGTTTATAGTGTTAGCTCAGGTACAAATATTGTAATATTTTCTCAAAGTTGATTATAACTTTACTAGGATATCAGTTCAGAAGTATATTGTATAAAATTAAGGTGAAAATTTCACCTACACGAAGGAACCATTTACAGAAAACTTCGGAACTTTGAAGTGTTATACTAATGTACCCAGCAGTCCCTCTGCACCGAGTTCTAAATTATCTGGCGTTATGATAAAACTTTTAAATTGTCAACATTTTTTATTAAAGGTACTGTAAAACTTATGCCATAGCAAAAAAAAGAAAAACAAAAAAAAAATACAAAAACTTACCGATGAAAGATAATTATAAACACCGTGAAACCTTAATTAAAAATATATTGTGAACGTCCACGGATAATGGATGTTGTCCGTTGAATGAAGAATAGTTATTTTTATTGTATTAACTTGAAATTTGAAGATAATCGTTTTGAAATTGAAAGCACAGCTAATTGCGTAGCAATAATATATTATGAAAATTATTTTACGAAAAAAAAATAAAAATTATTAGGTATTCTGAACAACTCATTTTTTCTCGGCCTTTTTGTGTGCTTCTCTTTTATGCAGAATATAAAAATATAAAGTGGATATATCGTCGGTGGAAAGGTTTCTTTCTTTACTTCCAGTAAAAATGGCTATATAATTTTCCACTTAGTATGATCATAAAATATTTCAATATATGGTAATTTATCATCTATATTTTATATACGTACCATGTTTTAGTATTGCGATGTAATGAAAATTTTCAATTATGTCGAATACTTTTTGAAACCTAATCCTTAAGAAACGGGATAGTAAATTAGCAACCAATCACTCGTGATCGATTGAGGTAGAAGATACCCTTTACCCTTTAAGATACCTAGTCCCCTAAGAAAAAGAGAAATTTACAATTCCATTTACATTTGTCTGGTTTACTACATTACTTATTACAATAGATAATTAAGTTATAAAATGAAATACTATATTGTGTAAAATAAATGAAATTACAAATCTATAAATATATACACATTTGCACATACATTTGTTATTATTTTTACATATTTTTAGAAGATTGATGATTACGGAGATGGAGTTATAATTAAGTGATAGATGAGGTTTTACGTACGGAGATGGATAAGGAATTCCAAAAGGAAGAGACACGAATGATTATGAATTTTTTAAAGGAAGCAGTTCTGTGAGAAGGGATATGTTTAAGGGTATTAAAAAAGTTCTTTTTTTACCAGGAACAAGGGGTGAAAAAATTGAGGATGTACGGAGACTTTTTGGTTCTAAAGTACCGAAAAAGATAGATGATTAGTAAGTACTGCCGTCGGAAAATTTAGCACAGCCACCTCAACTGGGCATACCAACTGGAGACATGGGACCTGGAGACTGAAGATGATTCGAATGAAACGATTCGCCAATCTTAGCTCATGCACATCAGACAGTCCTGCACAATACAACCATGATAGAAGTGGGGGAATATGAAGGTTGGAATAGTCGAAACGGTTTTTGAGGGCATATAATCACGAAATCATAGAGACTGTTTAAGCATAGCAATGGATTTTGTGGTGATTAGGAAAAAATGGTTAGTCTAGGACTAGTGCTGGTCAAAAATGACTCCAAGATTTCTGATAGTGGTATGGAAGTGAATTGGTAGACTATTGAGATTATATAAGAGATAATAAGGAAGATAATTAAGAAGATGCTTGGTTCCGATAGGGATAGCCTATCTACGTAGCCTTAGTAGTTTCTACATTCAGCATCAATTCGTTGTTTGCTGCCCCTGCGTTGATACTATCAATGTCTTCTTGCAGCTTTCGGATTGCCTCAAGCATCTCGATAGGATGATGGGGTATCAGCATATAAGTGGCACCGTGAGTGGTGAATGGTACCAAGAATACCATTGATATAGATAGAGAATAGCGTTGGTAAGAGTAAGGATCCCTGAGGAACATCGCGTATTAGTAGAAGGGAAGAGGAAGGAGTCTTATCAGGAATGTTAACTGTTTGGAAATGCAGTGAAAAGAAGGAGAGGAACCATTTTAGAACGCTATTAGACATGGAGAGGTTATGGTGTTTAGAAAGAAGGATATCATGATTAACTGTATCGAAGGTTTTTGTCGAAGGGAACAAGGAAAGTGATTTTCTATTGGTTTATGAAGTATTGGGTAATTTGGATCTTGGGTAATTTTCAACAAGGCAGATTGCGTGGAATACTGGAATCGAAAACCAGATTGGAGAGGATTGAGGAGAGCTCTTTGCTCAAGGATGTTATCAAGCTGGAAGTGGACTATTCTGTTCTATAGTTTCGAAGTCGGAAACAATGGAGCGTACAGGGGCTTTATTCAAGAGACAAACTATGAATTTTTTCCAAGCTGTTGGGAAAATGGAATTTTGAAGGGACAAGTTACAGATATGCAGGAGAGCAGGAAAGATGACAGGATGACATAGTTAATTATTTTCACAGGTATTTGATCCGGGCCGTAGTCATTAGTTCTGGGCTTAAGGGCAGAGGTGAGTAAGTCTTCAAGGGAAATATTTAGGAAGTAGAAGGTTTCGCGGTCGATAGAAGTTTGAGGAATGCAGTATTGGGAAGAATGTAGAATAGAAAGAGAATTGGCAAAATAGAGATTAATTTCATCATGATCAACAAAGAAATAAGCACAGGCTTTGGAGTTAGCTACTGTCAGAAGATGTCCCATATATTTTTTAATTTTTATATTTCCATCTGAACTTAGGATCTGGAGCTTGTGATTAGGAATTATGAAAATACGAAAGGAAGATTAGGTGATGTTTCGTAGGGATTTGATCAAAAATTTCTTTAAAGAGGAATAATTAACGGATGTTAGAGTACGTCTGATAGTTCTCCTGGCAGCATCTCTTCTCTTCAACAGCTCACTAATTTCTTAACTAAACCAGGGAGCAGAGGAACGTCTGAAAATGAAGGTCTTAAAGGGTGCGTGGTGATTTAGGAATAAAATTGATGAGATTAAAGGCATTCCATCATTTATTGATAAATAAATAACATTAATATGAATATTGATAGTCGTTATCTAATTCTTGATTCATATAACAGTGCAACAATAGATCGAAGAAAAATAAACTATTTATTTTCTATAGTAATAACAACAAACATTAATAATAATCTGGTAGGCTTAGAGTAGGAAGTTGCTGATGTTGTAAGTGAGCGTTGGTTGAAGAGCACTTAAACTGCTAAGTTTGCTTTCACATTAGGGGCTTCTTTAACCGGCTAAATAAGTTTTCTTAAAGTCGTGAGAGAATTAAGCCGTTTTCCCGCAGGCGGATACTGTTGTGAGTGCTAGTACATCAGGCATCTCAGGCACGTGCTCAAGATTTCACTTACAACGTTACTCGACTTGTTCATTTACAAAATATACAGATGTTTGTATTTCATTCACGTTGACGATCAGCTAATGTTTATATCCTTTAATAAATTGTTATGTTTTCATGAGATCCTTCTAGGTTTTACGTCAGATATAAATCATTATATCGTATGTTATTTGATCTTTTCCATAGTATGGGAAGGACGGGAGATATTAGTTTACGTTATAATCATTAGTTAAAAGTCGTTCTTATAATAATTTTCAAAATATCAAGTTTTGTTTTTTTCGAATTGTTATTTCTTTTATTTTTTACTAGCCTGGTTTTGTGATTTATTTATAATATTAAAATGAACAGAAAATATTTGGTTCTGCTATTGTTTGAATATAAATTGCATTTTAAAAAAATCGAAATTCAAAATAGACGCTTCTTTGGATCTCATCGAAAATTTGACTTCATTGCAACACAGCAAAACTTAGATTAACCATCTCTCGTTCATCCGTTAGTTTCTGATAACCTCCAGAACTGTAGAACAAAACAATGTGGGGGTTTTAATTTATGGTGTGAGAATATCTAAGTAAAATATTTACAGAAAAATTGTTTTCTACTTTTTATACTAACGAAAAGTGTAGTAATGATAATAATAATTTGACACACGAACCATATACTATTTGATAAAAACAATTTGAGAAACCCAAATCAGTATTTAAAAATGATGACTGCATACATAAATAATTTAATTACATACATTCGTAGGCTCAAAATTATTCTGTTCGAAAGAAAGTGAAGGAACAAGAATGAGAAAAGGGAGTTCTGAAAAAATTATACACATATAAATTTTAAGGAGTCTAAGTTGTGACTTAGGCGTTATGAAAACTTACTTTATTCACAAATTTGAAGCTAATTTTCATGGGTCTACTGTATTGATTGTACAGTGATCCGCTTGGATTCGATTATAAGTAATGGCTTATTTCTAATGGTATTTCTGTTCGTTAAACTCTCTCGCTCTAATCCTGATGGTGACGGTTAATCGAAGTATTAATGAAATTATTTTTTTTTTATTTTTTATTCTAGGACTGGTGTCTGTTTAAAATAAATTACAGGTGCATTTGTAATGATCAGAGTAGTGTGGTCCTACAGAATATGATGTAAATATATATATATATATATATATATATATATATATATATATATATATATATATATATATATATTTATAAGTTTATATAAGTGATGATTATGGAAAAACAAAACAGAGAAATGGAATTAAAAAAAAAAAAAATATATTACACCTACAGGACACCTGTAGGTGTCCTTTAGGTTTAATATTTTCAGGGATTACACCTTATCCCTGACCTAGGAGCTGTAGGAATATAAAAATCATGACTATAATGTTTAATGCGTTGTATCTTTGCTAAGAATGGTCCGATTTAAATGATTTTTGTAGAAAATTACCTATTAAATGAGCATTTGTGTAATGGACAAAACGTATCCCTTTCTAGTTATGTGCAAATAAAATATTCTTTCAGTCATAACTTTTTTATTATTTGTCTCGGGTATGTAGAAATGTAGTATGTATATGGGTAGTTAAAGGGCTTTAAGGAGAATACTTTAGGGATCTTTCATCAAAATCTTCTGAGCCATTTTGGCGCTACGCTCTACTAAAGAAATGGTTTTTCTCTTGTTGCGTAGCCACTATAACGCAGAGGACGCTCAATATGGTACACAGGAACAACGAGCCCAGACCCAACTAAAAAACAGAAAGTAACAAAATCGGTCCACCCTTTCAAGAGATAATCGTGGAAAAGTCAGAAACTAAGTTTTACCTGCCTCAACGGAAATTTTTATATTGTGCATATCTACTTGGCAATACCTATCCAATTATATATATATATATATATATATATATATATATATATATATATATATATATATATATATATATATGCACAATATTTTCCTCCTATTATGCATACAAGTGGATTAATCGGTACGGCAAAAAAAAAACTGCTTACCTATTATTATATAGATCCTTTTATAATCCACTATTCTAAGTATTTTTTATTTATATTAGTACCCCAAGTATGAATCCCTAAAATAGTTTTGCAGGTCCTGATTCTGTTATGGATTTTAGAAGATTTCAACTTTTCATTTCGTTAACCAATTTAACATTTTTTAGTTATTATAATATACTACAGTTAAAACTTTAAGTAAAACTGTTCAGGATCCACATCATTGTGTAGGGTTATGTTGGCGATCCTAAATTTTAAATCTGGAGAACTCTAACCAATATTCTAGGAATTCTCTGATTTATACTCTAATCCTTAATTTATTAGATGCTATATTTAATATAATAATTGGTTTTTGAGTAACTAAATAACTTTCCATACTATGTATAACTCATGTTAGCAATTTCTAGCTGATTAGTATAAGAGTGTTCAGTATGAAAAGAAATTTCATTCAAAAATACTGGAGCGATATCAACGTAATAATGACAATTCCATTACAGGTTTAGTGGTGTTTGTATAATTTATTTAAACACTATTTTTCTGTTTTTGAAAATTGATTTTAGTTTTTAATTAACGAAAATATACTTGTAACCCAATGGTAACAAAAACTTTTTTGGCATTAGGAAAATTAGTGCCCAACAGTACCTCCTCATGGCATTCGTTTGAAGTTACAAAGCGATATTTATTATGTTTTGTTGAAAAAACAAGTGTAAGTTTATGTTTAAAATCATTTAATTTCTTGATCGTTTATTGTATATATGAAATGATTAATTAATAGAGTAATTAGAATATATAAGAGTTAGATGGTTAGTGGGACATCGAATCCTTCCCAGCTGCTCTAAGAGGTTTATATTTCCGAGCCTACATAATTTATTGTCCAGCTGACTGTAAAATAAGGCTTCAACGGCTTATATCTTATGATTCCACAACACATGGCGCTATATCCTTAGCCAGATCTTGCTCCAGCGCTAATACTCTCATTAACGGTAAATTGTAAATACTCATTCCCGATTCAATTACAGCTGAGTGGAATTGGATCCACGCTCAGTGTCTGTACTTTCGTAAGGACCTTGCTAAACATCTTTGGCTGTTAGGACAAAAGGTCGTCCACTGTAGTAAGGTTTATCAACTTTTCGGTTGGTTGGTAATACTGATTTGTTATAACTGGATAAGGTTATTTTTTTTTCTTATACACAGTTTAAAAAGGTTTAAACTGTGTAGGTTTAGTTTATTAGTAATTATACTATATCTTATATACATTTTTAGGGTTTTTCTAAGTCACTATTTTATTTGAATCCAATCAACTTTTTCATATCTTTCCTTCATGGTGATGGGACTCGCTTCTACATAGAAATTGTTCCTAATCTTAATCTTAAAACTACCTAAAACTCTATCTTGCCCTCACTGGAGAACCGGCGGAAATGTGTGGCAATTAAATTGTAGGTTTGGTAGACATCTTCGTGAATATCTATAATTTACTTAACAATAAAGCTGTATTGTTCTTCTGTTAAGGAATTCATCCAATGCTGGTAGATTCAATAATTCAAGCATTTTTTCTGACTTTTCTTTTTCAAAAGGCGTTTTTCCGGTGTTTTTTTTTAGAATACCATTTTGAAATTGTTGCAGTCTCTTTCTTGTATTCACTGATATATGTTATAGTAATGGAGCACCGTGTAGGATAGAAGGCCGAAAAACACTTTTATAAATAAGCAGTTTTAATCTGAGGCTGAGATTTGGGGTTGTCAGGAAGTGGCTGAATTTATATGATTTTTGTCTAACTTGTGATAATTTCGAAGAACAATTAGCATTAAATTTTAGGTGCATATATGCGTCGCACAGTGGGGTATTAGATCTGAAAAGTTGGTCAAAAGTCTATTTTTTTACTTTTGCTTTTATAAGGTAATGGAATTCAGTAGACAGATCTTTGGAGTATTTAATGACACGTGAACTAGATCCGCAGAATCATGTTTTGAAGGTAATATTATCTGCGCTCATAATTATTCCTACAAAAATAATTATTGACCAAAATAACAAAACAATTCACATTAAACATACTATGATTTTGACCATGATAGATGGAAAAGTATGTAATGCAGCTTCCCATACAACATCAAGACTGAAATGTTATATTTGTGAAGCCACATCTAAAGACTTTAACGATATACAAAAACAAGAAAAATAAATTTAGACACTCTTTAGTTTGGTTTATTAACTTTACATTCTAAAATACGAATTTTTTTAATTCATTTTACATATTTCCTATAAAATTGGCATTAAGAAATGGCAAATAAGGAGGAACTAGGAAAAGTTGGAAATAAGAGAAAAAACGAAAATTATCCAAGATGAATTTAAAAAAGAATTAGGCTTAACAGTTGATGTCCCGAAACCAGAGTATGGGAACATCAGTGACGGAAATACAAGCAGAATTTTTCGCCACTGGGATCGCCACTACCCTACGCCAACAATCAGTATTCAAATTATTAAAATGTCTTTTGAGATATACGATGTTATCTATACAAGTCAAATAATTATGCATCAATAATTAAGCGCATAACAACACTGTGAGGTTCAAATAATTTTTCAAGAAAGCATTATTCTAGACATTATGTCGGCAGTACATATTGACTCCAGTTATTTTCCTAATAAGGAAAAATCAAATCAATTAACTTTGAAATGCTGAGCGAGCCTTGATGATAAATATCCACTTTCTCCATTTTAATAAAATAAAACCTATACTAAATATATGTTTTTTAGTAAAAATATCTGATATTTTTCTGTTATAAAATTTTCAGTTTTCAAGTCCACACGCTCAAATGTATTTCCTCAATATTTTTTGCGCGGTAACTCAAATAAGCTGTTGCGTCTGATGCGGCTACTATAGTAAATAGGGTTCGTTTCTGGACTCGTATGGTTCAGTAAAGGGTCGGACCTCACTTGAAGTATTCATTTTTTGTAGCACATTGCCAATGAATAATGATGAAACTGTCGTTTGGGCCAATTGTAGGGGAAGGCAAAACCGCTCTTTCTTATTCTATGATTCACCTCACCGAAAAAAGGTCCCTCTTTTGGTTTATGGTTATTTTGGTTATTTCCAATAGTGAATCTTCGTAACCAACAAATAAAAAAAATTACCTCCTATAAATTTATAAATACCCAAAAATCAAATAAAAAAAATTCGTTCCCCCGCATCTTACTTAACGGTCACCCCAGGATGATCCGCAGAACTCAACATTGCAATACGCCAAAATGTTTCATCCACTCATGTCTCGGCCATTTGCCAAGATAGGTAAAAAGTAGTAAATATTTTGAATTCATAATACTTAAGCATTAATATATATAAAAATCCAATTAAAATAATTTGCAGGATTTTTTAATTATTTTCTTGAGGGGGACGGGCGAAGGATAATGTGATGAGGGAGAGTAAAGGTCATAATTCACTTAAAATAAATTCACTCATTTTATAAAAAAATATAACAATACAAAATCTTACACAATGGTTTATTATTAATTATAATTATTCATTGTTGAATATATTAATTATTAATAACATTATTAAAAGTTTTTCGAAATCATTATACAAAGAAAAAAAAAATTATAAATGGATTTTTTTTATTATTATTTTATTTTTAGACTTTGGAATAATGATAATAAAACACTGGAGAATATGAAACCTCTAATCGGCCACGGATAGTAATATCGTGTTCCGAGGATCCTCCTGTGGTGACAAATCGACCGAATAGTCCCGGAAACGCCCCAGACGAAAAACGGTGGATTGACGGATTTTTTTTATTTATTCAGTTTTTGGATTTGACATGGACTGGAGGGGGATTTTATTTTTATTTTTCTTGGTCGATTAAAAAGGTTCATTATTGAAAATAATAAACCAAAAAAAGTAGTCGAAGTGATTCAATTATTTGAGTACCTACCTCTATTTTCTCTCAAAGCACTTTACACTCACTCCTTTAAAAAACATTTTTGAATGATCTTATCTCTAATAAATATTCACCTATTTGATTTTTAAAAATGGGGAAAAAGGGAGGAGGAGAATGGAATGTGATTATTTCCAAATTAGGCGGAGAGGTGTACATGCCTGGGATGTCGATTTAGGTACCTATTAAAACCAATACTGAAACCGCTTACAACCACTGTTCTGTATAACGTCTGGGGAACAACGAGGGAATTGTGGAGAGATAAGGAAGCATGCTTACGGAAAGATTTCGTGGGGAATATAACACGCAAGTTTGCCTTGAGTAATTTTATTACATAATGTGAAATTCCGCTGATTATTTGAAAGAGGTTGAACTATCTAAATCTACTTATCTGCTCAATTTTTATTATCCATGGACTGTTTTTTATTTAAAAGGATTCGGATAAAAAACGGCTGATACGGCATCAAATCAAAGATTGAGAGCGGAGGATGGGAGGGAGCTCAATTTGCTAAACTAGCTTGGGTGGTCTGTCAAAAAGAGGCAAAACCATCTTCCCTAGCCCCGGGGCGTTCTAAAAGAGGATCCTTCTTACGATGTTTGTTTTATATCTTCTTTATGTAAAGTTCAATATAAATTGTAGTGTCTCAGTTGATGGGCTGAATTTTTCATTCCCGTTATGGATTGTTTTAGCTACCACTTGTTTGAATTTGAACAAATTTGGTTATATTTATTTATGCGAATATTATTTTTATATTGTCTCGTTCAAGTTCTGTCCTCAAGTCTCCCTGATAAAGGCCTACTACTAAGGCAGAAAGGTCGATGCTTGCACAGACAAAGAAATCGTTACTATATGAAATACAACCTTATATTGACAAATAAAACCTAAAGAAGTAAACATTTTTTCTTATTTTCTTTTCCTCAAGCGATATGCTACACCTTGCGACAAACTGAAGACTACGAAGTATTTGTTAATCCTCTATATCAGGGTTCTGCAAACTACGGCACGCGGGCTAGGGTTGGAATATCGAAAAACGATATATCGATATATTGGATTTGAAACACCGATATTTTCTATCGACATCCGATACATAGATGATACCGATATTACAAAATATATTATTTTATTTTAATTAGCAAATTCCTTGATTTGGTAAAACTCCAAAATCGTGACCACAACATAGTGGAGGTCTAGATTTTTAAGACCTGACTGTACTTGGAGCTGCGCATGCCCACAACAAATACTCAAACCAATGGATCCTTATCACTTGTCGTCGGGACATTACCGTAATTTAAATTATAACTGATTTAATTATATTACAGCTGTGTACTTTATATTAAAAGCACCTGGTATGATCTAAAAATAAAAAAAATTAATATGTAAATTCATTGAAGCAAAATAACAGATAGTGAAGAAAACCTAATCAATAGAGTGAAACTTATAAAAAATAAAAAAATCTATATTAAAAAATGGTCGATAATGGAACATTTTAATCGTTTTTATTTGAGGTGTTTGCATTCCGACATCCGGACACAAGTTCCAGGAACAGGTTATCTCATAAGTTCAAATTTATTAACTAGATTGGAATTAGAAAATGTGAAAACGCTAAAAAAAATGGTAAATGGAGACGGTAAAATTCTCTGTTTTTACAACTTTCTTTTCTAATTTGTTTCATCTCTAGACTTTTTTCTCGTTGCTGTCGCATTTACTTCAAGATGTACATATCTCAACGATTAAACACAATAACATACCATTAACATTTCCTACATTGTCACCTACTTTTGGCGCTCCAAGCGGCTGTTTTGATAAACAGAGATTTATTAAGATGTAAGCAATCCAAACTTTGTGGGTAAAATTAGATTGGATTTTGTACTTTTTGTGGGTTTAAAGATGTACCACATTAAAGAGGACGGTTAACAAAGAGAAGAATATCAAAAATGAAAAAAAAATGGTTTTATCCCCTTTTGCATCTCCACGCCTTTGTTCAGTCTCATTTGTTACAGGACATGTTTGACCCATGGATCAAAACGACTATAAATTTTTATAAACGACAATAAATTTTCACTTAAATAAGTTTCAAGTTTTCAAACTTTTTATTTTCTTTCACATTTCATTTATATTTATAAAATAACTTTTTCACATAATGATTTCACACTTATTAAACAAATTTTGTAGACAATTTTCTTCCACGGGTATAATGTTGTCATGACAACGATACATAAGGAAGGAGGATATTTTTTCTTGTCAATTTATTTATGGTTACTGTTCCGTTCTTATGAGTTCTAGCGTGATGCTATAAAGCCTAAAGCCTTCCTCAAGAAATGACCGATTTAAAGCAAAAATATTTTATTAAATCGGACTGAAAGTATTAAGGTGTTCTAGATAGAGTAGATACTCCGTTATCAATTTTCTTGTTTATCGTTTTATATTTTTAGAAATTATAAGCTACATTAATTCTACTTTCTCTGGGGTTAAATTAATAATGCATTATGTAGGTGTGAGTTGAAAACGAAGGTTTAAAACATCGGTTATAATTTGCCGACAGCTGTGCTAACGAAAACTCTGTTGGCTTAGTGCCAAAAACTGACGTAAGACCGTATTAGTTTGTTCCAGCAAATTAAGTTTCCGACTAGAGGTTCGGAATAGTCAGAGTTTTACATTCAGTCTTCAGTTACAGATTCTATCGAATAATGTCCATTTTTAAAAATTACCCTTGTGCTTATTAGTTTGCTTTTAATTTAACAGTTTTTAAAAATAATAGAAAAAACAATAAATGCTACCAAATATCTGTAATTTTTAAATTACATATAATATCTTCTGCTACGAAGAATTACAATCTTGGAAATTCGTTCAGTTGAAATCGAAACTAAGCCATGTTGAATCCTGTACAAATCAAATGATCCTACCATTAAATTATATTGTTTCCGCTTAGATTTAACAAAACTATAATGGTAATAGTTCACTAGTAAAACAATCACTACTCTACTACTATACATCCTGATCACGTGTCCCAGCCATTTGAATTAGTATGAATTCGTATAAGTCTCTTTGTTCCTTCTCAAGCGATATGAACCATTTTCCTTGATAAGCCGTATAATGCGCCTCAACACTTTTCTCTCAAATCTGTCAATATTTTCAGCCAGGATCTTGCGTAGAGTCCAGGTTGCTCAGGTATAGATCAACACGGGTCTTATGATTGTTTTGTACAGAGTCATTTTGTTACCCCGACTTAGCAGTTTACTACGGAGGAATCTTCTTAGGGCAAAATGTGCTTTGTTAGCCCCCATAATACGATTTCGAATTTCCTCCTCTTCCTCCATCTGATCATTTACTATGGAGCCATGATATTTAAAACTGGGCACGCTTATCTAGTTTAAGTTGAGCTTGATTCTCTTTATCTGCTAATTTATTAGTCTATATATATATATATAGGGATGCCATTGGACAATCATTGAGGATGATTATCCCAAAATTAAGTAAGCTTATGAATACTTTTGAATTTCTTACCTTGTCCTCTAAATTGGATACCTTTCCAAGGGTCTGGTTTGTGTTTACCATTATTTAATAATTAACCAAGATAATGTTCCTACTTTTATTTTTAATTCTAATGTTAATCAAAGTTACTGCTATCTTAATGAAATATATATTTAAATTAAATATGGGCATGGTTACTAAAGAACAACCTCCTTGCTAACATTTATCTTTATTCTTCATAAAATTAAAATAACAAACTATTACAATAAAAGGTTAACCATGGAATGATTCAGCCTAGACTTAGCCATTAATTGTTTTAACATAAATCTCTTATCTGTACTAATTGGTGTTGATGGTTCCTCAGGCGAAGGCTTGAAGGCGATGGTTGAAGGTTTGCATCAGTAGAGGTCACAGTTCAGAGAGCTCGTCTTGCATCAGCCGGTCTCAGTCTCGAAGACTTGCCTCAGCCTCGATCAGTCTCGAAGTCCTCCCTCAGCCTCCATCAGTTCAGAAGTCCCTCTTTTTCAGCTCTTTGCTTATATCTCCCTTTCTCTCTTGTTCTACCTAAGAGGGGGGTAGTCTCGGGTTCCCCTGCATATCTTCAGTCATGGAGCCAGAGCGCATCTCTCATCTTCAGAGTCACGTTGTTCCGCCCTCAAACGAGATCAGAGAGGAAGTCTTGCGTCAGGCGAAGTCAGAGAGCAAGTTCTGCGTCAGCCGAGGTCAGATAGCAAGTCCTCTTTTCCGCCACCTCGGTTTCTCTTTCCTTTCTCTCTTGTTCTTCCTAAGAGGGGGTCGAAAACGTTGTTCAGTGGCCGACTAGTTTTATAGAGGGAGGAAAGTCTGGGATTTCATCGGATGGCTCCACCCCTTGTCCTGACAGTCGGTATCTGCGAACCATTATCCAACTAGTATAATTTAATCATACCTTTTCCAGGCGGTCTCCACTTTTTCCTCGAGGCCAGCCAAGCCTAAGGGGACCAGTTCTTAAAATTGATTAGGTATCCCAGCTTTTGGCGTTGTTACATTGTTAGCTTCTCGGTAGGGTTTTTAAATTAACTTATCCCTTATATCTTATGTGGTGATATCTGTCATCGCCTGTCAGTAACCCTTCTTTCTACCTGCTCGTCCCTTATTTCTTTTGTTCGCACCTGGTCTGTTTAAATTATATAACGATAATATTGTCCAATATCAATACATATTAACGTATAATTTCCCATTACATAATGCTTTGGCGGGTTTATAGGTGTTTTCTTCCTGAGCACCATGATTTTCGTTTTCCCTTCATTTATAGATTGGCCCGATCTTTCTGCTTCTCTTTCTAACCCTTCGCAGACCTCCTTTATAGCCTTGAGGGACAACCCAATCAGAGCCACATCATCAATTGCACCTGACTGATTAAGCTCGGCTCTTTTCACCAAAGCTTGGAGGGCAATATTAAATAGCAGTGGCGAGAGGGGGTCACTGCAAACGGTTGGCCCTGCTTACCACTTATTTTCACTCGACTTACACTCTCTCTTAATGTATATGCTGCAAGTCGGATTAATTTTGGTGGGATACCCAGCTCTTCCATTGCCATGTAGAGCTCCAATATCATCATAACCTGCTTTAAAATCAACAAAAAGGATCCATATAATCTTATTGAATTTCTTTTTTTTTTCCATTATTTGTCTTAAGGAGAAAATCTGGTCGATAGTTGACATGTTCCTTCTGAAGACTTCCGGGTAATCACCCAACTGAGATTCTACAAATTCCACTGTTCTATAATAATGGAAAAAACTTTGTTAGCAGTGTTGAGCAGGCTGATTCCCCCCTAATTATTGCATTCTGTGGAAGCACCTTTCTTCTTGAATAAGGGGATGATAACTGATTCCTTCCAGCTATTCGGTATTTTCTCGGCCTCCCAGATATTAACTATTAAATGATTCAACTCCTCAGCCAGTGTTGATTCGCCAATCTTCAGAAATTCCGCCGGTATGCCATCTGAAATCATCTTAACTTATTTTATAATATGTGTTTATTACCATTGATTATAATTAAATATAATAAATATAACTTCAGAGGTTTTAATTGTACTTCGAAAATATTCTTATGATTCACATTTTTAGTATCTTTTAGAGTTTTATCTCTTGTTGTGGATTATCAGCTTATGATTTAAGTAAATAACACTAATTTAAGTAAATAAGACTAATTGTTATATATCAAGTAACTTTTTTTTTAAAATAGATTTTTTTAAGTATTATTATGTCTGTTTTTTTGCAACAGTATCAATTTTAAATGTTTATTCTTTTCGATTTTGTTTATACTTGATTATTTATTATTGTTCATCATATTCTACCTAATGGATGGTTAAAGATTTTTTGTTTATTTTCATTTAGAAATATGTTTTGCTAGAAGTAATTTTCGTTTGTTTGCACATTATACCATTCTGCGTATAAGTGGTAATTCTAATTCTAATTCTACTAATAAACATTATAAATTCTAAACAGGAATTCACGTATTATGGTTTAACACTAAAGCCCGGATTTCGTGCAGTAAAAAAAATGTAAAACTTGCAATAAAATTGCAAAAATGTGCAACGAAAAATAAAATTCAGCCATTTACGTCGTTTATACTTTTTAAAAAAAATCTACATATTTTATTTTCTATCATAAATTATTATTTTTTCTTAATAAATTAGATAGGTTGGGGCATTGTTATGTAAAATGTTAAAACCTCACGAGCTCTTATTAGAGTATTTTTTAATACTTTACGCACGACCTTACATGATTCATGGACTATGGCATCGCATTTTCTGCCTAAGTTTTTTTTATTGCCATCTGATACATTTTTTAATAAAGTATCGCATGGTCAAGTGAGACAATCTCAAATTTCTGCCGATATATAGATAACTCAATCCTTGTCAAACAAGTTAAACCATTCATCTTTGCCGGTGGAACTTAACTTTTTGGATTTATGATCCATTTTGGTGGATTGTCCTTCAATTCTGACCATTTTTCCATTTTGGGTTTATATTTGAATAAAATATAATTAGTTAGATGAAAACCATGATCAGATAACTAACTAGCTAGTATCCCAACTGTTACATCATAAATAATTGTTTGCTCGACCAATTTCCGAAATTTGTTTTTAATTAGGTTGTACGGATTTGTAATTCCCTTCACTCGTAGAAATTTATGCGGGATGTTGTTTGTTATCATACCCACTAATTAATTTATTTTCAATAAATTATTGGACATATTTTTGTCCGAAAAACTGTGTGTATGCTTAATTATTTTTCCAACTATAGACTGAGTGTACCACTGGTAAAGCATAAAAGGAAGTGAATGCGTTGATAACGATTAACTGGCTTTCCGCGAATCTAAAAAGAGCAAAACAAACTTCAATTTACAGTTTCAATTCCAGAATTTTCCATTATATTTAACGGGTTATTAACAGTAACGCATTACTTCGTGGATCTGTCCTATGTAATTTTGGTTTAAAGTTTATATTTTCAAGCAATTTATAAATATTTTTTTAATTAAGGCTAAATGCGTAATTTAATGCAGTAAAAACATAAAATGTGCACTTTTGGGCAAAATTAAATCTGCATAAGTTAATCCGGATGCCTTAATTCATGTAAATAACTTGTCCACTATCGATTTCAAGCAACTGAAAAAAAAGTGCAATTGCACGAGAATTCGGGCTCTAGTAATTATACATTTAATAAGTTTGTAAGTAGCCGATATGCAAAAAGACCAAAACGTTATAATGTATCGAAATTAAATTTGTTCCAAAATTATATTAATGGTTTTTATCTTGGAATTATTTGTGGTTCTTTTTCATTATCTATAACTGTTTAATTTTATTTTTCTTAGAATTCCAAGTGTTAAAATAAATATATGAAATTTACCTATATATGAAATATATAATAAGGGGGAGTATTGCGATCGTGGAAAATTTTCTATTTCGAGATTTCAACGGAAATGTACGCTTTAAAGTCCCCGAGTCCAAATAACTAAGCCTCGCAAAATGTTCTGTGTGTATGTGAACAGTCTATCTCAGAAACGAAAAATTGTACGATATTGAAATTACGTATTTAAGGAAGGCACATACATGTGATGTTAAAGCTTTATATGATCGATTTTACAATTTTCTCGAAAACGGCTCTAACGATTTTGATGAAACTTAAATTCTTCTCCATAAAGCCCTTTAACTTTTCATATATGTAGTGCCTCACCGAGAAAATGCAAGAAAAAAAGTTATAATGAAAAGAATATTTTATTTGTGCATAACTTGTAAATGAAGTGTGAATTTTATGGTAAATTAAGTATATAATTGTAGGCAAGGTAATTAAAGTATCTAAAAAAAAAAAGAATCATCAAAATCGGACTAGGATTAGCAAAGATACAGCGCATCGAACTAACAGGAAGTGGCAATTATATAATGGAGTTTACAATTTTCTCGTAAACGGTTCTAAAGATTTTCCTGAAACTTGCCTAATGCCTTCTCCTTAAAACCCTTTAACTTTTCATTTTCATGTATGTAGTAGGTACATCAACGAGAAAATGCAGGGAAAGTAGTTATAGCGAAAAGAAAATTTTTATTGCGCAGAACTCAAAAAGTAAGTATTTTATAGTAAATCATGTGAAAGGTGAATAAGTTTTCTTAAATACCAAAAGAAGTCATCGAAATCGGACCGAAATTAGAAAAGATATAGCGTATCTCTGAGGGCTACAAGACCCAAGATGGACAACCGATCGCATCCATAAGGAGGCGGATGCGACCAAAGCTGCTCCCACCAAATCAATCTGATTTCAACAAAAGGCTCTGTAATAAAGTAATGTAAGAATCCGAAAGTAGAAATTAACTTAATAATTTCAACGATATATAGGTAGTGTACAGAATCGTTGTACTAAAATTGTTTAAAAAACTGTATTATTGTGATATGTGGGAGATGTGAAGAAGTGATTGCTGCTGAGTTTATTTCAATTATTGTTTAAGTGAACTAAAATTATATTAAAAAGATAATTGTTACAAGACGGTAAGGGAAAATTGTGTGGCGCACCGAACCAGTTTTATTTTTCTATTTTTAAATTCGAACGAAACGTTATACGTTTACCTAAATATGTTATGTTGTAAGCTGTATAATGAACACAATACATCTTTATGCCTGACATCAAAGATATTCGAATAGGGCATCCCAAAACCAATCTGATTCTTAGGACTTTCCAGTTCCTTTTTTTTTAGCTAGTTCAGACTTCCCAACAGTTCAATTCTATCACCAATCAAAAATTCGTTTAAGATTATAGGTTTGATATTAGAGCTGGCTGGTAACAGAAGCTTAGCTACTAACATACGATTAGTGTGTATTTTTATCTATATTGTAGGTTAAATTTTAAATTCGAAATGGTGTAAGCATACTTAATCAATTTGATTCAATTTAAAATTAAATTAATAGAATCCAAACAAATAATATGTTAAGCTTATAAGACAACATATGCCGTCAGCTTTGAAGAAGAATGCATGACATTACGAATATTAAGGGATGCTTTATCTTTGAACACTCTTTTTTCATCAAAGATCATTCGCGAAAATTGTGAAATATTTACTGAGGTAGAACTCGAGCCTTTCAACTAGTCCGTGGTCCATCAGGGGCTATTGAACTGACCACAGCATCTCACCAGAGGACACAAGATAAACAGAAGGCAGGTCTATTGGGGAGTATTGAGGCGAGATGGCCGGAAAAAGGAGAGGCCCTGAGTTGCCTCGGGACAAACAGCGCCTCCACCCCCAATCAAGATTCATTGTTCGACATCACAAAGGGGTCTACTACTAGTCTGTCAATGTATCTACTGCATCATGAAACATCAGAAAGTCTTTGTGTGAATCAGCTTTGTTACTGCTGACAAGAAATAATTATATGTACATCTATACATGATTCACCGCCATATATATGAATTTGACAATGTCTACAAAGCAGTCGGAATATAACTGCATATATAATCATATGTGGTGGTCAACAATACCTGATTCCTGCATCGGTTTTCTTAACTAGTCTGGTAAATTATTCAGTTAATTATGTAGTAAGTTTTCCCAATTAGGCCTAGTGGATTTTTTTGTTGCATTTTGTTCTTATTTAAATTTTAACCGTTTTTCTCTTTTCTGTTTTACATAATTCTGTGGAATGGGTTTTTCATGTTCTATACGTTTTATTATTTCATGAAAAATTAGAAATTAAATTTCTGATAAAGTGACATTGAGTGAGAGAGCTGAAGAAAAAGAAGCTATTTTCAATAAACATTTTAAAATTATTAAAACTTCTGGTAATTATTGGGATCTCACGCTGCTTATCAAAAGGGGGCGTGGCCTATGTAAGGTTATGCATCCTCACGTCACCAGCTACCCCCACCATTTTTCCCCTTTCTCCTACTTTTTGAAAAAACCGCGTCTCCCCACCAACATCAACTTCCTGTCATCAACTTCCTGCAATTCTTCGAATGTAATGTCTTTAATTTTTTGAAAATAGCGCCATTCCCCTCCCTGCCATCTACCATCACCAGACTTAATAAACATTAAACATTTAGGCACGTGTTTGTTAAACAGGTGAAGAATAGATTTGCCGAATTACTATACATTAATTAAATATCGTACTAATTTTATCATTATAACTTTCAATAAATTATTTAATGAAAATTTTTGATAAAAATCTAAAATAAAATAACAAATAAATTTAATTATAACGAAATAGTTATGATGAAATTGATTATTTGTAATTGCTGAGGAGAATAAAAGAGGTGAGAGAAAATAATATTGGAGAGAATATTGTACAAACACTTTAGCAGATTAATTACAGCAGTTCAGAATACTACTCTTTTGGTGTATACAATAGTTAACCCTTTTCTTTAATTGTTTGGGGTCCCTTCATATATTCACTTGAGGATTTAGATGATCACTGATCAATTAATAATAATAAGGAGTTTTGTTTTTAGGTAACTTCAGTTTTGTGGTAACACACCATTATGAACTATAGCATGAGTATAAAATAATAGAAAAATCATCCAGTTGCAAGACTGATTAAAATTTATTAAAAATTTTAATTCAATTGTAGGATCAAAAATGACCAACTAACAATTTATTTATTAAAGCCCTACTCAATTAATTAATTTATAATGAATTTAATCAGAATATCGTGATTAATGCGATGGGGAACATACAATTTTATTTATTTTAACTTTGTTATTGTTAATAATAATAAAAATGTGTTCACTTCGATGTAAACATTATTATTTGAATTAAATTCCTAGTTGGTAATTATTGTGGTTAATTTTCTGAAAAAGCGGAGACAGTCGTGATTATCGTGAGTGGGAAACGTAAAATTATGTATATTTCGGTAAATATTTACCAGGAAGAAGTGAACTTTTCGAAAAACAGTGACGAATGTGTAGGGGAAGGTGGTGGAGAAGGTGGTGGGGACGTAACCTCAATGTAAACAATGTGAGCCACGCCCCCTTTTGATAAGCAGCGTGAGATCCCAACAATTACCAAACTTCTTGATAGTAAAATGTACTTACATTGGCAATGTATTGTTTACTGCAATTTTAATTTCCATTGACCTCCAGTTGGTGAAATTAAGGCAGTCAATTATATTGGACACGAGTATATTCATGAATATTTTATTTCTAACCTGTTTTGAAATATTCAATTCCTCTACTGAGGTATTAATAATGGCAACAAATTAAGATCAAACAGAAATCAGCCTTACTTCAGCTTTAGTGGTGTTAACATCGCGGTCTGTGCGTTTGAAGTTGCGGCCTCTTTGATAAGATGAGAACAATAAGTCCCTCCAGTAGCTCCGGAGATATATCTCCTGTTCAGGATCAGATAAGCTTCCATCTATCACTTTTCTTATTTATTGTATTTACTTATTTTATTAATTATTTCTTAATTATTGTTTTTGTCTATTTTTTAATTTTATTTATTATATATATTTTTTAATTAATGTTTACATTTTTTAATGCTTGTCCATTGTTTGTTTGTATATTTTTTATACAACGTACACTTTTTTGTTTTTTATCATTTTCGTGCATACTTACGCTAATTTTTTAGTAATTATTATAATTTCTATAGTTATTTCTACTTAGAGTTCTATAGTAATTTCTGTTTTATATTTGTACAGTTATTTCATTTTTATAGTTCTTTATTTCTTATTTCTTATATTATTTTACAGTTCTTTATTCTTAATTCTTTTTCATAGTTATTGCTAATTTATAGGCTTTTATCATTTTCATTTATAATTATGTTATTTTTTACTAATCTTTATAATTGAATTGAATTACTTTTTTATAAATATTAAAATAGAAAATCCACCAGACTCTCTTATCTCCTTACTTCTAAGGAAAAACATTCATGAATAAAATTCATACCGAAAAAATAATAGCAGAATCCTCCATAAAAATAAGTCCAACGTTCTTAGTAATTAGAAGAACTGATGAGGAAAGCTTTTGTGTGTGTTTGTTTGTGTGTACGGGTGCATTTGTGTGTGAGTATATATATTTTTTTTATTAATATTTTTTTTATATATTTTTTTCACTTCCTTATTTCCTGCAACAGTATTATATGTATCGGGCGCTAATGACCTCCATGTTTTGTGCCTCACATACTCGGGGGGAAGGGGTGATTAATTGCTTGAGGAGTTGAATTAATTATTAATTAATTTAAATTAAAGTAATGCCGGGCCGGTACTCGAACTCACAACCTTTGGGTTTGTAAAGTAGGTGCACTTTTGCAAGCTCGTTAACCAGCTTGGCTATTTTTTTTTTTTTCACTTCCTTATTTCCTACACCAGTATTATTATATTTATCGGGCGCTAATGACATCGATGTTTTCTGCCTAAAAACATCAAAACAACCAACCAAATCAGAAATAACTTCCGACTTCACGTGTTCTTTGGATCAGTAAGCTAACTTTTTTATATTCTATGCATTAACAATAACCATTATCTTGGAATATTATTAAAATTATATTAACGTTCAGAAGAGTTGAATTAACAACTTGGTTACCATACATTAACTAATTTATGACTTTGGTCACACCTTTTTACAATAATATAAAAAATTGGTAAACACATATTTTAGAATATTTAAGGAGTTTTCTATAGTGCCTCTACAATCGCAAGAAAAAAAATTTTAAAAAAAGTAATTTTACATTTACCAAAAAAGAAAATAATAATAATAATAAAATAAACAGTGGAAGTTTTAAGCATATAGTAAATATAATAACAAAATACAATAATACAATAGCAATTAATTGTAAATACATTAAAACTAAGAATGCTTATTCCCTGTTGATTAATATTTATATTTTTTAACGAATTTAATAGTAAAAAGAAATAATAAACTAAGTTATTCATATAAAGAATTTTGTGACATATTTTAACTACACTGTATTTATTGACCTTCAATTTTTGATCTTGTTAATTTATTTCACGCTGCATTAATCATTTATTACATTAATTACTATATAAAAACATTAAATATTCTATGGTTCTTGGTTAATCGCGTGATTTCTCAATAGATTGAATAGATCATGTCTTTAAAAAATTACATAAAACAAACAAAACTTAATTTGTTATTTTCTCAAAACTTTAAAATTGTAACATATAATCTTCATCCACTCATATCTTCAATTATTAAATCTTGATCATATGGGATTAATTATTGCCGAAATAATTCCTTAAGTTCTTCTATATTTTTAATTGTGATATTAATAAACTCGAATTTCAATTTTTTTTTTATTTTTATAAAATTTTAAAACTTAAAGTAAAATCTGACAGGATTGAAAATTACAATTTTTAAGTTACTTTAAGATACCAAATTACTTATTAAATTTCCTCAAAACTATTTTGGTTCTTTTTATCTTAGTTAATATCAAACTAAATAATTATTAATAATAAACAATTAATTATAAATTGTATGCATTTATTAATTTGTAATTATTATTTATTTACCTTTAAATACTTTTTAGGCTGGGCACTGACAATCGTTCCATGATAGTTTTTGTCCTGCTTTGGAACGACAGGTTTTGGCCACTGCTCAGTTCGTTTTTTATCACTACTTTATACACCCATATAAGAGGTCGTGAACATGTCTTTTCTATTCGGAAAAATAATAAATTAAGGATATGTTTCAGTTTTTACCTGAACTATTTTTTTTTTTTTTTTAAATTACATCAAATAGCAATGTTTCACAGCACGCCAAAAGCGGAAAAGATAAACCTGGTGATTTCTAGAGAATAAATTATGAAGAAGAAGAAGAAACATTGTAGCTACTGACAACGGATTGTAAAAGATGAGCAATCCCCGGGACGTAAAAGAGGACATAAGGAAGTAGGTGTAAAGTGAAGTAGCGGTCATTCCCTCCTTCGGCGGAAAGAAGTCTTAAAGGCCGTCCATAATCCAGAATCTCGAGGGGAATTTACGGTTTTTAATAATCTACCAGAGGGCTCTTGTTTCACCCTTATAAACTTTTATCGTCCCTCACTTGATGAAAAAGAAAAAAAAGCTTCAAGAAAGAAAAACTTCTTCCAAAAAGTCGTAAAATCTATTTTAATTTTTAAACCGGTATTATCTCCTATTCTGGCCAAATAATTACTGGCTTCTTCAGGGTTAGCCCATGGATCGCTCGTAAAAAGTTTTCTTTTGATTGCGTGGGGTTAGAGAGGGGTGCCGTGTTTCAACTTCTGATTTAGTTTGTCCTCTAATTATTACTTTATTCAGTTGTTAAACTGATTCTAGACTTTAAATTAAATCATTGATGTTAAGGGACAAAAAATGACGGTTAATTAAATTACAATTTCATATTTTCTTTAAAGAACTTCAGTCGGGTTTCTATTATTTCTTCTTCTTCTTTTTTTTTTTTACCTTATTTTGTCTGTTAGACCATTCTTTTTTATCTTTATCGTGCCATGAAATGTTTTCAAAGTTATCTTACTTGTCATACTTGTCTTTATCTCACACAAATTTCACGTTTTAGGATCTCATAAGTCAAAAAAGTAATTCATAAGCAATCTCGTTGCCTTTGTCGGCGTCCTTTAATGTTAAATAATTCACTAAACGCTGTATTATTCATTCTCCAGTATTATTCCATCTCTAGTCGTTGGAGAAAACTACGGTCATTCAAAAGTAACGACATTGTTCAAGTAACATTTGTAACGAAATAGTAGAGCAACTCAGGGGCTTAAATATAATGATTAACCCGAAGAAAAAAGATGGGATTGTTTTCCCATATCAGAAAAACAAAAATGAATTGCCCCATCTAGTTCCTAGTTGACAGCATGCGCAAATCGAGTTCATGAAAAATGGGTATATCTGAGTTTAAATCTCGACAAACATTTAATTCCGTAAGCCTTTTTAGAAAAATCTGGCTGGTGTCAGAACATAATCATATAAATCAGCTCACTTTCCTTACCTCACCATATTTAATCCTGCGACTAAGATATTAATCATATTTCAAGAAAGAGAAGGGGAAAGGGAGAAAAGGGACAGCAGACAGGAAAGAAGAGGGAGTTATAACTAGAAGGTGAAACAGTGAGGTACTGAGAGTACTGAGAGGATGAAGAGAGAAGAATATGGTATGCCATCGAGCGGCGAAGCGGCCAGTACCCGAGACGACGAAGGCAATAATAAGATAAGTGATAGTCCCTTCATTCAATGTGTGCATTATTTTCTAATAATATGTGGCCCTAGAGTAAGATTTTAAATTAACAAGTCAGACCCAGTAATCTCAAATACTTTTGGTTTAGTCTATAGGTTTTTATAATGAAATTAATTCAGATTGTGAATTATTAACCAGCAGTTTAATTAATAACGTATCTTAAATAAAGTAAGATCTTATGTCAAAATCTGTTATTCTATTTACCCCGCATATCATCATATAGTGTAATTAAGCGAATTAGTATACGCGGCACCCTTGAAAAGATCTCCAATGGTATTTATAATATTCCCACCTAGTGACCATAGCAAGGGGGTGTGTGGTCGCTAGCCTTTTAAGTTAATATACAGTTTGATTGATCGGTTCTCTTCTGGAACCGATGCAAATACAGATTATATTAGACCAGTAAATTAAGTAAATGCGGTTTCTGGTACCCCCCACCTGGCTTAGAAAAGCAGTTTGTCAAAAACATAGCAATATATATATATATATATATATATATATATATATATATATATATATATATATATATATATATATATGAAACAATGAGCATAACTAACACTAACGTTAGTAACGTAAATCTGTAACGATAAATAAAAAATAAGTGAAACAACTCTATCAGTATAATTCCCTTAGAGTTCTCTTGAACCCTACTTTGACCTAAATAGCTTTACTACTTCTTAAGCTAGTCAGAGAATGGCATAAAAACAGCGACCAAGAGAAAAGACATTAAAATAGTCATCCGAATGTCATGATATTTTTCTGGCTTTATATCTTTTGCGATTGTATCACTGGCTCATTGACATTATGCATTTTAAACTTAGATTCACTGATTCTCATTAAAACTTTACATTCGTGATAGCATCATTTACGATCAATTAAGGGCACTCAATAGCAATTACATTCTAATTGATTCCGGGTTCGTAGTATTAGATCCCATTATTATTTATCCGATGAATCAGTTCTGTTAACCAGTCCATCAGAAACAATTAATTTGTCGATCATCTAAATGCTTTGAAACAAAAATTGTAAAAATAAAAATTTACTATTACAATTACCCATTTTTTAATTTGTTTGGTGTTTTTCATTTTTTCTTGTTTAGCTTAATCACTGTTGGCAACTGTATGAAAAAAAAATGCAGTTAATATCCTAGATTGGTAAATTTACACGTAAACCAATGCCAAGAAGATACACCGCACCCAGCAAATTCTTTTTAGAAAACAAAATTATAATAAAATTAAAATATAAAACCGTGAATGCTTAACTTCCAACTAACTAAACAATTATTCTTTTAAATTTCTTTTTTAATCCAAGAATTTCACAAAACGTTTCTATAAATGCCTTATCGGTATTGTAAACAGCATTCTGATGGTAAGAAAAACAAATGAAAAATTCAAAATTGAAATTAAAATATCTTTAATTTTATATATTGAAAGAAACAAAAAAAAAAAATATTGCAACATGATTCTACTATGTTTTTTCAATCCCCATTTTACTTACTTCTTGATTAAATTTTTCATTTATTTCTTTTCTTTTATCGTTCTTCTGTATCATTGATGCATTTTAAGGCATTTGGTAACATTAATATTATGTTATGGTACCAGTGGCTGGGCTCAGTTCTAACAATAAATTTCCTTATAAATATGATATGCTTTTAACCTAACTCTATTCCATCCATTAGATACTACAGTATCCTCCCTCCGCTTTGGGGCTATTGTGCGGTGGAGGTATTGTGCTATCAAACTGTGGGTTGTTAGCATGTTGCAAAGAATAAAAAAACTAGACCTAGCTGCGACTTATGAATTCTTTTATACAGATATGCATATTTTTCTTGAAATCGATTTGTGCATGTTGTCAACTAGGCACTGGATGGGCAATTCATTCAGAAAACTATCCCATCTGTTTTCTTCGGGTTTATCATTATATTTAAGTCCCTAAGTTTCTCTAATATTCAACATACATATGTATTCTTAATAACTCATCACTCTTTATCTTCATCTTTCTCCTTTGTACCTCTCAGCGTGGAGGTGCCTCGGCCCAAGCCATCGCGATCTCGAGCCAGCGCTGTCATGGAGTTCAGACTCTTTCCATTCTTTTGTCCAATCCGTCCACAATAGTCTTGACCTTCCTCGAAGACGACGTCCAGTGGGGTTGGCCTCGAAAAATTTCAACTTCCGTGAGTCTCGGTCCTCATCCATTGGACAGAGATGACCGAACCACTTCAGCTGTCTCTTTTCGACAATGTCCCTCTGGTTGATACTCCAAGATGAAAATATATAGGAAGAGTGATTATATAGTTAGAGTGACGGATAATGTAAGAAATGAGAGGGTACGGGGGAGGGAAGGGAAAGGATCCTCTCATTTCTGACCTGATCCGTCACTCTAACTATATAATAAAATCGATTTAATCTTTTTCTAAAAATATTTTTCTAACATAATCCTTATTTAAATCTGTCTGAGATTTAAATATGTCTGTATCTTTTTATAGTATTACATTTTCATGCTCATTGTACAAAATTTATAAAATATGTATGATAGACATTGACAGATGTCTTTTTAAGAAGCAACCTAAGGTTGTGAAAGTAGTAGTGGATTTTGAAATGAAGTAAAAAAATGTATTACATTTTAAGGTCTTTATTTAAGGTCTATTATTCTAGGATATATGTCCCGAAGAATAACACTCCTGAACTGTTGTCATGTGCATACAACCTAACGACATAGGACGCTGGCCTAGCCCGCCATCCCGCAAACTGCATTTGCTATTATTTGCAACAATGCGTGATGTTCTTATTTATCATGTGCTGTTATTTTGTATAGCTATTTTTTGAGAAGAGGGAGAGAGGGAGTGAGTGGGGTCTCGAATAAAAAGAAAAAAGTCCTCAGTTTTTTAGATGACCGATTAGAAAAAAACAACTCTTGTACCCATAAATTAATAATTAGTCGGATATTAATTTAAAAATAAAACTAAGCGGAAAAATATATAAATAAAAGTTTTTGTTTTGTGAAAATATATAATTTTATTTTAGATGTTATAATTTTAGAATCTATAATGTTATTGACTGAATGTTAAATCAGGGGTTCCCAAACTTCACTGCGTATCACTTTTCTGATTATCTGGGCGTACCATTATCTGATCTGATGATATTTATATTAATAGTTCGTCTTCATAAAATAATATAAACTGATTTACGGAAATTTAGATATAATATATAAAATAATATATATTTCAGTGATAACGAATAAATTGAAAATAAAGCTCAAAAATCAAAAGTTTATCAACTTCACATAACGAGAGCAACAGTAAGATTCAGCAACAAAAATTCCGCTTGTAAAGGTGTATATCAAACTTAAAAAAATTGGACATTGTGAAGAAAAGCTTAAATATTTTTCCGTTAGAAGCATTTACTATCAACGCTTCAGTTTTAGGCTTCATGGAGCTCAATTTGATTCTTCGATAATCTGAGTGCTTTCGCTTTTACTACTGCAACCATCATGAGTTTTCATTAATTGTAGATCGTGTTTATTCATCTTATCATTGATAAATTCAATAATAATATTTTTAATGTTATCCCTCATTGAACGTGTTAAAAATATGATTTTATCTATCACTTTTAATTATTTGTTTCCGGTCCACTTGGAACGTTCTTGCGTACCACGGTTTGGCTGGGTAATCCATACTCTCGACATTAGGAAAATCAGATGCATATTTCGAAAAAGAAAAAACCCTTCCTCTCCACCTACATGAAACTCTTTCATTTTGAACCTCAATTAGTCACATTCTGAAAATATTTTTCCTCACAACGAAAAAAAAATGTAATAAATTAATATTTTTTAATTTTAAAAGAATAATTTGGTGATTGTGGTTTCATTGTCTTCCGAAAGAGATCCTAAACTTAGCACAGGGCATTCCTAATTTTTCAAATAATAGGTTGTCAGATGGATCTTTTTTGTAGTTTTAATAACAAAAAGAATCTTTATATTAGAAATATTCACGGAACGATTAACTATGTGCACACGCATAATTTAAACAAGCTAATTCATTATTTGCCTTCTTGAAGCAAGAGAACGACCTAGGTCTCAGAGAGGCATTGTCGGTAATCAATATTTAATTACTGTCGTAAATTAATCAGAAATCGCTGATGAAAAAGTATAAAAAATTAATATAATGAGGTAATAACCCTTAAATTTACCAATCTACCAGATTTCTCTTAACTATATCCAAGGATGTATATATCTGAGATCTCCCTATTGTTTAAAAAATATATTGGATCCGATCAATAATGATTTGAGGAATACCTTCTGCGGGTCTTGTTTCTTGTTAGGTAGGAGCTCTCTCCAATCAACTTGACCTCCTCTCAAAACTTTTTCATCAATTCTCCTCCGATGTCTTCCTCTAACAGCTCGTGCACTCTTACAACGGCGGAGTTTTGTATTAAGGTATAGAATATATATATATATATATATATATATATATATATATATATATATATATATATATATATATATACTTCTATAGAATAATTATTATCATGTACGGTGACAGTAACTTGGTAATTCTGTTTATTATATGTTCATAATGAAAACAATATAAACCCTTAGATACCAATCCTTCTCAAAATTTCCGAGTCATTTTAAATTTTTCTGAATGCCCAGTATTAAACTACTTGACAATCATTCTTAGATTGAGTTGTAGAATTTAAGCCATCATTCCTTACTGTCAAATGCCAAGTATATATTGAGGTAGGGTCGTTAATTAGAATAATCTGAAATACCATAATGGCAAAATTATGCAAATAGAAGGAAAGAGTGGAGGAACTGTGCGCATCACTATAACTAAATTTCTAACAGCCATAGATGTCAGGCTTCCTTTGTTGAGGTATAATTCCCATTTTTTTAAGATATTTAAATGACTTCTTGAATTGTTCTTTATTTTCGGTATGCCATTAATGAATAAATTAAATAAAAAACGGCTTAAGCAGGAGCCTTGCGTAAGACCGATAGGAGTATGGTCAATGGGTGAAGATAAATTATTGACTGAAACGAAGAAACATCTATTGCTTACAAATGACTGTATGAGTAATATTACTGTAAAGGTATCTTGGAATGTTAAGCTTTATTAATTTTAAATCAGAAACTTTGGGTGATAGTATCAAATGCTTTTTCAATGTCGATAAGGATCATGCCGGTTTCATGCTTTTCGTTATTAAAATTAACAAAATTAAAGTCATATTATCAGCGATACCAGCTAATTGGCAATGAACATGTTGGAAACTGAATTGTTCGTCTATTAATAAGTTGGCTGTAATGTGTTGAGTAAGGCGATTCTTTATGATTTTTTAAAAATATTTTTGATAAAATATTAATGTTACTATAATATAAATATAATATTTTTAATATTAGTCTCATACAGCTATTGAAAATTTTTGTAAAGTTTTTAATTAATATTGCTGGTATAATATCTGGGCCGGTTGATTTATTAATGTTGAGGAAATTAATGAGTGTTGTAACTTTTTGTGGAGAAGTGTGTATAAAATCAGTGCAGATTGGTATCATGGTCGTCAATAGATTCAGTTGTTTTTCTAAAGTGATATTTTGAGGTTCCGTTATTGAGATTGTTTTGAATATTTGAAAAATGACCAGCTATAATATTTATTTTTTGTTTTGAGTCGTATGCTTAAGTATTATTAGAGGTTTTTAACGGAGGGATTGATTACTTTTAATATTTTGTGGATTTTCCATTGGGATTTAATTAAAATTTTAAGTATAGCAGGGAGATCAACTGCTCTTGGAACATCATAGGTTCCTCTTTCCTCCTTGCAGTTAAGGATAGGTTTGAGTTCTAAATTATCGTTTAGACAATTTTAAATTTATGCCAGTCCGCCGCTTTATACTGATATTTAGTTGTGGGAGGCTGTATAATTTGATTTTATTTAATGCGAAATAATACTAGGTTGTGATCCGAACTTAAGATTGGTAGAGATACAAGACAGCTCAACGATTGAAATGATTTTGAAAATAAGATGTCCTGAGTGCTGAGCTTAGAACGACCGGTATTATCCATGTCTCCCCTTATAAGTATCTGTTTGTTTAAATTATTTTTTTAATGTCTTGATAACATATGGATTTGCTTAGTGGTAAGTGTAGATAAATTATAGTTAATTTACAATTATTAATGAAATGTAAATTAACAGCAACCGCTTCTAAGGATTTAAAAGTAGGTAATGGACAATGGGATTGCTTAAAAGATTTATCAGTAATGAGCATGACGCCTCCTACATTTCGATCTCTATCTGATCTATAAATGTTGAAGTTATGTATATTAAATTTATTTAATTTTGATAAGTGTGTTTCCATTATTGCCAAAATTTTTGGATTGTTTGAGGAAATAAGTCCCTTTTATTCGAGTAATTTATTTTTAACGGAACGGGCGTTCCAAAGTATACAATTTATAAAATTATGAGCCATAAATTATTGTAGAATTAATTGTATTCTTAATCATTTTGACTAAGGATTTTGAAAAATTGACATAAGAATTAGGTTCGGATAATATTACGTGAATAATAACATCATTGAGTGGGATAATAATTCTGAGTTGGCTGGACTGTGGATTGATAAGTTCGGCTAGGTTATTGTGATGGTGATAAGTATGTTTATAGGCGTTGTTTACATGTGGCTCTTCGAGTTGTATAAATAAATAGGATGAATACATTAAAGGTTTAAAAATATGATACATACAGTCCATTAATCCAGTAGACAAATGATGCCCTGAAATAATATGAAGAATTTTGAAATTCCATCTTCTGCTGCGTTCATTCTGGCCAGTATTTGTTTGAAATTTTTTAATAAAAAAATAATTTTGAAAGCACTAAATATAGATTTAATTTTCTTAAATATATCCATCATAGAAAGTTCCTTATCTTTATCTTGAGAAATAAGTTTGTTGAGGCCATTTAGCTGTAAAGTTAGGGATATCTGGAAATTCTTTTTTAGAATATATACTTCTCAGACTTTAGAGCTTTACTTTAGGTGTTTGTTTAATCAGTCTCATTGTTGATTTTATTTCGTAATATTTACAATCTTTGGAGTTAGTTGTGTTTGGTCCCTCGCAGTTGGCACCTTTTGGTACAAAATTTTCAATATTTTCATTGAGGCTATCGTTTGTGAGATGGTTTCAGAAGCATTTCATACATTTAGGTTTTTTTTTGTGGCATTTTATGGATATGGGGTTAAAAGCTTGGCATTTGAAACATAGGATAACTTCTTTCTTATTGATATAGGTTTCCCATGGCGTTATGGAGATAATGGCGTTGCTAAATTTATTTTTTTTTTAATTGTTGTTTTTCGTCCAGGGTTATTACGGGATAGGTAATAATAGGTTATATTAGATAGATAATCTGACGTGAGGCATTTCCTTTGTTTTTAATCATTTTTGCTTCTTTGAAAACATTTAACATTAACATTTTAATGTTGTCTTTTTTTATGTAATCATTTGCTAAATTTGAGGGAGCTCCTTTTATGATAATTTTTGGTTTGATTTCGTCTTTGGGTGTGTTTGAATAATAATCTTGACCTTTTTCAGATAGTTGATCTTGAACTTTTATGAATGAATGAAGTCTTCTGAATTATAGGTAATGAAAATGGTTTTATTACTTCTGTATTTAGTATTTAATTCGCCTATTTTATTTTCGTTTATTGATTTTAAAAATTGTTCGTAGTTATCGAATACATTGTATACGTCTATTGGTGGAAATGGTTTAATTAGTGAGTTATTTACTGAATTGTCTCAAGATTCGTGGTAATCTTCATCATCAGATAAAATTGAAAAACTTACAGATAGATTCTATTGGTTCATTTTCTTTTTTTGTTTTTGTAATTGCCGCTATGTCCATATTAGGCTGAATTTGGCTTCCTGAGGATCCAACACATAGATTTATTTTGAAAATAATACTAATTATTTAATAGTTTTAATATAACTGCACTGGAATAAAAAGTTTTAGGTACTATCGCGTGTATGATATCGGCTCTGAACGATGCAAGGGTCAGGCCTGCTATCGTTGCCATTAGGACTGGATTATTGTAAAGTGTATGTATTGTTGTTATCTCAAAAATTAGAAGCTATGCCTATTTAAATACTAACAAATCATTTTGATAGGGTAGAGCAATACATTTCTACGTCCCTAATTGGGTAACTGTGCGCGATGGTGCGAATGTGTCCCCCCAACTACTACTTACATTTCGGTTGCAGATGTCGCGATCGTTTCTTCTTCCTCCCCATACTTCCCAATGGCTCAGCCTTTAGATTTGATTTTTTTTTATTTTATATTTGACACAACAACTGACCATCAGTTGTTTTACCTTATCTGCGCACAGTTCTCCTACTTTCCCCTAATTTAGCATCAGCAATTTATCCATCAACATAGGTATTTAATGACGATTAACCCGAATATACATGGTGTCCAATATAAATCGGCTCTAATGATTCTTGCGGTCACTAATAATATGGGCGGTATCCCAGTTTTCACATACTGATTAAACCTATTTATAATCACCCTGAGATATACTAAGATTAATAGCTTAACATAATTACATCCTTCTCATTGATCCAAATAAATCTTATTTATAATATAACTAATCGGAGCACGAACTCACGGAGCTATAAAAAATCAATAGAAAAATTATTAAATTGCGAGAGAGAGAAAAAATAAAATAAATTGGAGAAAAAAAAAGTGAGATTCTGTTTTTATCTCAAAACTCAAATTTAATTTTTAAAATTGATCAATCTAATGGTTTTCGGTTGTTTGGTGTTAGTAGAGTTTAAGGATCTTGCGATACCTTTGGGAAACTTCGAGTTATAATGAAAACCTTAGCTTTAACTAGAACAGACCAATTGCATTATTATGAAATAAAAAAATTTAAGCAATAGGATAATTATACGTTAAATGAAATTTTTAACTTCAGAGAACCAAACAGCTGTCATTGGAACTTCTACATCATTGACGAATGTGTGCTGAGGTCATGATAATGAAAAACGTAGCATGGCATCGTGGAATTAAAAAGAGCTGAATTCTGCTCGAGACAGCACCAAAACAAAATGCGTAGTATTACAAAAACAATTCTTGGAAAGGGATATATTAAAGAGACCTAAACTCTGCTCCTGAAAGGTTCAAAATCTTGAAAATTCGCTTCTGAAAATGAAAAATACAGCGAGCTGAATTCTGCTCCAGAAATTGTAAAAAACACAAATTTTCATTGGCTATTTAAAACGGGCGATATTACTGCTCAATATTCGGCTCTAGAAATCTTCAGTACTCGTCAATCCTCGTCTGCTTTTCATCAATTTTCTTTGAAAGACCGAAATTATAACCAGGCTAATTATATTGGCTCCACAAGCCAACAATTTTTTATTCGTACGAATTTAAAAAAAAAATCTTGAAACCTGTGAAATTATAATGATCGGAATTCTGTTCTAAAAAGTCGCAGCACACTCACATTTTCGTCCGATACTCAAAAATTATCACGAACAAAAGCGAAATTACGTAAATTACCTTTATTTCTGATTTATCGGCTATATTTTTCTAGGGCCGCCCAACCCTAAAGAAATTCCTGCGTACGCCCTTAATTTGTACCACTGCCTGGACGATATTATTTTATTTTACTAATTTTTTATTTAATCACAACATGGATAAAAAATGCTATAGTTATATATTGTACATCGGTGCTCTTTACAATAATTTTACTCTCTACTTTCTTTAACCCACGACAATAACGATACAATAAAGATGTAAAAATTTAACAAACATTTTGAGAGCGATTCTGAAAATATGGGTTGATAGTTCCGACATGCAACTTTTTTTTTTCTATTGACAGTAACGTAATTCATTAGACTATCTCGAATCATTGGTGTTTTTAGTTCTTTTTTTTACATTAAAAACATTGTCAAATCCGAAACTCGCAACCTCCGTAGCTGTTCTACTTTTAGTTTTCCATTAGTTGTTATGAACCCACCTTGTTCATCTGACAAATTAAATAATTAATCTTGGTTAACGCTCAGCTTTAGTTTTTGCTCATTATTAATTATTAATTTTATTAAAATTCTATTTATATTAGTAACTTAAAGAGATATTAAAATACTTTGTTGTGTCATCAATATCGGTTATTTAATGGGCGATAATGGGCGAGTGGTCAAAGTAAGTATTCGTACACGTAGTTTTTCGGGTAAAAATATGTTTAGTAATTTATTTAACATATATTGCCTGATGGATATGATAAAAAACAGCATTCAGCATTCCGCATCCCGTACAAAAAAAATTGAAGATATATTGTGCAAAAAAAAGTGTTATCGTGATACTAAGTTGTTAGTTTTTTTCAGTTCGTGGTTTTCACACAATACACAATTCTTTATTCAAATAGAAACACAAAATTGGCCAAATTGAAGCACAAGTCCACCAAAATAGGCCGTGAATCTAAATGATTATGTTCTACCTGCAAATATTAATTGTTCATTTTTTGTCAGCAAGGATTGAGTTATTTATATATCGGAAGAACGCTGGGATTGCCTCACTCGATCATGCAATATATAATTAAAACCTTTTAAGCCGGATCAGTGGACATTAACATACAAGCAGAAAACGTTTTTCCATAGTGCTCGAATCACGTGAAATATAGCGAAAAGCAGCAAAAAAAAAAAACCAAATAGCTTGTAGAATATCAAATCACAATGTGGTAAAATTATTACACCCCAAACTATGAGAAATCGGCTCCATAAAATTGGCCACACTGAAAAAAATATCGTAGTTTGCCTGGGAGCATATTAACAAACCACTTTCATTCTGGCAAAATGTATTGTTTTTCAATGAAAGCAAATTCAAGAGTTAAGTTGGAGGGTTGGGTGTTGTATGGCTACTTTAAGGTAGAACAGTAAAGCCTTAGCATCCTAAAATTTAATAGCGTTAGAACAGGGATTGCATACAGTGGTGTAGGCAAACTACTATTTTCTTTCCTTTGTAGCCATCTTTATGGAGCCGATTTTTCACAATTTGAGGAGTAATATTTTTACCGCATTTTGATGTAAAATGTTCTGCAAGTTCACGAACACTTATGTAGGGATTTTAGACAACTTTTCACTAGATTTCACGTGATTCTATTGTAGTACTGTGGCAAAACGTTTTCTGCTTGTGTGTTAGTTATTGCACACTGATCCTATTTTAAAGCTTTTAATTATATACTGCATGGTCAAGTGAGGCATTCCTGACGATCTTCCGGTATATCGATAACTTAATCCTTGCTGAAAAAATTGAACAATTTATCTTTGCAGGCAGAACTTATTTATTTAGATTCACGACCTATTTTGGTGAAATTATGCTTCAATTTGGGCATTTTTGTGTTTGTATTTGAATAAAGGTTTGTGTATTATGTGAAAACGATGAGCTGAAACAAACCAACTAGTTATTACTCTGATGCTGCAAGAATTCTTTTTTTGCACAATATATCTTCATTTTTTTTTTTTAATAATTTATGCGGGTTTATAACTTCCTTCACCTGTTAAAATTAATGCGGAATGATGTTCGTTATCAGATCTGTTAGTTAATATCTGTTCAATAAATTATTTAAACTCGAAAAACTAAGTGTAAGAATAGTTATTTTGACCATTGTATTTTGTTTAATATTTTCTTTCACATTATTTTTCTTTTTTCCTAATGTTAGATAAGCGCAAGAAATCGATCTGAGGAGCTGAAAGAGACCGCAGAGCCGTTAGGTCACCCTCTGTCAGTAGTCCTCCGTTCCAGGATCTAACTCTTAAGAAAGAACTCTTCCCAACTCTGTTAACTTTTAGTTGGTCCCGCAGAGTTACAGCTCGGCCCAGACAGATCACCCATTCTATCCCATTTGCTTCGTATCATTCATCAATTTTGATTGCCTTATTGTTTGGACGCTTCTTCTTCCTTCAACTTTTTGCTCTCAGTAATCCCCTTAAATCAGAAGTCACAAGTTTCCGGGGGTCCCCGTTGAAATCCTTCTGTCGATTTGGTCCGGTTTAGTTTTTATCATCTGTTTATGTTATTTATAATATTTGAACCTTGGATTCATTCTTCCTTAGGTTTGTTTAGCTTTGGTCTTAAATAAAATACACATCTTATATATTACTGTACGTAGTTTCCGTTAATATTCTGTCATTTTTAATTAATTATAGACCATTAATTTAGGTACTATAACTTACCGAAAGGGATCGTGATCATGCACTATGAAATTTGAAAGCAATATATGATTAATTGTTATATTAAGATAACTTTGATATAAATATATGATATATGATTTGAAGAGTCAAAACTTTAAAAATTATAATTTTTTTCGGCGATGAATCAGTTAAAAAAAAAAAAAAATTAAACTCAAATTTGAAAATTTTCATTTTCTTATTTATTAATTTTCATACACTTTCCCTTATTATATATTTCATATATAGGTAAGTGAAAGTGAAAAAGGTTATTTTTTGTTTGCTTTTAAATTTTCATATGGAACGTTATGGCCATATTTTGGATTTCAACATTGTTATGGGGCAAATATAGATATAATAAAATTAGATGTAATAATGCCATTTTAAAATTATAAAGAGGCTAATGAACATTGTACTATAAGAAATAGATGAAAATTGTTTAAATAATATTAATAATTTAAGTCAACATTGCAAGTGTCATTAGATATTTATGAGATAAAACAAATTTTATGATTTTTTTTTTAGGATTTAGGAATCATTTCCATTAGAGCGATTGGATGAGAGGACCCTTTCGTTGGGAACCATTGATATACAGGATTGAATCGTATTTGTTTTTATTTAGGGATATGAAATGCTCTTTTTAATATATATATATATATATATATATATATAATGTATAAGTTAAGATAGCGGGTAGGACAATATTACATATAATCCTATATCAGGAATGTAAGACAGAATTAAGTCTTTCTCCAGTACCCGTGCGTGTTATTTCGTCTCCCGATTTGCTTTTTTTTACAAGAACATAAGATATATATATATATATATATATATATATATATATATATATATATATATATATATATATATGACTGAGTGTTAAATGTTACTGCCATTTATTTTGGCCTATACTTCGCGATATGTAGAATATATTTGATGTGAATATAAAAAAACAATTTGAGTCTTGGGAAATGCTTAGCACTACATATAATTCCTTGCTTTACTTTAAAAAATGGTCATCTGTAAATGTTTTAGTAAGGATCTTAGAAAACGGCTAACTTATGTTGTTTATGTTAGTGCTGCACTCTGTGGCGTAACTGGATTCTTTGTAACAGGATGCAAACAGTGAAAAATTGCATCCCCCTGAATTTAATAGACCGTGGCGTGAGAAAAAGGTTGCAGGAGAGAAGGAATAATTTTTTGTGGCATTACAAAATTTTGAAAAATGATGTGACCAAAATATTTGAAAACTGAAATGTATTATAGTACTTCAGAATAATACAAATAGCATGCTCAACTTTTATGCCCAATCCATATAGAGGCGAAATTAAAAGCAAAATCTCTCTTGGAGTAGTTTAGAAACAGTTGTGCTAGAGGAAGGGCGAAGGGGGAATGTATTGGTGTTGGTCAGAAGGAAGGGAGGGTGCTGCACCAGTGGCGTGGTTTCTTGAGTTTAGTTGTCATTAGAATATCCTGAAACAAACAGCGGTGCTATTACGGTATGATAAAAACATTAAATCATATGATATCCTTTACCGCCTCATCTCTTTTTTATTGCTTCTTTGGGTTAAATTCATCTTTCATCCTTTATTAAATAATAGATTTTTTTTCTCTAAACTTGAAAAAAAAAAAGAATTTTTAATCTTTCCTTTTATATTTCCAGCGCCCATTGAGCGCCCATTCCAGTGGCCAGCACATATAGTTTAGAGGTGTTTAACCAGTCCAACATTTTTGCAAACTATTTTAATAGTAGATTGATACTCTGAGTTTGAGAACGTTTCTATGGGTCTAGCTGAGCTCTGAACTCTGAGATTGTTACCTCAATGTACCAAAGATCTATATCACATTAGACATGCCTACTCTTAGGAGATCACAGTAGATTAGTCAAAATTTTATAGCTGTTTAATGAGGAAATAGAAAAAAACTCATTCTAAACAATGGCTTGACCAATGTCTATGGGCCAGAAGGGATTAGCAAAGGACAACTTTGAGGTCTAAACCTGAGACCTCGGAGAAGGTCCTTACTGTCCTGTAGTAGAAAGCTAAATAAGATTAAGTGTCCTTTGTGTCCTCTATGCCTTTGGAGGATTGAGGGGCAATTCCTCAGTGTGTTTGTCGAATCGGTCCACTTTCACAAATCCGTAGTGGCTGGAGATCCAATAATACTAAAGACACCAAGACAAGCTCATTAGCTCTAGTATTGGCGGTTAACTAGCGCGATAAGCCTGCAGCTTCATTCCCGATTCGATTCCCTGGAGTATATTTTTATCTTTCTTCTTATCTGTAAAATGGTAGAATAAAAAATAAATAAAGTTTGTTGGCTTTAAGGTGTAAAGGGATATGAATAGATTGTGTAAGGCTGATTAATTAATTAATTCACCAATTGTTTCTTTTTCATATGCAACTTTTCATTGATAGATAATAGAACATAGATGGGAAAACTTTTTACCACTAGAGCCCTTTATTAAATTTTCTCACTCATTTACCTTATAGTATACCTCTACATAGTCGGAAAAATTGTTTAAACTACGAAAATCCATTTACCCTTTCACGAGATATGTGAGGAAAAGCGAATAAGAAGTCGGAAAATTTTCACAATTATTTTTCTGTTAGCCCATCACTATATATTCGGAAAATCATTTGAACCGCGAAAATCCATTCACGTGATATTAGAGAAAACGCTAATGAAAAGTCGGCAAATTTTCACGCTCGATTCACTTTTCGCCTACCTCAAGGTAGCAGGTAGCATAGACTGTAAAAATATTGACAACAATAGTGATAATAATATTCATACTTCTTATATTGGACATGCACCTCAAAATTTGAGAAATAGAAAAAGTAATTGTAATTCTAAAATAAAAATATATAATTAAACGACTGGCCTATCCATACGTATCTTGGAAAGCGAACATAATTTCGATTTTAATGATACTAAGGTAATAGCAACATAAAATAATAATAAAAAACGAAAAATACTTGAATCCATATATGTAACTAAAAATTTAAATAGGATCTGTAATTTTAAATCTGCCACAAATGGTGTATATAATACTTATGCGAATAAAGTGATAAATAATTATATAAATAAATGACTAGTAGTTTTGTCATGAATAATGAATAATTGATTTTATTTTAATTTTAATTTTATAATTATATATTTGTTAATGTTTGTACATAATAAATTATAACATTAGATATATACAATTTGGAGTTTCACATTAACAAGCAAGCACATAAGCACATAAAATCTTCCTAATTTTAAATTTATAAGTTTCATAGTATTAACCAGATAGTGAATATTTGTACATATATTACTAAGCGGTTCGTTGATCTAACCTGATATTTATTTTTATTTTTATAGTTACCGTAATGATGATTTGTCTGACCTAATTCAGATTGGAAAATAACATACTATAACATACTTCCTCGCGTATTGTATTAAACTAAAACTTTTTTTGTTTTTTTACCTCTCTCCTTCTTAGAAGGGAGGAATGTGAATTGTGCTAAAAATTACCAATCGAGGTTTTCATGAATATTCACATTTCAAGGTCCTATGGTCACAAACCATTTTCAACATTTTTATAATTATGTATGTGCGTGGGTGTGTGTATGAGCCCTTTTTCCTGTATGTTGTGTCTGTCAATAGATGGAGGTCGCGACACCGAGTGTCGGTTTTTAGATACTACTATCTTTGTAAACTACTAACCAAATTCAGGATCATTTTTGAGCTACCGATTAGGCGTACAAGGAAATCATGCGGTGTCCACATCAGATATTTTCAAATTTGAAAAATGTTTTCATTTCAAATATTCTCTCTCTCTTTCTCTCGATACATGCATATGCATAAGCATATATAAATTGTTTACATAAGTATATATAAAATGTACTATATAAATTAGTACATGAATTCCTTTTGATTATTAATATTTAAAACACATTAGGTAGATGCATATCTCGTGAGCATAATTTGAAGGTAATCTCTGAACTTATTTATAAATTAAAATATATGATTTTTGTATACTAACTACGTGTATATTATCAAAAATGCTGCATACATTTTCAAATAAAGGCTAACTATTTCTTTTTTATTTAGAGAAGGGATATTATCGTTATATAATTTAACCAGACCAGGTGCGAACAAAAGATAATAAGGGACGAGCAGGTAGAAAGAAGGGTAACTGACAGGCGATGGCAGATGTCACCTCATCGCTTACCCTCAGAGATAAGGGATAAGTTAATTTAAAAACCTACCGAGAAGTTAGCAGTGTGACAAAGCCAAAGCTGGTATACCTAGTCAATTTTAAGAACAGTTCCCCTTCGGCTGGCCTCGAGGAAAGAGTGGAGACCGCCTGGAAAAGGTATGATTAAATTATAGTTGGATAATGGATTCGCAGATACCGAACCACCCAAGAGATGTCAGGGCAAGGGGTGGAGCCATCTGATGAAATCCCAGAATTTCCTCCCTCTATAAAACTAGTCGGCCAATGAACAACATTTTCGACCCCCTCTTAGGAAGAACAAGAGAGAAAGGGAAGAGAAGCCGAGGCGGTGGAAAAGAGGACTTGCTATCTGACCTCGGCTGACGCAGAACTTGCTCTCTGACCTCGTCTGACGCAAGACTTCCTCTCTGATCTCGTTTGAGGGTGGAACAACGTGACTCTGAAGATGAGAGATGCGCTCTGGCTCCATGACTGAAGATATGCAGGAGAACCCGAGGGAGAAATGCTGAGGAACCATCAACACCAATTATTACAGATAAGAGATTTATGTTAAAACAGTTAATGGAAGTCTTGGCTGAATCATTCCATGGTTAACTTTTTATTGTAATAGTTTGTTATTTTAATTTTGAGAAATAAAGATAAATGTTAGAAAGAAGGTTGTTCTTTATTAACCATGCCCATATTTAATTTGAATATATTTCATTAAGTATGATAGTAGTAAATTTGATTAGCGTTATTATTAAACTTAGAAGTAGGAACATTATCTTGGTTAATTATTAAATAATGGTAACCACAAACCAGGTCCTTGGAAAGGTATCCAATTTAGAGGACAAGGTAAGAAATTCTAATTATTCATAAGCTTACATGATTTTGGGATAATCATCCTCAATGATTGCCCAATTGCATCCCTATATATATATAGACCAATTTATTAGTAGCTAAATAGATATCAAGCTCAACTCATCCTCGATAAAACATAGCAGTACATAACGTTTTGTACTATTTTTTGTATAGATCTCAATATTTTTTATAAGTGGATTTTTGTTAGTTACATTTTAAAAAAAAATTGTTTTTTTTCTTAATTGTTACTTTTCTTAATTCTGTTAATTTGACGAAGGCATATAAGGAATTCGAAAAATAGTTTTAATATAATTGCAAAATAATTTGCCTGAAACTATTTCACAAATAGTTTAAGTCATTTCAAATGACTTTGATGCTAGGACACCACGGGCCAAAATTACGTTTTTCGCCGAGAGACAAAACTTGCCTTTTTTTTGCGTCGCAAGTTGACCAAAAATTAAGTGTAATATACGCATTTTGTGGGAAATTTTTTCTTCTTTAATTTTGAATTGTGTATGTTTATCTTCAAAATCTGCAAAATAAACGAAAACCGAAAAAAAATCCTACACTTTGTCGTTGATTTTTCTATTTTCCTTGTTCAGGTGATGGCGAGGTGGCAAATCTGAAATCCGGATTCAGCACCCCAAAAAACTTGTCGTTGAGAAAAAAAACATAATTTTGTTCTGAAGAAAAAACGGTCTTTTTTAGCCTTCTATGAGAGAATTAATTGAAAGTTCAAATTCGCTATTATTAATCAGTGTTAAACGCGTTCATTATCCGCCCAAACTCATGTTGTTTCAAGATACTTGAATGATCATGTATACTGAATGAGCACCTAAACCCTAAACGACGGAGTGAGCATTCGTAACTTTACCTGGAACAGGTTCCTTATCAAAACATGACTTCGCTAACTGGTTTTAAAATGAGAAATGGTTGTTGCTTAGTTAGTTCGGAGGCCGGGAGTAAACCCTAGAATTATTGACTCGATAAAACAGAGGCTCCTGCAGATTTTATATACTTGTTCTGGCCGTTCTCTAACATTGGACTCAGCAGAGGAAAAAAACAACTTAGTTTTCTTACCGGATTTGAGCCTAAATTAGTTGAAAAGTGTAACTCAGCAAGTTCGTTTTTCTTAATTATTATTTTTTTAAGTCGTTTTTAAATTTTTATAATATATATTTATCGTTGTGCAAAAAATATTATATGTTTGAGTGTTTACCATAAATTTGGGAGTCAGTTACAGTCCCATATGAGTCATTCTCATGAGACTTATCAAATTCGGCTCTTTTGACTTTGATGTTGTTTCTTAATGTCTCGAATTACTCTGGAGTTGGATCCAATGTTCGTATATATATATATATATATATATATATATATATATATATATATATATTGGTGAGCGTATTATTATTAGTTTAAGTAGCGTATTATTATTAGTTTACGTGACAACGACGAGTTTTATGTTTTATGTTAGTCATATTTTCCACGAAAGTTATAGAATTTTGCACTCTATGGTAGAGTTGGAATATCGAAACGCCATATATCGATATATCGGATTTGAAAAACCGATATATTATATCGATATTCTGACACCCGATATATCGATGATATCGATATTTTACACCGATATATCGGTGATAGTGATATTTTAAACTTTATTATTTTATTTTAATTAGAAATTTCCTTTATTCTTTATCATATTTTTAATTTTATCCGTGACCTGTAATTTACATTATAGCTTAATTATTTAATCAATCTGGGACGCTATCTTTGAGCTGTTGTAACTTTCTTACTGTTATAACTCAAAGGCGTCACCAACGGTCAGTTGCCTGTTGTTCATTGTTGTTGTCGTTGTTGTTGTTGTTGTTGTTGTTGTTGTTAGTGTGGTGATTAAAGTGAAACAGAAACTAAAATGTCGCCGCCAAAAAGTGAAGTATGGAAACATTTTAAATCGAGAGACAGTAACAGTGCGGAGTGCAAATATTGTCGAAAATATTTCGGAAATCGGGAAAAACAACAAACATCCGGTCGCACCTCAAAGCTTCCCATTCACACGTTTTTTCGTCTCCATCAGGGTCAGGTTTTTCTGCAACACCATCTACTTCTAAATCAGAAGCAAATGAAACAGTTCCTCCGTCAAAAGTTTCTGACATAAGAAGTAGTTTATATCTACCAAAATATCGCATCATTTGGAAGGCGAACGACGAAGAAAAATTAATGATCCTTTTTTATATTTTATCTGTTAGGATACTCTGCCCTTCTACACTGGAAAGAATACAATGAAAAGTATTATATAGGGGAAATGTTCCAAAATTGAAAACAAGATTAAATCAGCATAAGAAAAATTCCAAAAATCCTGATAGTAATAAAGAAGTATAGAAGAAGTGCTCAATTTCAAATTCGATATGAAATTTAAAATCAGTACATAGACATAATAAATAAAATAGATAATAAAATAAATAAATAAAATAAATAAATAAATAAATAAATAAAAATAAAAATAAATAAATAAATAAAATAAAAATAAATAAATAAATAAATAAATAAATAAATAAAATAAAATAAATAAATAAATAAAAATAAATAAAATAGATAGATTTTAAGATTACCAAAACAAAAAATAATATGGATCAATCATTCACCAAATTGAAATAAAATAGACAATACTATAAATGTAAATAAATTGTTGCATATAATCATTGGTTAAAATATAGTACATGTTAATTTATAAATATAATCGGGCAAATCTGAGAATAAACAATATTTAGTTGCCAAACAAAAATTTAGTAGATAAGATTGAAACACATATACTGTTAATTAATCCTGTGTAAAGACAAACAAGTAATAATATAAATGGTGATTGTATTGAAATATATATCAGATGAATTACATGTTTTTAGATAAATGCATTGAGAATCCTCAATGTCCGCATGGAAACTTCATAAATTACATTTTTTTTTAGAAAAATAAAACCAGCTTTTATTATTGAAAAATTTGTAGAATAATATAATATATGAAATATGGCAAAAAATCTTCAAGGTAAAAATGTATTATAATACTTATTTTTTTTTACCAAAGTTCTTTATTTATTATCGTTATTCTTTTCTATCTTTTTTTTTAATGATTCAGGAATAATAAAAATATTGCTCTATAAGTAATAATTATATTATTTCCTAACCTTCTCATAAATTTCAGAGCGTTATACTCATTTAATGCACGGTTTCTTTGCTTTTTCGCCCATTTCCTTTCGATATTTCAATATATCGATATTTTTCTACCGATTATCGATGGATATATATAGGCCATGGGGATAAAAGTATTGGTGGGGTTTTTGAAAACATAAGAGTAGTTTCACGAGCCCGCAACCAATCTGCATGTTTGTCGGATCAGTGCCAGCTTTGAAACGGAAATCCATAGCGTTACTGTAACTGTGAGCCACAAAAAAGAGGTAAATCACTATTTAGCAGTTTTGGTGTAATATTTTCAAAACCATCATTTAAACATTTTGTTAAACAACAACAAACCTTTTTGTTTTCTTCTTTTTTTTTCTATTGATAATGATGCGTTTCACTTTTTAATTCGTCTAACAAACTCCAATGTTTACAAATTTTACGAAATTGTTGAGCCTTGAAAAACGAAATTGCCAGATTGGGGTAAAAGTTTGCGAGGCCTTTGGAGCAAAAGTACGCTCTACCAGCTTGCTTTTACGCAATTGTGCAGTGGTTCATCGCTAATCCCAACTCTTATACTATTCTCGATTCCAATATCTACAATATAGATATCTGTGTAGAGATACCGCAAAGCGGCTCTGGCCTTAATATGGGCTTCTCTGAATTAGACAAGAATGGAAAAGCGGACGAGGAAGGCTCTCCCTTGCTTCAGAAAGGTAACTTTGTTGTCGAGAGAAAACCAAGGATTCTTTTCGGTTATATGCTTTCAAAATATGGTTTCAAAATCATGATGACTACGATGGAGTGTTTTACAATCGAATACTCAACACATACTGGTCCCAAGAGACAGAAGAAGACGGTTATGTTTATGACAAAGAGGTAATTTAAATTTAAACGAACTCCGTACTTTTGCCCCAGCGTTTGGAGTAAAAGTTCGCAATGGAACGTTTTAAGATATCTCTGTTGATAATATATGTTTATATATATATATATATATATATATATATATATATATATATATATATATATATATATATATATCCATAGAAATGAGCTGAAAATCGGTATATATGGTTGTTTTCTAGAAATAACAATACCATTGAAGTAGAAGTAGGTCTCCGTCAAAATGTCCGCTTGTCCGCTATTTTTTTGTTGCTATTTTTAAGATTTTGCATATTTGTACATTCCCTCCAAATTAGAGGATTGGAAATTTTAATTTTAATTGGGTTGGTGTTAAAGAAGTGTATTTAAACTTATTTCTCCCACTCCCGCAATTTTTATATTTATTTTACTGAAAATATCTACTACATTAGTATTAAAACATTATTGGTAAAAATAAAAATCATATTCCAATGAACCATCACCTGGTATGGTATGAGTAGTTGAGCAAGGTCGTAACAGGTAGCAATTAATATTTTTTTACGCATTTACTTCGTTTTGTATTTTTAGGATGACCTGTGCATATATTTATCTAAAACAAAAAAAGTAGAAAACTACATTTGAATTCAGCAGAGCAGTGTTCCATCGGGCAGGCATGACCTGAGGTAACCCCGAATTTTCCTTTGAGGCGAATTCCCTCCCCTTCGGCCGACCTCCTCAGTATTCAACACCGGCCCCAGGTAACATCTCTTCCCCGATAGCCCCGGCCTATTTTGTGTAATGCATGCATCCAACTACCTCCTAGTATTTCTCGCAATAATTATTTAAGGAATATTTTCTTAAGACGGATCAATTCGGATCAATAATTTAAAAATGTAGGCATAATAAGCTTTGTGATTATATTTTTATTTTTCTATTGCAAAGTAAATAGCCAGCATAGAGGAGTTTATTGACGAAAGTTAATTATTATTTATGTAATTCATGAAAACCCGCATAATTTAATAATAATTATAATTTTGATTTGCAAATTCTAAAACATGTAATACAGATATATAATTTTGCATTTATTATTATTTGCTCCTCAATTATTAAGAATATTTTTACCTTGTTGTGGTGAGGAAAAACTTCGTTATAGTAGTAAAAATAAAATACAATTATACTTTTCTACTTATCCAAGTTTATAATATAGCATACAGTTATTCTCATTTTGTTTTCCATTTAAATATTTAAATTTATTGTATAATCATTTAGTTAATAATGGAAGATTTATTTATAATATCTTTAAGGTATACGTAAACAACTTTCTTCCTTATTTCTTTTTAATATATTCTACATTAGAACCGTTTTGAGGCTTTTGCCATATCTTCAGGGTCCAATATATTTATTTAAAACATACCATAGATATATAATATCAAAAAATATTGCCCACTTTAATTGACATCCGCCTGATAGTATAGAAGGATCAATCTCTACTTGCCCACTTTGTATCAAATAACAAATAATATTATGTATATTCATAAACATTTCAGAATTTTAATAAAAGAATAAACTGCCATCAGAAACTCTCGTTCGCTAGTGCATTTTAGCTTTGCGGAATCGTGAAGGACAACCATATTATAGAAAAGATAGATTTTTTACTTACATGGTTATCATTTTTCTTGGTTGGATAAAGAATTTTAGCAACCTTGTAGCAACCTTCTTTATTTATTTTATTTTTTTTAATTTAACGACTGAAAATTATATCAAGAATTAAATTTTACATTCAATATATTTGGGCCTAGATAATTTCAAGCACTCATTACCTGTTTTTCCTACGAATGTTGTTATGATAAACTATTTGTTTTAGCGCAATTTTGGTCATCCTTGGTCTATTGAAGAAAAAAGTATTCAGAAATCTGGATGAAGATGCGGAAAATTATTTAATTTATAACACCAATGTCAATTACGTTTTGTGTTGTTGAACTTGAGATTATTAAAGTTCCAAAAAGTTTTAGCCGGATTTTAGTAAGTTGATATTTTGGATTCCGGCTCAGAGCCGACTTAAAGTTCAGTGCATTTAAGTTCATACCTAGAAACCCAATTACAATGGATGGATTTCAATTTTCAATTTATTGAGTTACTTACTCGAAGAAATGAAAAGTTTACAAATTAAAAGTTTCCACTTTTCTGTTTTGTTTTTATTATTACTATTTTTTGTTTTATTACTTAGAAAATAATTCAATTTTTACCTTGACTATACAACCGATACAGTAAATGTCCTCGAAAAGTAGATACTGAGTTATTTCATGAACACGTCATCGGAAGTTCATTTTATTCAAGAAAAAACTAAAATTATTGCTCTTATTTCAATCAGTGCGCAACAACATGGAAACTACCAACCGTGCGATAAACATTATGTATACCTTTTTTAAAGTAATGTAAATTTTCTAGTAGTTGATCCCTTTTCCAGAAAACGAGATATCTCCATTTTGTGAATTCATTTTGGCAAATATCATGGAAATCGCCCTTCCTACGATGATAATCATTATAAACTACATTATGGATTATCTTTGGAGCACATAACTTGGCTCAAATTGAGTGGTAATAGACACCTTTACACTAAATAGTTCCCGAGATAAAGTTTTTCAAGAAAATACAATTTTTTCTAAAAAAAAAAATGGAAATCGCCATTTTGTGGATAAGATAATCATTAGAAACTACTTTATGGTGCATTTAATTACCTATTGTGTGGTAACAGGCATGTGTATGTAAAATAAAGTTCCCGAAATAAAGTTTATCAAAAAAACACGTTTAAAAATAAAAAACAAGAAATCAATTCGTAACTTTATTTTGTCAAAGACGGAAACTGCTCTTTTTACGATAATACTCATTATAATCGTATTCATAGTGCATTTTACCAGCTACAATTAGAGTGGTAATAGACATCTGTACTTCGAAAAATTCTTTTGAAACACTTAATTTCGGGAACTTTTTGACGTCAAGATGTCTATTACCACTCACATTGGAGGTAGTTAAATGCACCATAGGGTCGTTCATTACGATTATATTTGGAGAAAAAGAAGTTTCCATGATATTTGCCAAAATAAATTTACAAAATGGTGATTTCTCGTTTTTGGAATAAAAAATTGTTTTGTTTTTTATAATTCATCTCGGGTATTATTCAACATAAAGAGCTCTATTAGTGTTCCAATTTTAGTCAATGTACTTTACTTTAAAAAAGGCTCATACATCTTTTTTCTTTTTTTTTTTTTTAATTCTGCAGAATACTAACGATGGCGGATATAATAGTGCTGAATAGTGAGATTTCAATATAAGACAACGGGACATATATGATTTATGAATCAATATATACAGCCATATATAATCGAACTCGACGTCAAAGCCCGTAACGTTGTTCAGACAGGAACGACAGTACATGCAATGACAATACACAATACAGTTGATCAGACAGTACACTATACTCTCAGTGGTAATATGCGAATTTAATTACAAAGTGAACGAAGGTACAAAGTATGGTAGCTTAATTAATTGAAATATATTCATTAATTTATTGCTTTTTTTCACCCTCCTACTTCACTGTCTTATCAGCTCTGGTGGCTCGCGTTTTGTAACTTTAGAAACCCTATTTTAACTTTATATTATTGATATTGATACTGATATTGATATTATCTTGAAATTCAACATAATGAGTCCTTTTTCTTTAATACTATTTATTTAGTTGTGTAATTTATAATTCTTACGCTGAATGCTAGTAGTAATACTATATTTTATGAAAAGGATACAAAAATCTTTGTATGAAATTGCGCGCTTAAACAGTTCCAGCGGGGGGTGGTATTTATCTATTGTACACATGCGCACCTAGAAAGCTGCATGCGAGGCTGAGGGGAGAAAGTGCACTGACTGTCTCACAGTGCAATCCTTACGGTGGAAGGTATTTTTTTTTTCTACACTGCGTGTGTTGTGCTTAACACCCGTGTTCCATATTCTTGTATTTAATAGAGTGTAGAATTAGATTGTTATGCTTTTTATAGTGATTCTATTCCATTATTTTTGTTTTCGGATTTTATTTGATAGAAAACCTTAACTAATCTCTTGCATCCCCATTTTTTCGCAAAAATTAAAACAAGAACAATGAATTTATTTTTTTAAATAAATTTATCAAGCTTGAACTGTAACAATTTATGTTATAATTAGTAAAAAATGTTTGTTCGATTAGTAAGTTTCTGATTAAATTGTCTTATTATGCACATGTGTGTTCCTTTTACAAAATTTTAAATATAAATTTTCTGGAGCAGCACCCCCACTAATTTTACCTAAGACCCACCGTCTCTACAGTCAGTCAGCCGATAGTTGTGCTTTTTCTGACTCAAAAGTGGTACACCTAAAATATTATTCAGATGTTACCTAAAAGAAATGTAACAATTCAAAATGTTCTAAAAATATTGAAAAGATTCATCCTAATAATAAACTTATTATGTTAAACTTGCCAACGACGATCCCTAAATATTTTTCAAACAAGTTCTATACATTTTCAGCATGGTTGAGTTATTATTACCGATCTAGTTGACTTATTCTGTTCATTAGAAAGCGAAAACTTTGACCCTATTTTCTCAAGCACAGGGAGTTTTGACTTGTCACGTTATCCAAGTCAGTGAGCGATGTATCTTTCGATCCTTCCAAAAATCGACGATGGTTCTGATCCAGCGACGGATGAAGAGAGCTTACACCCTGGCATCAGAACCACAGCCATCCATCAGCCTTAGCACCAGCTGCAGTACCGTTACATCCTATTGCTACCCGCTTCGAGGATCTGTCACATTTTCATCTCACTATACAATATATGTTTGTCATATATATCACAGAGGCAGTTGGAATTACTAATTTGATATTTCAAAATAATATGTAATTGTTAGGATATAGTTGGAATATTCCAAAAACAAAGCATTAAGTCTCCATATAACAGTAAATAAGTAACGTGACAGCGTTTAAATAATTCAGCCATCATTAGAAAAAAAAAAAATCACATAAATGCAGACAATGGAGCACATCTCATATCAACAGCCTAAATAGACTCATAAGCTAGTGACGGCATATCACTACAAGACATCTCAACACATAATGCTATTGTTTTTTTTATCAGAACTTCGATGCTTAATTTTGGTAATCCTCCAATCATATTTTTACAATAATAAAGTTTTTATATTTCACTCAGTATATCAATATAAGCCAAAATAAATCTATTTTCTGTTCTTGACATAGTAGAAATTAGTGCTGGAAATTAAATCCAAGGAATGGAGAGAGGATGAGAGAGAGAATGTATGTGAGAGAGTGAGTGGGTGTGAGAGGGAGAAACCTAAACAAGCAGCGATAAGAGGAATAGGGGTAATTTAAGACCTTTCAAAGTAACTGGGTATAGGTAATCTTAAGTCATGGTACTCGGAAAAAAAGTCAAACTACTTTTTGACAAATATTAACAATCTGCCCGGGCAATAGCTAATAGTAGTCTGAATAACCATTCATATTACATCTACAATTATGAAATAAACAAATTATTGCATAATAAAATAAAGGCAATTAAAATTAAATTATAAATAGTAAAGCAAAAGAAATACTTATGATTGTTAGTACTAACGTTAGAATTTATTATAAGAAATCTTAGTGAGTTTCGAGGTCGTAAATACCTCCTTTGACCTCTCAATACGCCTGCAAATGATGACCTTCACCCCAAATTTCATGCTCAATTTATTTCGCACCACTTAAAAATGAGGGCCGATTATGATAAAATTTGGTATATTTTTTTCCCCGTCTAAACATTTTTAACGTTAAATTAGCACCGTTTCTTCTGAGGAGTGGAGGTTTTGGTGGATTTGGATGTGGATGGTTTTGAACGATTTGGCCGGTTTTGATTGCACTGGTTACACATTATTGCCTGATTTGGATTTTTAAATCGAATTTAGTATTTGTTATCTAATTTGTTATCTAATTTGTAATCTATTTTGTTATCTAATTTGTTATCCAGATTTCAATTATTCTGGTCAAATCCGGATTCTGATTCAGAATAATGTGGATTTATATAGCTCTGATAACAATAATTACATTTCAAGTATAATGTCACATACACAACTCAAGTGTTCTCAAACATAGCAAAATTAAGTAGTTGTTGAATTTATTTTTTTTTAATCCCCCTACATGGAATTTGCATTCATTATTGTTTTCAATAAAAAAAATTGTTAACTTCTTTTATTTTTGATTACCTGCTATTCAGTATCGGGCCAAGTACATTTTTTGGGCAAGAGCGTAACAGATTTAAAAAAAATAGTTATTGCCATTTTTCAGTACAGAGCCCTAGTCGAAAACTAGACAAGTGTCTTCCTTTTTAATGCTCCACCATTAGAATAGTCACACACTTGTTGATCCTTGTTGGATGTTATTTGGATTTTCTCTTATTTTAATAGCCTGCAGAGTTGCCAGTTATTAAATGGATTGAGCATATTACATTAAAGTTGGACTCATTTTCCAGTCTGTTTACGGTAAATTGATACTCTATAGAATTAATATATGATTGTAGAATTAATTGTAATAAAATTTTGAAATCATTAACATTTAAGCTAAGGTCTCTACTTACACCTTAAACATTTCGTGTTGGTGTAAAAGCGGATGTGAACAGAGAGTGTATATATGGTCAACACTTGCTCTCTTCTATATATTTGTGGTATTTTTTTCTTTACAATTTATGATTAATTATAATTAAATTTATGTTTTATTGATACAGTTTGGCTTTGTAATTCAACACAAAACAGGTAAGAAATTACACGAGGAAGAGTAATCAAATATTTTTTAAAAATTTTCGGCTTGTGATGGTCCGTCAATATTTAAGAGTCCGCCGATATAAGACATTCATTTCGTGGATAAAAGTGATAAGTGAGAAGCCAAGGGATACACGTGACATTTTAATAATTTTGCGAAAACGCATTTTAAAGCTGAAACATTTTGATAAAATCTAAAACGTTTAAGTTTGTTTCACACATATATTATGGCTCTACTCTATATCTCTTGAATATTGCGGAATATTTTTTGCAAAAATGTTTTATATGCATTAACTATCCATTTTCGCATTTAATCTTTTGAAAAAAAAAATTCTTGTACCCCTTGGCTTCTTACCCCTTCAGGTTGCATTTTTCAACCACAATGATTAAATAAAAAATAAATTTGTTTCTCTAATGTAAATAAGTTCAATTTGTTTCAAATAATATTTAAAAAGTCGTGTAAAGCTTCTACCTGGGTAACATTTTATCCTTCTTTTCTCCCTTTACTTTACATTTAAAAAAATGCACAATTCGGTGGAATTAAAAATTATTATATTATTATCTCAAATCAAAAAGGTACAGGTTTCATGATTTTTCTCCAAGAACTGTTCAATCCAAATATAAGAAAAATTAATGAAATTTACGCACCTACCCCATTTGTTTGGAGTAAGTGCGGACTTGAGCCATCATTGGAATGTTAATTTTTCTTTATTATGAAATAAACCAAATAATTATTTTCAAGCTTCTTCTGTAGAGATGAATTGCATTAAGTATTTTATGACAAAGTTTCAATAGCTTTCCAAAGTCAAACTTTTAGTATTTTATACTGCACTTGTTCCAGCTTACTCTATTCCATGATGAAACATCATATAATCGGCATTTCTACTCTTCTACCTCCGTCCGTTAGCTTGAGCATACTTCTAACAATAAACCTGCTTCTACAAGATCTTTCACACCTTGAAATGACTCCACAAGCCTCGCACAGACCAAGCTTACAAATCCTTTCACGAACCCCCTTCATAACGCCTTATCAGGCTTTGTCTGATACTTGGCGAAGTTACCGCGTAACTTATATTCCACAGAACACTGAAGTCAACCGCTGGCTTGTAGAAGTTTCGTGTCGTCAATTTGTCTTCAAGACGATATTTAACATTAAGAGCTCCCTTACAGCGTATAATCATGTCCTTGAAACTATTTTCGGTCTAAAATATTTTTCATTTTGCGATGCCATGTTACTGAAATTTAATTATCGATTTGATTTTGACAAATTAAACATTTCATCCATGAAAGGATACATATCACCCTCTTATGACTAAAATAAAAAAAAAATATATTGGTATTTTATTAGGAGAGCGTCTAAACTAGAATTTAAAAATATTTATTCTTTAGCACCAAGTAGATAAAGTTTATGGAGCTGTTTCGCCTGTATTGTGACGATATGTAAATAAAACATTGGTTGAAGAATATATTTAAAAAAATAACAATGCTAAGAAAAATGGCTGTTTCATGGATATCAAGCTACGCTGTAAGATGTATTAGTTTTAATAATTATTACAATAGTTTTTATACTTCAACTACAACCTCGCTCATATATTCAATGGCAATTTAAAAAATAAAAATGCCTTTGATTGAAATATTTTATAGAAAAATCTTTACCACAGCAGGAATTTATAAATCTAAACGTGTTCTTTAATAATTCAATTAAATCAATTATACAGGAATGTAAAAGAGACCTAAATAAATAACATATACGATAAAAGTACATTTTTAAAACTGAAGAATACATGGAACTAATTGGCTTACCCTGATTTTCCTAATTCACTGAGAAAATTCCCTGAAATCTTGGAAAGGGTCGAGAATGGTTAATTAGAAAATTAAGTACTAACAGTTGCCCAGTTGTTGCCATCAGAGGACTTGGGTCTTCCTTTAAATAACGTACATTTTTAAGGCATTTGGTCTGTTTTTTATCTGAGCTAACACTTAAGAACACGGTAAAAATATTATCTTCGTTCGGGCTCCTCCTCACTCCGGAATAAAGGGGAATATACTCACCATCTGGTAGGAGGAGAATAATTGCAGGCCAGGAAACTAGAAATCATTACAGCTGAGGACTTATGCCGAGTGGTATGAGCGGATTTTTTGTACTGCCGCCTACAGGCATGGCAGATGCCGCCTCTCCAGTCACTCATTTCTCCAATATTTTATATTAAAACCAAAATTAAAAGCTAAGCAGAGATGATTATAAATATATGTGTGCTTAATTGATTAATTGAGTACATACTTACAAATTCGTTAAGATCTAGAAGTATAGTCACCCAAATTTTTTTCGCTCCACGAAAATTACTGTCCCGGGCAAATGTCTATTCTGTCTGTGCTTAAATCAGTCACTTCCGAATGGGAGGAAGAAACCAAGCGTTATGGGTTTCGAGAAATATAAAAGTCGTTCAAAAACTGCGCTAAAAGTTACTCCAAATCGAAAGCTGGGGAAATTATTTTATGTCGACTACGCATTAGACTATTTTCATTGAATTTTCACATGGGCACCAAATATGAAACCTCCAGGATCCTATATGTGAAAATTGCGGAATCACGGAGTTCGTGAAACATTTATTACCTGTTTCTCCTACTTTAAAGAAAAAAAAAAGTAATATATCTAAAAGTCTCCTCCAATGGTCCTAAACGTATGGAGGTAACCAATTAAATTAATCTTAATTCTACATAGCAAAAAATCAAAAAAAAATGCCAGAATATTTGTTAGGATATAATTAAATGATTTAACTCTCTAAAATACTAATAAATAACTACCAGCAAACATTTCGCCTATTACGTCATCAGGACAGAGAAAAAACAATTCATTTAAATACATTAAAATCAACTATACACAGATAGCACATCACCTGACAAAATTCAAATAAATTTAAAGGGAAAAAACTCAAAAAGAGAGAAAAAACCACAAATGTCTGAAGATAATCTTTTGAATAATATTTTGTCTATAATTGATTTGTCTTTTTAGGCAGTTGATATGGGTTGTGCTGCCTTTGTTGCAATTTATGTGATCTTGTTTTTCTGTGTTCTGATGGTGCCTAAATGGGCAAAACATCGGCTCCTTAGTTATTTACAGTTGTTTTTGGTATCTTAGAATCTTTCTATGCTAATAATAAAATTAATAGATTATATTCTGTTATTTAAGTCAGTTACATTTAATATTAATGCGTTAAAAAGATACTATTTATATGTAGCACACATTTTTGCAATATTTCTGTAGAAAATAAATTGTATAGAATATAGGTCGCATTGCGATACAGCCTGAGGGAATCGATGAAAGCTGAGCAAATTAAAGTTAAGGAAGTCCACCTCATCGAATAAGGGCACGAATTCTTTCATCCAAAGAAGCATGGAAAAGCACTGTTTATCATTCCGCTTCGTCCAATATTATTCGTGAAACAAATGAATTTTTTTTTTTTTGTTTAAGGGGAATCGTGATTATATTAAAATATTATATAATATATAACGTATAAAATGGGCGTAGAACTCCAAAAGTTATTCTATGATATTCTTTGACGTTTCCAATCAAAAGTCTTCTAAATCTTTCCAGTTAGAGTTTGTTAAAAACTAATAAACACTTCATAATCTGACTTAATTATTCTCGAAATTCCTTTTAGTTTCAATTAGCGTTCACAAGCTACTTTCTTCAATAAGAGTAACTTGGTTAACAAATGCGAAAATAACCCACAATGAAAAATTGAAATTATATTTTTCAAATAATCATTTTTTAAGATATGAAACTGTATGTGCTAAATATACTATTTTTAAGTGTCAATGACTAGTGAAAAACTGCGCATTGGTAACACTACAGTGAGTTTAGTAACGACTATAGATACTAGTCGTAGCCTTGGAGATTTATTGAGAATAGATTGGCATAACAGGTTGAGAACTTGTGGGTTTGTTTGGACTAGCAGTTTGTCATTAAAGGAGGCCTTAAGTTCTGCGAAGTATATTTATTACGTATATTTTATTTATTAGGTGTATTATAACGTATATTTATTAAGATAAGGAGATATCTATTCTGGGCTAAATCTGCAACAAATGGAATATTAAGGTCTTTATGGATAACTTATTTGTTACACGATTAGGAGCATTAAGGATTCTTTGAAGGACTTTTGAGTTATAAAGATTGGATATGGAAGGAAAAAGATGGTCTCGTGGAACCTCTGTGGAAAATTTCGGAATAGTGCGATCTTGTACTGACTGCCCTTCTTAGTATGAACGTAGCATCTTAACAAAAAAGTCACAAGTTACTAAATTTGTAATTAGTAAACCATTTGCTAGGACTAATATATTGTTAGGCATTGTAAATCAATAATGGAATGAAATAAAAATTAAATAAATCCTAGTAAGTAGTAGTAACACCAATTTCTTCTTCAAAACATCAAGAATAAATTTAGTTATCTATATTTAAGCTTCTATTTTTGGACTCGGGGCTAACAGATTTAAATTAATATTTGAACACATTTTTTGGCTGATCATTGCACTTCAACTACTTGACTGATCACTGTAGTTCCACTTTGAGTATAATGAATATATATTATCATGATAAATTATATTAAAATACAAATATTAACAAAATTTAGATTTTTCGTTTTTATTTTATATTTATTTAGGTGTTGATGAAGCGTGTAGTGACTATGCTTTTCATTGAATTCTGTTGGACAACAAATTCAAAGAGAGAAAACGAAACCATTTTTTTTTTTTAGGATATGTTGTCAATTAGGCGACGAGTTGTTGATATAGTGGATAGCAAACTTTTCTCTTGTTTTTCTCGACATTAAATCATAACAGGAAAAGTGGACACGACAAAACGTTTGAAGCTTCTCTCAGTGACAAAGCAATAAAAACAGACCCTTTATCGCTGGAAGGTGATTTTAGAACAGGAACTGTAACAGAACAATAACAAGCAATTATGAACAGGAAACAATTATATTTACGTTCAATCGTCGCTATTCACGGGTCTGACGAAATTATTAAAACAATGTTTTATTATTATAATTAAATAACTTATTTCATAAATTACAATGGAATAGTAATATAAAATATATGAAAGAAAACTAATAAATTTTACCATCTGGCCCCATTGGAGAAAGATAAGTTATTAGTAATTAGGAGCAGAAATAACTGAAACACTCTGAAGGAATGTAAAAAAAAAACAACAACTGTCTATAGAAAATACTGGTTCTATTTTCAAAAAGTACATTGAAAATAGTTCTAATTTCAGTGGGTTTAAAAAATTACATCTACTTAATCTTGACCGTTATTGGCGTTTTTGAATATTTTCTATCACCTTTCTAGTCATTTCAGGTAAGGATATCATTGATTTCTTGCCTGATCCTATCCTTTTAATCATTTACAGAACGAGAACATTGATTAAACACCTTGTCACTGATATATTTTAGAAAAAAAATCCTCTGTAGTGCACTGATTTTATTATCTTGAAAAAAAAATGAAATAAAACAATATAAGAATAAGTAAATAAAAAGAATAATCAAAAGAAGAAAAACTGAAAAATGATTAAATTATACATACATACATATATACACACACACATATATCCACCTTCATTTCATTCATCTTTTATCTGTGAACCATTATCAGATGGTCTTTTCTTAAGCATTGGTAACAGCCTTTTCTTTCTTCCGGTTGACGCTAATAAAGCTAAGTATATCCTGCCACAAACTATTTAAAAATAATTCACACTTCTCTTTAGTTCTATATCAAAGCAATCTATAGCAATCTCTTTAGTTTTAAATCAATGCAATTTTTTTTCAAATCTCAATTTTGTTTTTAAAATGGATTGATCACGTAATGGAATTTTGTATGTAATTAAATGTAATTTAACAATCTATTGTGTCATATCAAGATATGCCGATACCCCTACTATTTTACATTATCAAATACTTGGTAAACTCATACCGAGCTTGGAAGAATCCTGCTGATACTAAATCGGCTCTTGATTTATAGTCCTCTGTAACCGGAGATAGCAGCGATAAATCCCATCGGCCACAGTTTACAATTCATAGGAAGAATAGATTTAATTTATTCAGAATAGAGGGTGGAGGGGGGCGCTGGTGTAGAATTTTTTTTTTCATTTTGTTCCAGAGACGCCACTGTTTCAGGCTGATTTGTATTCAGTCCTACTGTTCGTCGTATTCATGGTCGGATTTATTCCACGAAATGTCAGCCGGTTGAAAAAATATTCATTCGGGAGGGCTGTATCGTATAAACAAGGCACGGATATAGTATATCCTATAAATGCCGTAAAATATAACCAATCAAAGACATTTAAGCTCGTTTTACGGGTTTCTATTTCGCGGAAGGATTTTCCAATACTTCTCTTCATTCAGTACGAAATAGTTTTTACACTTCAAAACAATAACAGTAAAACTTATTATATATTTATATAAATCAGAGACTCTATCAATGTTGAATTATTTACGGTTCATTTACTGTTGACAGAGGTCTTTGAATTTATTGTAGAGTTGACGTTTCTTCCATCATCTTATATGAATTATTTGTCAGTCTGACCGCGTTCCTTGGCGACAGTTGATCAATCCTCTTGCTTTACCTCAGACTCAAATAGCTTCTCAATTAAATAGCAGTCTTAAAAAAATGATAAAGTTCGGAGGAAATTATTTTATCTGTGTTCTACATTTCAGTCTGTGATCTCTGATTCGAAATATCTTTCTTTAGAATGGACGCACTATTATTATCTACTAACTGTTAATAGTTACTGGTGGTAAATATATAATTCGTTGCTGCTGTTGCATTATGCCTTGGCATAATCTTTAGCATTTTTATGCAAATTCAATGTATTTGCCAGGTGAATGAAATTGCTTGCCTGAAAAATCAATCAGCTAAATTGAGCCTTTTATATAACCGAATCTAATTCACAATTAAGCATATCAATGTATTAAGCATGAAAACAACTAAGCAACGAGAAAATTTCCTGTTGAATTGTTTAATTCATTTGGTGAATTCTTTAGTTTCTCTGGGAAACCGTTCAATCCGTTCGACGAACCTTCGTTTTTGTTATTTCATAAACCCTATTTTTTGAAAATTTATTGTTGGATTAATACTTACTGTTAGTCTCGGAATAAATTGGCCGAAGATCGCCGACGTAAAACGGTAATATACGTTTAATATATATATATATATATATATATATATATATATATATATATATATATATATATATATATATATATATATATATATATATATATATATATGTACATATATTATTTTTATTTATTTTTTTAAATCTTGCATAAGTTGGGTATGTTAATTCCAGGGCTGTATTAACACTGAACTATGTAAGCAGCTCTTGGTATTTAGGCCACTAAAAAGAATATAAATTAGGGATAATTATTTCATAATGCGAATCAAAGCAAAGAAAGAGTACTTTCTGGTATTTCATCGATTACTCAATTAACAGGCTTGGTTATTTTTAAATGTTTTTTTTTAAGTTATTCTTTTTTAATGTAAGTTGTATATTTAATTAAATATAATAAAAACTGGAATATTTGGAATAAAAATATATTTTAAATAAATTAAAATGCTAAGCTACTTATTGAAATGTTTCTGTGATAACTTAAATGCAATCGTTTTGAATCATGTGTGACAAAGCCTTATTTTTCTATATCTCTCGCCTTTATCTTCAATGTTAAGCCTTTTGTTAGAGACCTCTTACTGCATAGATACATTCGGATATTATTAGAGGGAATAATTTTCTGCTTATTTGTTAAGTCTAAGGTCATTTAGATAGTCAAAATAACATACAAGAAAGTTGGAACCATGAAAATTTGATCCAAGTTGATGGAAGTATAAATATTGCAGAGCAGATATGGAAGGCGATCCATCAAGCCTGTGCCTGGAGGAAGCTGACCTTGTGGTCGAGGGTCGTGGTTTCTTACCTTAGGCACTTTGGTTTCTACTCCAGTCCTTATTGACTTTGTCGGCAGCAGTTGTGTCTTTGTAGAATATAATTCCAATATCATAATGAAGTTGTTAATTTCATATTATTAAATAATATTTTTTGAAATTTCGGTAGCGAATAATCGACCTTACGTGTTTTTTTATGGACCATGTGTGTAGAACAGGAACAAACCTATTTCCACTTTTACAAATTTTTGGAAAACGACAAAAAACTCTCAATTTCCTATTTTTCCTCCTTATTGGTATTCTGTTTACTTCAATAATTAAAATTAAAGAAAAATATACCCTTTCAGACTACCATAATTTTTTACATTAATTTTGAAAAAAAATTCATAGATTTAACATATTCTTGATTGGATGGAATATTCTTGATTTTGATCCTAAAACACATGGAGATTATATTATGAATTTTTCATAAAAAAAAAAAAAAAAAAATTAAATCTTTGTTTCTGATTATTGAAAACTCTTTATTAAAAAAGCAAAACGAAACGATAAAATGGTTAAATTGTATTTGGTTAAAAATGGTTAACCAAATTTTATTTAAAAATAACAGAAGCATTCACAAAATTAATTAAAATAAAAAAGAATGAGTGATGGGTTGGCCTACTACTAAAATTAGGCCATATAAAAACTATTTGAATACATTTAAAAGTGTGATGTGATTTTTATGCGAGTCGTGAAATTAATTGAATAATTTGACAAAACAGAAAAAAAAATAGTTACAACATAAAATTTGCAGTGAAAAACTGAAATATTGAACAATACTACTAAGTAGGTCTGATTCTAATGAACTACTGTGAATAATGGTAATAAAAGATTCATCTCTTTTTTTAACTGCACGACCCACTACTGATGTCCCCACCAAAGTAATATTTGGAAATACAGAGAGAATAACTATTGTAATATAGCAGTGAATTAACATTGCGCCTATCACTTCCAAAATGTTTGAGTATAAGATTTTCTACATGCCTGATTTTTAAATTGCTTAAAGAAATTTTAAAGGATTTATTTAGTCTGGATTCACCAACTAAACCTTACCAACTAGAGGAGATTGTTTTCATCCTAAACCTAAACCTAACACACGTTTTCAGCAGTATATTACAGGTTTAGACCAAAATAAATCACACCATTAAAACAGCGCGAAAAATCTATTAAAGTAGCTATGTTACCTATATTTCGTTAAGAAGTAGTTGTTGATCCTATGTTGCTCATATAGTCAGTGGAACTCGAAACCATACAGATAATGGTAAATCCAACCATGAAAACGTTTTTTTCTTCTTTTATATTTTCAATAGAAATAAGAAATATGGTTATGCTACCATGCCGTGATATAACTTTATCAATATAAGTTCATTAAAGGAATATTTTTCTGAAGTCAGTAAGTTCACTAGTATACTAAATAGAAAATATTATGATAGAAATACAGTTGTCAAGAAAAACGATACATTCATTATCAGCGTGAATGCACATTCCAACATAGTAATAAATATACGATCATTATACTCAATAAAATATTAACACACTTTTATATCATCATGGTTATAGTCGTATATAGCAATAAAAATGCATGATTTATTAATGGGCTAATGAAACTGTCTACAATAGATTGCAGCTGTTCTTCCTATCCTAGTTACTCTGCATTATAACATTATACCAAATAATCAAAATATATGTTTAAAAAAAATGAAATACAAGTTAGTGATCATTATAAAAACTTAAAAAAAAAAAAAAAAAAAAATAGAATTTCTGAATTCATTTAATTTTCAAGAATTTCTATTCTCGGCAGGATCCATATTTATTTCCTAAATAGGAACCGAATACTTAGATTGTTTCATTTTTCTTATTGTCAGTTTCTATCTCGATAGTATTTTTGTTTTCTGTATACAATAGTCATTCCCATAGCTATCTTCAGACGGAAATAAGACACAAACCATTGGTGAATCATCCCCTTGCTCGAAATAAAACAATTAGAGCCAACCTTGATAGTTCTTCGATAAAGTTAGAAAAGTTAATTTTCTGTTGAAATTGAAAAAGTTTCAGAAACTTCATCAGTTGAAGACAAACAACCGGCTGTGGTTTTTAATGAAGAACACCAGCTTATATTTCCTCCAAATAGAATAATTCCCAAGCGATTCAATTCCTCCTGTCCCTCAACTTGCTGGTTCTAATATAAACGAACTCTGATTTTTAAGATTAATAAATTAAATAATGAGTTTTCCATAATGAGATGTATAATGAATGAAAATTATCTATAGATGTCAAAACTGTATCAATTAATTCATATATATTTGTTTACTTTCACTTAGTTGTGACTAATTGATAACTACTAGATTGTTAACAAAGTATATGCTTTATCTCCTTAAGCTGTATGCAGTTCTTTATTGTATTATGTAGTACATTTCTGGACTTTGAAATGCACGTTTTCATTGATATAGGCTTAGAATTTTCTTTCTTTTTTTTAATTTATTTCCAACCGCTGAAGCTGAACTCACTATTGCCGATAAGAACATAATGTAGGATGTGAAAAAGCTGATGTTCAAAGATTGTAAAAATAAACGTGCTTTATTTCCGAATTTTTAATCATTACACATGCAGTTAATAAAAAAATAGAAAGGGGACCGAAATTGTTTGCAGAATATATTTTATGTAGATTTTTATCTTTCAAAATGTTAGTAGGTACTTAATATTTTCTTGTGTTTTACTCAAAATCGTAAAAATGTCACATCTTTTGTTTTTGAAATAACCGATCCAATTGTTTCAAATTTCATCTAACCTTGGGTAAATTGCTGGACGAAAAGTGTCCAACTCATAACAACTTCATAACCGTTGAAGCAAATTGACTAAAAAAAATTATTATAATATTTGTGAAATTTTTGTTTGGAAACATTACCATTGGGCAATGAAAGGAATTATTGTAAATATTGTATATTGTACATCATTATTGTTTATATTGTATGTGAAATAAACTTGAAATAAACGGAGGATGAGAAAAAAGAAAAAAAAAAGGAAACATTATTGTAACGACCTTAGATCCCTTGCAATTCAGGGGCTATCTTTAGGAACGCTTAGTAAAATAAAATAAAATAAATTAATATAAAATAAAATGAACAAAACATAAAACAATCATATTAGACTAATTTTAATGATACAATTAAAGTGATTATACAATACAAAACAGGGAAAAAATATGAATGGATGAAGAAAGGCAAAACTATAAATTATAAACTACAACTAAACATTAAATCATTCTAAATTAGTATTAAATTAGTAAATTAGTAATTATATTATTATAAAGAAAATGAAGGTAACAATAAAATAATCTATATAACCGTCTATGGGCGTAACTTCGGAATTACGAATTCCTCTATTAGTAGGAGTGAAAGACGTCTTCTGTTCTTCTGGAGGATGCAGCTAATCCCTCCTATAGGACGGGTAAATGATGGGGCCATAAGGCGGTAATCGAGCCTTGAGCTCAGAAACAAATTCAGACGATGTGAAGTTGGGAGAGTGATATTAAGGAAGCAAACTACTTTTCTTCTGTTCGCCATGTAAATCTTAAAAAAACATGTGTTTTCATGCATTGTCCAAAGCTCAGACCTACTTTTTAATTATAAATTAAGAACAAGCAATTTAATAGAAATTGAAATAATTTGGAAACAACAAAAAAAAAATATTTTTTATAAACACAATTAAAATAAATTAATGTGCCTATCCTTAACTATTGACCATAGGTTGTTGGCCGCAGCATTGTATTTTAAAGGGTAAGATGATGAAAAAAGTTACTAACCTTTAAATAATACACGTTATTGCTATCTTTATTGTCATTGTATTTAATTATGTTTGTGAGCTATCGTTTGCTGCAATCTGTTTTTTATTTTGTATTGAAACGAAGTGCATTATGTTTTTTGTTGTTTGATAGTGATTAAAATCGTACTTAAGGCGGAACCCCACCCTCGAGCAATCGTTCAAAAAATTGTTGAGCAAACAAAAGTGCCACTAAATCAATTTAAATAAAAAATGGATCAAAAAAAAAAAGGTGTTGCTGCTAAAAATCGATGTCAGAGGAACCCATAATGTCTAGATGAACTGAAATCTTTAAAACGTTTCATATGGATTGTCATAATTATTTTACTTTGGCAGTTGAGGAATTAAAATGGATGTTTAGGCGGCAGAGCGTTTTTTGGTTTCAATACGTGTCGACACGCTAACTTTCATCAACCTACCCCGCATTCAGTTTTCACCATGATCATTGGTGCGATAGTAACTTCCACGGTCCCTTGAGTTCTCTGAACATGATAGTAAAACGCGATAGTGCGAGGGCATTGTTGTACCGCAAAGTGCATAATAACGTTATCTCTACAAATTTCTATATTTATTATTGAAATCATGATAGAAACAGTCACGAATTCACTCAAGTTTAATTTATCTTAAGTTTAAGTTATATATAACAATAATTTATTCTTATAATATTATCTTCATTTCTTTCATACATTTTTCATTGAAGTGAATAAATTAAAAATGTAAACGTTAATAGAATAGGATTTAAAAACCTTATATAGAATTTCCTTTAATTTAAAGGGAGAAGTTGATCGGGGGTGCGGTCAAAGAAATAGACTTAATAAGTGTGGTCTTATATAATTGTGCCTACGTTTCGGCCTAAATTTTAGGCCATCTTCAGGGCTAAAATGAAAACAAAATAACAACAATGAAAAAAGAGAAAAGAGGCAGTACCAGTAACAGTAAAAATGATAAATGATAAAAAACAGAAAATACAAGTAAGATAAAAAGTATAAAGAATAAAAAGAAAAGGATAACACTAAATTACATAATACAAAAGACAATTGAAAAAATAAAATAAAATAAAATAAATGAAATAACAATGTAAAAATCAAAAATTAAAAACAATGCGATATTTACACAGGGAATAGTGAAATATATGAAATCTATTAATTAAAAAGACATATAATATGAAGGTTTGGTAATGTGTAAAGCATACATGCATAGCAAAGCATAAAGCATAAATGCATACAGTATATAAAAGCATACAGAGATAGTTATAAGTTATGCAAAAGATGACTATGATGTTAAAGAAGTTGACATTGTTGTAATTGATTTTTGTAATTATGAGATGAAGGAGTGAAATATAAAATAATGTAAGCCCCAAAAACAAAAATAGATAAAAATCCTATGTGGTGAAGAAAGAAGAAGGATAGAAAAGAATGAGGAGGAGGAAATGTAAAGAAAACGTGATAATTACATACCAGCGAGGCGTGTGGTCTAGCGCCAACTGAATATTAATAATGGATTACCGGGAATTAGGAAAACCGTTAAAACAATGTTACCAACTCACTGATTTGAAATAAAACTAACACTAAATTTAAATGCGGTGTGATCAAAAGACATAACAATTGATTTGAAAACTGTAAAAACGTATTGATATAAGTATATTTAGAAAACTATATATATAAAAAAAAAAAAAAAATTAATGTTAAAAAATTGAATTTGAAAAAAATTAAAGTTAAGTTAAATGTAAGTATGAGTTAAATAATATTACGGGTTAAATTTACTAAGGAAAAAAAATATAAATAAATAAAATAAATAAAAAAATATATAAAAATAAATAAATACTTTGTATAAGGAGTCGTTGCGGGTGACGAGTTAAAAAATAATATAATAATAAAATTAAAGTTAAGTAAACAATCAGTATAAGTTAAATAATAACAATAGGGGTTTAATTTACTACGGAAATTTTTTTTTTTTTTTTTAATATAAATACTTTGTATAAGGAGTTGTCACGGGGGAAAAAAAAAAAAAAAAAAAAAAAAAAAAAAATGTTTTGTATATCAGTTTTTTGATTGACGGGAAGGGATTCTAATTGGATGAAGATGCTTTCTGAGAGGAGTCGTTTGTCATGGTTAGGGACTGTGGCGAGGATTGAAGTACTGTCAAAATCAAAAGTATGGTTTAAGGATAAAGCGTGTTCTGAGAGTTTAGAGGCAGTCTGGTTACGGGAAGAGATGGAATATTTGTGTTGGGTGATGCGATCTTTAAGGAGGTTTTTAGTTTCGCCGATATAGGTAGAGTTACAGTTGGGAGAGGAACAGGGGATGCGGTATACGACATGGGAACGGTGTTTAAGAGGAATGTGGGATCTTTTACACGTGTGTAGAGGTTGGAAAGTTTGTTGTGGGATTTGAAAGCAATTCGTAGATTGGGAATTGAGGAGCGTAAGGATTTCTGTATGTTTTCAGAAAGGGCGGGGATGTATGGAAGAGATCTATAGAAGGGAGTGGTAGTGGGTGGTGAAGAAGTAGTGGTAGAGGTGATGGGAAGGGGAGGGTTTTTGTAGTTGTGGATGAGTTTGTTGATGGTATTGAGGGGAAAGTTATTGGTTAAGAGGATTTGTTTGATACGATTAATGTTGGTATCATGAAGGTGGGAGTCGGAAAGGGAAAGACATCGATGTATGAGGTTTTTGGCGACGTTTATTTTTTGGTGGTAAGGATGTTGGGAATAGTAGTTTAGAAGTCTGCCAGAGTAAGTCGGTTTGGTATACCAGTCTGTGTATATAGAGTTGTCAGGGTTTCTTATAATGAGGAGATCAAGGAAAGGAAGGGAACTTTGTAATTCTCGTTCAACGGTAAAATGTAGGCGGGGATGGTAAGAGTTGAAGGCTAATAGGATATCAGGAGTTTTATCAGGATTGAGGATGAGGAGAAGGTCGTCTACATATTTTTTAATGAAGATAATGTCATTTGGGAATAGGGGAGTTACGGAATTGAGTAGGTCATTAAGGACAATGTTAGCAATGTCAGGAGCAAGAGGATTTCCCATGGCAAGTCCTGAAATTTGATTAAAGAACTGTCCATGGAAAGTAAGGTAACCGGATTTACAACAAAGCTGTAGGGATTCTAGGTATGAGGAACGGTTAAGGGGAGTATGGGGTTCAATGGATGTCCAGTTGTCTTCAATTATACGGAGGGCTTTATCTATGGGAATGTTGGTGAATAAACTTTCGACGTCGAAGGAGGTAAGTATGTAGTGGTCAGGAATCGTAAAGGATAATAATTGTTCGCGTAGGTGAAAGGAATTTTGGACGTCATAAGGGTTGTTGTGGCTAAGGATTTGTAAGGAGGGGAGTAAGAATTTGCTGAGTTTGACCGAGGGAGAATTAATATTGGAAGTGATGGGACGGAGGGGGATGCCAGGTTTGTGAATTTTGGGGAGTCCATAAAAACGTTCCTTTAATTTATATTTATTATTATTAACGACAGTTATTAAAGGAAATGGAGATATACTCTTAGAATTTCTAACCAAAGCAAACTTTACTTTAAATAAATTTTCGGTACCTCATTGAGAACTATTACAGTGGGCATATCTCAAACGTTCGAGTATAATGTTTTTATTTAGAAATACAATAATACTATAATATAAAATAACATATAATAGTTAATATCATGCAATATAATGATGAATTTGGATTTAAAATACAATTATAATTATTAATAAAATATATTAATATACGATATTAATTTATTAATTATAATTATTTGATAAGGGTATAATGTTTGTAATAAATATCGGTATAAAGAGGTACAATCGTTTATTTTAAACCTTAAAAACTATTTTTACGACGGTGTATGATCCTGTTATTTTATGAATATAATTTTTTTTTTATTTTTATTAATATAATTTATTATAACGTAAAATATTATTATAATACAATCTATACTTGTTTTATATCCCTATATTATCTCTAATAACGTTGGACTCGATACAAAAGACCTGCGATTTTCCAATCCTGTAAATTTTATTTTCGTTGTATTCCCTCTCTACGAATCCGCAGTTTCCTATTCCCCCGAAATCTCCAAACAAAGTTTGTAACTTCGCGAAGATTCGTTCCGCCCTGGCACATCGGAAATTGAATACGAGGGCCGTTTTCTCGGGTCCCAAAGGAGAATATATTTTTCTATCACAATACGATGTGTGTGTGTGTTGTGTTATGTGACGTACTTGGGTGTATGCATACTATAAATTTTAATATTATAGTATACATATTTTTTTTTTTCAATGTAAATCTCTTGTTTATACTTCAGTTATAAAAATAATATGTCATTTCTATAGTATCTCCAGGAGCCAAAACAAACGTTCAAATTTTGTATATTTGTCATTCAAGTATCACTGAACAAAATACCGCCTATATAGAGATTTTGCTAAATATATAAACCTTTGATGGAGGGTATCACTCTTGCAACTGCTATCAACCAAATCGGATTTTTAGGTCAAGTGTGCCGTTTTATTTTTCTAGTCTAGCAAAAAAAAAAGATTCCAAAGGGACATGCTTCAGCGTAGAATTACTGGATTAGTTTTAACCGTTAAAGTAAAAACAGACCTGAATTGAAGGGCTTTGGGAAAGAATGTGACAGGCCACCATTTAGAAGTTGATGGTAATTTTTTGCAAAACACTATGTTTCTCTGTATAGCTATTTATTATGTTAGTTTGGGTACATTCCATGTGATGATAGGACTATCTCATGGAATGTATCCAAATTAACCCAATAAAGAGTTATATGGGTCATTCTTTGACGTGTAATTTTTAAAAAAATATTTATTGATTTTTTTTTTGCATCTTAGATATTATTGTCAATATATCCTATCGTATTTTTTTCTAGAATGGCATATAAATAAAAATAATCCAATTTTCAAAAGTGAGAGGGCGAGGAGGTTCAATCATTTTTAGTTAAATTATTATATTATAATTTTTATTATTATTAAATTATTAAAAAGCGTATCAGATAGTTTAATTTTAGCGTATTAATAAAAACAACTGAATTAGAGACATATTGAATTAAATACAATTTTTATAATAAATAAACAGTGAGTGAGAGAGAGTGAGTGAGGGGGAGGGAGGTTATGTTTATTCATTGTTTACTAATTAGGCCTTAACTTTAGAGCATCCGTATTTACACCACACCAAGCCCCATAAAATCTGATCCACTAAAATAGAAATTCATCATTCTTTAACTTCCCTTCTCTATTCTATGAAGAAGTGGGGATCGCCAAACACACAGCACATTTTTTAACTTAATATCTCACAGTCACAGCATGCTAATGGAGGTTTCTTCATGCCGACTGTTGCTGTTGAAGGCTGAGGTTGCCTGGCGCTCATTTTTGTACGAAGAGTAAATTAATAGGATACAAACAATTAATTTAAATACTTGTCAATGCATCTATACATGCCGATGCATCTATAAAGTCCGATTTTTTTATGGAGCATAGGTTTTCCTTTTTCTGAAGAATAAGCCATATAGAGAAACAAAGTTGCCGTTTTGCACAAAATAATCATTAATTTCTAAAGTCTTGCCCCAAGCCTTTCAATAGCATTTAACGCTATTCAAAAAGTATTAAACCTCATTGGTACCATTTTGATATAAGTGTGCCTCTATTCCTTTCTAATACCTGCAAAACTTAATGCATTCCATAGAAGGTGGTACTTATGGTAATAATGGTAGATGTCTTGGAGTTAGGTACTGTCTCTAGTTGATATATCTTTTAAGACAATGCTGATTTTGTCTTCATATATGTGGTCTTATGTTTTTCTGCCCTGGTGATGCTTAAATTGGCGAAACGCCGTTTAGTCAGTTGTTTACCAGTATTTTAGAGACTCAAGGATTCGTGTGCGGTATCGGCCATTAGTTCCTAAACAATTATTTTTTTTACATTAAAATTTTCATCCTGTTTTTCGAATTTCCTTTTTATAGCTGCCTAGATTTCATCTAATAGGTATATGGTATTGCACCTTCGGGTCGCTATGTTTTCATATTTTTACACTGGTGTAAACCGAGTCTATACGTTTTTCCATAATTCCTTAGAACTAGAAATACTTTTTTAAATAAAGGCAACTGAGTTTATTAATTATTTTTTATTCGTCTTGGATTATATATTGATTTTGAATTTCTAAACGATTTTTGCAAAATTTACGAAATACTGGATTTGTCGAGGAATTTTTACGTTTTGTTGATAGAAAAAAAGCTATAATGCAACAAGCACTGTTAAAAAAGAGGGAAATCGCATTTTAATATAAAGGTGAAAACTCACAGGCTTTATATTTATAACGTTAGCCACTTTATTTATTATTATCACTTAATGATTATTACGGGGATGTCGATAAAAAAAAAAAAAACATGCAAGTCTTAGAATTTTATGAATATCGTTGAGAGATGGTCTGGCCAGCATTATGCCCTCCTGACCCAGTGAACTGGGAAGATAATCCAGGGTGAGATGCTCCATAGCTCTTCCTAATCCAGCTACTTGTAACTCTCCAAACTAGGTTGAATTATGGTTTGCCAACTCGACCCCACAATTTCTAGACTCCTGGTCCGCCTCATATCTCTCTGCAGTCTAAGTTCTCTATCAGTATATCCATGATCCATGATGCATATAGCTAGTTCGACAAAACTCGAGATTTTGATAGCTCCAATTCCCTTCATTTTAAATTTCTTCTTAATCGGTTTTTTATCTCCAGCTTGTGCTGATTGATCTGAATAAAGCAAACGTGCTAGTATTAACAACAGAATTCCCAGTTAAACCTGTAGTTGTAATGGTATAATTATTATACCAAATGAAACTGTCAATTATTTAAACAAATAACATTGATATATTTTCACCACCGATTGATCTTAATTGAACTAATAATTAAACTGAACCAAAAGAATACATTTCTCTTAAGATATTACTATTATAAGGTAGACCAATCAGCGGCGTATAGATTTTTATATAATACAATTTTCAACTCATAAAATAAGAAATGCATTCTGTTTTTTGCCAAACCTCTTTCAATGCGAGGTGGTGTGGTTCATTTAAAAAATATGGGTTATTTCGTGGTACACAGCCACTGTCTAGACTATTTTTTATAGGAAGTTCAAATATTTTTTTGGGGGGGGGGGGGAGGGCGAGAGGATACAAAAAAATGGCCTTTGTATACACCCAATAATTTGAGGATAAAAATTTCATCAGGTTTATGATTGAAAATTATTTATGACGTTAATTTTCACATCCTACGCATGCCACACAAGGTAGATTGCTAACTTCTCGAATTTGTATGTTACACTTTATGAATATTTTCATTAGTGAGAAAATTATTGTTGATTTCAGTGTTCTCGCCCCAACGGATAGAAAAAAAACTAGTTTTGTTTTCAAAAGAAACCCCGTGTTTCTTGGAAAGAATAGTTTGTAGTGAGATTCCTTAGAGTATTTTTATGCTTTCCCATTCCCTACAAGAGTTCTGTTAATCAAGGATTGTGTTTAATTCGTTGATAATAGTCGGTTATTGTGAACATATGTGTCAACGGTTGTGTTTGATTTTTTGTAACCAGAAAATCTGTAGACTTAAAACAGCATATCGTGAAACACATCCAAATCCTCACTCCCTACAACCTTACTCTCTACAAATAACGAAAAAATAAAATTTGTAGGGTGTGGTTACATGGATTATTATGTTACTGATAACACCCTGTGATCATGGGCGTACGCAGAAAGGGAAGGAGTGGGAGGCCTTGCCCACCTTCTAAGAATCAAAAGAAAATCATTAAAGAGAAAAAAAAAGAAGAAGATTAAGTTGGTGAAAAAAAAAGTGGAGACTATTTTTCAAAACTCGAATTTAATTTTTAAAATTGATCTAATTGTTTTTACTTGATCGATATTAGTAGATTTTTAGGATTTGCCTTTTGAAAACATAACTTAATTTCAAGTTATAATGGAAGCATCAGCTTCAACTAAAACAAACCAATTTCATCATTGAGATATCAACAATTTTAACAAATAAGGAATATTAGGCGCAGGCCCGACGAGTGAGGGAACAACTGGGGCTGCAGCCTCGGAGCATTTTTTATATTTTTTACACAACATTTGGTACATTATATAATAATTATGTAATATCTTTACATAATATTTTTGTTGCATACATTATAAAGGACGATATTGGATTTCAGTGGTGAATTTAATATTTGACGGTAACCCGGTAAAATTTTACGTTGGGCCCTTGCTTTTCTCTCTTCGGCCTTGATTAAGCGGTCAATGAAATTTTCATCGCGGCAGATACGATATTATTAAGGAACAGTCATAGGATCTTCTACATCACTGACGAATATGTGCTGAGATAACAATAATTAAAACCGTAGCATGACATCTTATTATTAGATCGAGATGAATTTTGCTCCAAATGGCACCATAACACCCGAATTCTCATCAAATGTTCTTGGGAAGGGCGAAATTAGAAGTAACTATTCTACTCTACAAATCTTTATAACATGTCAGCCTTCGTCCGTTTTTCACCATTTTCTTGTAAAGACCGATTTCATCTCACACACAGAAATTTAAAAAAATATATATTTCCCAAAATATTTACTAAAGTGTGTCCATGCTTTAAGAACTTGTTGGTGAACCCATATAGTAGTACGAGATTTAATCGGGAATTTTTTCGTTAAAAAAGCTGAGCTCTATATATCCCGTAATTTTGAAATGGCCCATGTCATTAAGAAAATGGACCACGATTATGGCGAAACCGTCCATTTAAGACTTCTTGATTATCTGGATTTCTTACTATAAAAAAAATATTTGATATCTCCTAATATTTAAAATATAAAATGTCATTATTTAGCTTTGAAGTTTTCCAATTAGGAGAAAATCAATAATAAAATTAAGATAAAAGATAAAATGTATGTTAATACAAGATAGACAATTTTTAATCAATCTTACGAAAGGAAAGAAAAAATATTATTATTTTTGTTTTATATTGACTTGTAAAAAGGTTTAAGAGTGATTCTCAGATTAATTGTCACTTTGTTTGTTCTGAGGTTTCGAGAAGCATTTTACATTTTTTTTATATTAATTTATTTTTTCATTCTTTCAGTCAGTTGTCAGTTTATCTCAAAGCAGATTAAATTTTGAGATATTTAATGTTTATGAAATGTTCGCGCGGGTTACATACACCGAAGTGAATTTCGAAAATTTTCACTAAATATTTTAAATAAAAAAAGTATACTTTGATTACTGAAGGTCTATCGCACAACAACTAGTCCTAATAACGAAAACGTAATGACGCAAAAAAACATAAATTGGAAATATCAAGACAAAATTTTCTTAGTGTATAACTCTCGTGGCCTAGAAGGGTTTTCTTTTATAAGTAATAAAAAAAACATCATCAATGTTAACCTCTCTTCCAATTGAAAGATAACATAATTCATTTGAACTTAGATGTATTTAATTATGATCGATATAATCATAAAATGAATGTTAAACTGAACTGAAATAGTATAAGATAAACGCAATTATAAAAAATAAAATTTTGTTAAATTGCCTTTTTATTGGATTTTCAAGAAACAAATGTTAATTATTATGGTCCTTGATAACTACCTGCTTTAGTAGAGGTTATGATAAATGAAAACTTATATATTTAAATTAAATCAAAAATAAGTTTGTGTCGCTATTGTTATATCGCAAGAACGGCACAACTCTGAAAGTTATGGTTTTGAGAAAACGGCGCTTGAAATTTTCATCGTCAAATTTAAATTGATTATTACAGGTTTCCTTACAATTGTATTAATTAATAGTTTCTTGAACCCATTTGCAAGATATAACTTAAGATTTGAGATAACTTCTGTAAGGTATTATTTTTTTTTGTTTTTTTATTCCAAACTATTTTTTTTTGACTTGTGACAGTTTGGTTTGAAAAACAAGTGTCCTCCAGCGGTCACAGGATGAATATTTTTTGATGGCTCACCTCATCATAAAAAAATATTTGTTTGATTGATTGAAAATATATGTTTGATTATTATTACACATTAATTGGAAAATCATTAATTCTTGTGTTGTGCCGGTCTTCTTATATATAGTTATATGCTAATAAAGAAGTATGATTAATACAATAATTCTATATTAAGCTGAATATTTCTTGTCAAATTACCTGTGTACAATAAGTTGCTAAGATCCTCTGCGATTTTTAGTTTATGTTTTTCTTTCTCCGATTCGTCGGAAGTTGCGATTAATACTGAAAGTTCTAAGCTGCTTAGCGATGAACGTTTGCTTCTATCCTCAGGACTGTTTTTATGATTCATCTCTGAGGTGAATTTTCCGAAGTTAGTGGGAGAAACTTTCTGTGACTCTTCCCCTTTCCAACTCTTGCAAGTTATGATTCATCTTTATTGAACTTGGAGTTGTGTTTATATTAACGTTTCAATATTAATTCAATAGTTTTCGCTCATAGGGCTTGTGCTTATCTTTAACATTTATTAAGCTTTAAATTTCACCTACACTTAACATTTAACTCTAATTATCCACTCTTGAAATTAAATCATATTTTTTATATAACTTGCAACTTCATAACGCTTCTGCTGGACAATGTTTTCTTCAAATGCCAAGCAACAAGTTATATATTGAATCATATTTATATTAAAGCGATTAAATATATCGTTTATTTTCAAGTCAGTTGAATGATTTAATCTTTTCATGATAAATTAAAAATGGAATATCGTATTTTTGACTGGAATTTATTTATCTGTTTATTGACTTAATCATTTAAAACTAAAGTTAAAAATGAAATGTATCTATTTAGTAATAAACTGCATCTATCCAAGCATGTTATGAGGGGGTAATTAATGGAATTATCTGAAATATGAAGATATCTTGATAGATCTTTATTTATTATTTATATATTAATTATTTTGGAATACATTAAAACTATTTAGCCGTTAAGCACCATTCTGCCCATTTTTGTGAAATTCAGAAATTTATTTTTATTTATCGGTTGATTATCACTGATAAGGTATTAATGTTTGTATTTATTTACTCTAGTATATTTTTAATAAATTAATCTTATACCATTTTATCTTAATCATATACAACAGTATAAAATGTTTCTAGTCTAACCAGAATAAAATACTATGACCGTTACTGTTTTTTTTAAACAGAAAAAAATAAATAAATAGTTTTTATTTTTATTTATTAGTATCGTCTGAGAGATTTAGCGAGAAACTTGAATAAATGCCTCATTTTTAAAAATTATGCTACGCTATATTGCTTCTACATTGGCGAAATGTTTGATATATCAGATGTTCTAATTAACTTTAATTGTCCACTGGGAGGTGCGGTGAGGCATTGAAACTACTTGTATTTAAACGCAAAGTTTTCATCGAAAACGGTAAAGAAAAAGTTGTTTGTAAAACTAAATAAGCTACCAAATTCTACTAATTTGCATGATATAAAAAACATTTAAGTAGTATTTTTTAAATATATATATTTTGTTAATACAAAATATTAAGTGGATCCCGTGCAAGCAGAAAGCATTTCTTAAGTATAACTGCTAAAGGAACGCTGGAGAAACTAAAGTTCATCAACAGGACATAGAAAGTACCCCATCAAAGCTCCTACTTCACCGATCCAACAAGAAGTCCTAGAGAACTTGAAACGGACATACATCCGAGATGTGCTGTCTGATCAAAGAGACCATTCGTTCCCTCCAACGTGTCTTTTAATTAATACGAAGCCCTTTCTAAAGTGATGAGATTTTTCTAAAGTGGCCCGCTTTTTGAATAGATAGCAGCCCTTAGGACAAAGCCAGTCCGCCCTGTGTTCTTACTTCAAACCCTTCAGGACTTTTCTCTCAACATTATCCTTTCTTTGAGGGTTTAAGTTTCGTTCTCTTCTTGTAATAAAGAAAATGGAAATGAATGAATTGATAAATATAATATTCAATTTGATTCATTTATTTTTCCTAATTAGCAATAGAGAATATGTTTAATATAAATGTTAAATCACTATAATTAAATAGCTGGAAATAGTGAAATGAACATGGAAGTATTATTTATATACTCCTTATCAAAATTAGCGCATCACGATAATGTGTTTTAGCAAAAATCGTATTTAATAAAACTAACTGAAATTATGATTTTTTATGTTTATTCATTTGTTTATGATTCCGAAACATTCAATGATTATTCATAACAGGTAATTATTGTCTTTAATCCCATTTAAAATAGAATTTCGACAATTTAATATTCGACAATTCTTTTCTGAATATCCAATTAATTACCCACTTTCACTGCAATAATTTGCAAATTGCCAATTCGTTTTACAAAATGTTTTTATTTTAAGCTTAATTTTCTACCTTACACTGATTTTTTTTTAAGTTAAATGCTTTTGTTATTGGTGTTCACCCTGTAATGGTAAGGCTTGAGGGTGAAACAAAAATCAGACCCGACAATTATTAATTTTCATTTTTGTGCTATTTAGTAGACTTTTGGGGAAATAAAACTCAAAAATATATTCTCGAACATTTATTAGTGAAATAATTTAATTTTATTTTTAAATCTTTTACTATTTTGTCTGGCAGTGGCTGTACCAGAGTAGTTCTTGTAGATCTCTCTGACGTCTGTTTACACGTGATAATTTATCTGAGAAAAAGTATTGGTACTACACACTCCGGCGGTTTTTATAATCAAATTAACTTGGAGTTAATTAGCGAAACTATTATGTTTGAAATATATACGTAAACTGCATCATATTGTCACACTATATCTTCAACTGGTTTGGAGTGATGTATTATCTCTATTCTAGATTTTTTCAGGCTGCTGAAGTGTGTTTTACTATCTCTAGTTTGCATTTATTTCATTTTGTGTATTTGTACTAATGATGCCTGAATCGATAAAATATTTTATTACATTTTCTGTCGATCCGAAGCTCTCTTAGAAGGAATTGGAGGCTGGTATCCGTGAATATTTCGATTGTAAATGGTTGATCTGCCCAAATCTAAACTCATGTCGAAACCTATTAGATATATAGCTCCGACTGTAGTTAATTCACATTGTCATCATTTCGTATTGGCCTATCCTCTATCTCTAAACTCAAATCTTCCAAAATGAGTATTCCTGTCATCTTCTAATTCCTCCTCTTAGCGATGCATTTACCGAAAAACTTAATCAGGAGTGGTAGGTATATTGTGAGTTTAAAAAATATTAAAACACATAAGCAGTCAACTGCTGAAACAGCAAATGTTTTTTTCACAAAGACGGTAAGGGTGGATCGAACTGACACAGAGTTTGAATAAGTCGTAAGATATTACTCATAATTTAAAAATATGGGTGATTCGAATCATACCGCTTTGTCGATAGCTGATTCTGAAATTCGAGATATTATTTTTCCAATAAGGAAATCTACTGTCATCCGGTTTATAACTGTCAACTCAACAAGTCCTTGGCTACTGCCTCGAAAGTCATCGAGGTGGGTTGTGTGAGTTCGTGGTGGATGTAAGTGTTTGTGCTAAGAGGTTAATATTCTGTGGGAATGCTCTGAAACGTTTTGGATGTCCAAGTCCTTGTTATGAGATTAAGTCATAACCCGCGACTTTGTTATTTGATAAATTTTCAATAAATTTGGGAACTTCATGTGGATGAATTGCTTTTGGCGGTAGTGACATCGGTAAGGATATATTAATTTAGTTTAAAACAAGTTCGTTGGTAAATCGGTCGTTGATATCAGAATGCAGTTGACAATCCTCTAAACAGGAAGCAAACATTTCAAACTTTTTGACTATCTGATTTTGCCCAAGAACCATCAGGCCACCAGAAGACACCATGGTGTTGGAGTAGGCGTTTTGTCATGTTTCAAAGTACCTTGTCAGAGGTCGTTAAACTGTTTAGAAATTTATCAAAATTTTCAGTCTTAGTACGTCTAATTTCATAGTGTAATTTTCTCGTTAGTTTATTTACTTTGAGTTTTTCTGTTATGTCTTTAACCAAATTTTACGTGCTTTTCATTTTAGCGCGATGAGATATCGTATATGTAGTGTGAGAAGGTCTTTATTTTGATTGTTCTCCGTACTTTCAAAAGAAATAGAAGAACCCCAGCCAGCATTCTGGACAGTTTGAGTTAAAAGCTGCATTACATTGTACAAGTCTTTCGGTATCCGTAAGTTTGTGTTGAGCGTTAAAGAATTTTCTATTGATACCCTGAATCTTCTGCAGTAGGTTTTTCCAAATGTTAATGGTGGGCGTAGAATTACAATAATTGGTTTTAAGTACATCGTCAGTAGTAGGGGTGAGTAATGAGAGAATAGATCAGTCACGTGTATTATGTCACAGTGTTGCAAGCTCAGTCCCTCAAAAATTAAAAAAATCCAACCTCTGGAATCCTGTTCCGTGGGGCAATATGCTGGCGATTTAGGGAATAAGACTTTACAGTTCCGACCCATCACGACATTGTGAAGAGTTCTGACTCTAGAGTTCATTATTCTGCTGCCCGATTCCTGATTTTTGGCGTTCCCACCACATACAAATTAATGACCGAAAGAATGATGCAGTTCGTCTAGCATTTGAATTGATGAAGTTTTGCCTTGGGGACAATAAAGAGCTGCAATAGTAATTTCAAAATTGAGCATCTTCACCACAATTGAGGTACATTGGATACTCCCATTGGCTTCTGAAGCATTAAAGCATTGATTGATTGATTGATAGAGCACTTTGAGAATGAGAGTACTTCCTTTAGCTTTGTCTGTAGGATGTTCAGTCCTGTAGGTGAGATAAGTCGGTATGTGGAACTGTATGCTTCGTGTATACACCTGTCATAAGTGAGTATGTAGTTAATGTGATTACGGTTTGAGTTTGTAAGTCAGGTTGAGCTTGAAGCGATGGCTCTAAAATACTTGTTACATTCTGAACCGTTGTGGATTTGTCTGTCTCTGGTCCTATCCGCTGATTATTCGCATTATCTTCGTAAAATTTAATACTTCTCACAGGTGGGTGCTGCCAAATTTTTTTAAATTCCTTGTGAATTGAGCATCTTTTATTTTCTTTGATAAAATTAAAATGAAAGTCACAATGCACATTTGTGTTATTTGGCTTCATATTTCACAATAAATTATCATTTCGCACCATGACAAATATTCTGCTCTTGTCCATATAACAAACTAATTAATTTTGAGAGCATTTACTCAAGAATATAGAATATGGTTACTCAAGAAACCACACATGGTTACAATAAAATTAATGATAGCATTGTCGACGAAATAATAATAAAAAAAAAAAGAAATGCTAAAGATTGCTATTACTCAAGTTATCTCCCGATAAACATTATTACCGAGATTAAAAATTAAATTTATATTTTTTTTTTACAAAAATTAAATGGAAGTTTATTAATTAAACATGGTAGTTTAGATACTATAATAAATAATGCTGATTTTCATAAATCAATCAGATTGACTTAGATACGGACTTATGAATGTGAACTTTTTTCCCTCCTTACCAGTGAGTGAAGTAACCAACAGATTCACAGATCCCATTAAGAACTGGTAATATAACAGTGCCTCAGTGGTGACAAGCCAGTGGCAAAAAAAAGGTCAACTTAATGCATCACAACGTACCCTTCATCCAACTGCTGGAGGTCCCCCATCCTCCAAGCTGGAAGGGTTAGCAGCGATAATCGACAGCTTTATTTCCCTTAAATCCTTCTTCTCCCTCCCCCTCCACTCGTTATCAGTTTTAGTATCGGGTCCTTCGCACTAATTGCGACCTTTCCTCAGCTCCAGAAGCTCCTTCTCTCATTTCTTCTCTCAAGATCTCAGCTTTTGTTTCATTTCGTTCTACTTGATCACTTCTAATTCCTTCGAATGAAACTCTGGAGCAAGCTCATGGAAAAGAGTGACTCAGTGGAAACATAATCCAACTTTCTAATTTTTCTGAACCTTTGGTTTCTTTATATTATTGATGCATTCGCTAAATCTCCTTGGCCATCTTATATTGTCTGATTGTTAAAACCGTTCTAATATTGTAGATATCATATAGGTTATGATTATATTTGTTTCTTACCGGACAGCAGCGCATTTAAACTTTGATGTTCAGAACGGAAAAAACATTAACTAGCTGTCCCAAACAGCAGAGGTCTTAATCTCAATAAACGGCTACAGCGTTAGTGGTTGTATCGATAGTTGTTAGACATAGATATCGATAATAGTGACAGTATTATTTTTCTTTGGGAGTGGGGAATCTAACTGGACAAGGCACTCCTAATTCCTCGGCCAAGGTTGGATTCTGGCTGTGGCAGATAATTCGTCTATTCTGTAATTTCTGCCGTTGATCGATTCGGGGGTGCAACCAGTCTCTTTAAAATGAGTGCATAGGTGGCCTTTCATTGTGTGAGGAATAAATCTGACGGTTTAGCGTTAATGCTGACTATATCACCTCCTTTATAATCATTGGTCAAGAAACAGCACTTCCTTACCAAGTACTGAACCCAAGATGTGGTGTTAGAATAATCTTTATCTAAAATACTTCAATCGTATCAATAAAAACAAATCAGCTAACCCATTTGCATCGATAGATGTTATAATCTACAAACAATGGCTGTTCCTTATCCTCTACAGAGGAATAATCCGGAAACAATGACGGTAATGGTAAAGTTCTTCCAATTTTGAAATTTCGCAGGCATAACATAAAAAACTGTCTCAAACACTGTGCCGCACGACTAAAACGAACGTGTGACATAGTAGAGCGTGTCCCCTCATGCGCCTTGGCTTCCGTGTTTCACTACTCAGATCTAACCTCAAAATAATCTTCAAGTATGTACATCAAGTATACACGGTTCGTAATAGGAGACCACTACATCAAACATTCGATTCGTTGCATCGACATTCGAAACATTGCATCACTTTAATTATTGTAATAATATATTATAAAATTGTTTACCTAATTTTGTTTTGTTAGTATATTATGAATAATTATAAAATTACAAAAACTGCGTTTTTTCAACAATAATATTCCTACTGTTAACGCGTCGAATTTTGTTTTAATTTTTTAAAGACATTTTTAATTTTTTTAAATTAAATATATCTTTAATCTAATATGAAGAAAATTAGTATTATTAATAATCTTGTAACACTATTTCTACTGAGAACTTACAGTAAAAACTTGCCGATGCATGTTGTTATGCAACATTACTAGCCCGATAGAATTCGTTTTTTTCTTTTTTGTCATCTTTATACTATCTGCACTGTCGGCTTTTCGTTTCATCTATTCTTTATTGTTTCATTATAATATTTTTTTTTATAGATTACCATTTCATATACTAAACATATTTTTTTTATGCTACCAATGAGCGGTTTCTCAACCATTCCTCTCTAATCCTATTTTACTTTAACCCTTAGTTTCTTATATCTAACAAAAGCATTTTTAAATCCTTTAAGAACAAAAAAATCTGAAGTTGAAGCAGAGGCAATAAGTACGAACATTGTTCTAGCATTAGAATGCAGAAAATAATTCATCAAGATTTTCATAGTTTCTGAATTATTTGTAATTAAATTAATTTTTTTTAACTTTGTTTCTGAATTTCACTACAGTTATTATAATTTCCATTTATGTGTGCAATTCATCAAAATCCTTAACTTGTTTTTTGTAGTTTCTAGTACATGGCGAAAATGACCTCCAATGGTTTAATCGCCCTAAAAAATATAATGTATTATGCTAGCCTTAAACACTAATCAAATCGCTACAATTCTATTAGCATGATATACCTGTCACACAGTGTATTTATTCATGAAATGTATATCAAGAGTGACACTTAAATGAAGTTAAAATACTAACAGAAGGGTTCAAAGTTTAAACAATGGCCAAGTTGGCCTGCTTCTGACAAAATTCCACGTTATTATTTGCCAAACAATAGGCGTTATAAACTTTCTAAGCTAACACCTTATCAAACGGCGGAGGGGGCAGTTTCATCAGGTTCGCTCTAGAATTCGTGCCTAACAAAATTAATTCTAAATATTTTTTTTCCTTTTTCTTACAAGAGACTATAACAAAATACGATAATCAATAAACCATTTAAACAATAATCAATAAATTTAAGGAATTAATTTAAAATAATATTATGTTGTTAAAGTACATTAACTTCTGTCGAAATAACTTTAAACTATTACATGATAGATAACAAGGATTTGTTTGAGACTATTATACGAAATGAGCATAAGTCGCATTCCACATCACATCTCCTTTAGCATTAAATATTGATTTAAAAAATGGCACTTATTATTCTTATTCTGTACTTATCATTAATTGTTTATTTGAATTTTTTTAACTTCGTTTCTTCTTTATCCACCATAAGGCAGAGCGAAATCAGTCGAAAAAATATTTTTCAGATCTCAGTTGTCTTCGTTCCCTATTTGAGATACCTTCGTTCTGCTTATTATATTCCCCTTTCTTAGGATAAAGCTTAAATTATCGGAAATATTTATTTTTATAATTATGAAACAAGATGGTTCTATTTCAGTATTTTTGTTTCAGACTGTCTGCTAATTTTTAATTCTGATTGGTTTAAAACCTCACATTTTTGTTCATATATTTTTTATTTATTTATTTTTTGTATCACTAATTCTAACGTTTATATTATAAGACATCAATACATATGACAGGTCAGTACCGTAAAACTTAGGGCTGCTTTGACCCAAAAGGAAGTTTTTGGAATCACCGAATTTTTTTTTTTTAAATTACACTTGGGTCTCTTATTATGAAAATGTAGACATGATTCGCAATCTCTACAAGAGCACTCTCTACAATCACCAGCACTAGGTTCTGAGAGACTTAACCAAGTTCCTGCTACTTTTGATTTAGATTCAAGTAATTCCCAGGGTTCAAGTAGCCCCAAGCCCACGGTACCTAAGGAAAGAGCCACATGAAAGAAAAACTAACTTTAACAATATTATTTTTATTTAAAATAACTTCCGTCAACTTATATTCCTTAATATATATATATATATATATATATATATATATATATATATAAATATATTCCTCTCAATGTCAAAAGACGTTTTTTATTTATTGTTTGAAGACATTATTTGGCTTTAAATCAATAAAATCGAGAAATGAAAATTTTACTTATTTTTCGTTTTGGAAAATTGGTAGTGCATTGGAGACTAGTCAGGTGAAAATGATAGATGTGGTAGACATTCAATTTTCTGATCACGTCATTTTTTAAAAAGTTAATTGTCAAACTTGTGGCCGTGTAAATTATCAAATTTTTCAATAAATATGAGTTTTCTACTTGTCTAATGTTGATTGGGCCTTTGCTAAACTCTATAATTAATCATAGTCGAAGTTAGTTTCTCGCCTTCCATGAGATTCATTCTGAAGCTAGATTGAAATCTGTTATACATACTATATATATATATATATATATATATATATATATATATATATATATATATATATATATATATATATATATATGTATAAAACTTATGGTCTTCTCGGCACAAAAGACAAAAAAAAAGGAAAAAGAGTAGAATAAACACTCTCGAGAACTGATTAAATACTGACTTTATTTTCCTATCAAGCCTCTATATATAGTATTACTAGTGTTTACATTTATACATTTAGGATTAGCTGTTATATTATGCCTGGTCATACCATAACTCCCCCCCGCAAGTTTTTGAGCATTTTGTTTCATAAACTCTCATAAATCATATTCTTTACAACAAAACAACAACAAAACAGAAAAAAACAGTATAAATAAAAATGCCTTACATCTATACAGAATAAAACTTATCTACTCTCAGCTGTTTAGATTCCGGCCGAGACTGTCGTAGACTCTCCGCAGAGTATTAAACAGATAAGAGTTTTCCTTTATTATAACATTAATTTATTTATTATTTTGTTTTTTGCGGTTTGTTTTACTTTATTGTTATTATTATTTTGTCTTATTTATCTGGAAGAAATTCTTTAATTTTGTTAAACCACTACTCTTTATTTATTTTTTTTTTTTTTTTTAATATTTCTTTAAACGAAAAATGGGAGAGCCTCCTGACCCTCCCGAATTAACTAGTCCTTTAAATAAAAAAAGAAAATGGGCTCAGGGTCGAATCAAATTTCCCCCCGACAAAATTTTACCACAAAGGGCAGAAAACATATCACCAACCTATTTATTAGTAAAAAGAATAGATGAAGAAGACTTTAAAAAAGTCTCCCCTTTTTTTATTCATAAAGTAATTTCTAACTTGGTAGGAAACGTTAAAACCGTAAAAAAGTTAAGAGACGGGTCTCTACTAATACAAACAATAAATGGACAACAGTCCAATAAGCTTCTATCCTATACGGATTTTGGTGGACAATACCCAGTACAGATAACTCCACACAACACACTTAACTATAGTAAAGGCGTGATCCGTTGTTTCGATTTTCAATATATGGAAATAGAAGAAATTAAAAAAGAACTTACCCCAATTATTAAAGATATAGTAAGAATTAAATCAAAGAATAATGGAAACGAAGTTTTAACGCATAATTATATAATAACATTCCCGACCCCTAAACCTCCAGATACAATACAGATTGGATACGAAACAATTAGAGTTCAACCGTATATACCTAATCCATTACGATGCTTTAATTGTTTGGGTTTTTCTCATCCTACGGCACAATGTAAAAAAAAAACTGTGTGTATCCAGTGCGGTCAGAATAAACATGGGGAAAATATTAGGTGCAATCTACAGGCTAGATGCATTAACTGTAACGGCTCACATAATGCTCTTGATCGCTCCTGTCCCGTATTTAAATTGCAAAAAGAAATAAAAGCAATACAAGTGAATAATAAAGTATCACTGAACGAAGCGAAAAAAATATATAAAGAGAAAAATCCTATTCAGTTTAATAAAACCTTCGCGGAAATAACTAAAAATCAAAATAAAAATACTGAAAAAAAAGATGTTGCCATTCAGGCCAACATTTTATATTATTTTCCAGATAATCTTAACAAAACAGAGACTAATAAAAATAGCCCAGCTGGAGAAATATCAAATGAAACTATTCAGATTAAAGCTCATAGTAGCCATACACAAACTACGTCTGTTATCACCCAACCCGCCTGGTCTTGCGCTAGTGCTGTATTGACCCCACTCTTCTCCCTTTCCCCTCTCCTTCCAGCTGTTTCAGTATCTCGCATCTCCCACCGACCTCTCCCACTCCAAGCCTACCACCTTCCACCACCCCGACTCCTCGACCCCCGCCACTTAAACCAGACCCACCTCCCGTCGACTTAATTAATGAACAAATATTAATTAATAATGAACAGGAAGAAGATGGATATGTGGTTCAAAAACCAAAAAGAGGAAAGCAAAGGAAAAAACTCTCCTAGTAAAAATAATAATTCATAGATTTTTTTTCCTTTTCAATAAAAAACAAATGTATATTCTTAGTTCTAGTTAGAATATATTTTCATCCATACATATATATGTATCTTTCCTTTTTTATTTTATTTCTTTTAAATATAATAACCATATATGTCATTGCTTCAATGGAATTGTAATGGCTTAAAAATTCATTTTAATGATTTGAAAATATTAATACGTGATACTGATCCGTTTTGCCTAGCTCTTCAGGAAACACATCTTGCAACAAAAGACAAAATCACAATAAAAAACTTCGAAATTTATAGAAAAGATAGCCCCAATCCAAATCATAATCACCATGGAGTTTTAATAGCTGTACATAAATCCATATATTCAGAATCAATTCCGATTAACACCCACCTTCAAGCGGTTGCTGTCAGTGTTCACCGAAGTTTTGCTTTTTCTATATGCAATATATACCTACCACAAGATCGTACAATAGATACTCAACATCTATTAGATATTTACAACCAACTGCCCCGTCCTGTTCTTTTTATTGGGGACCTGAACGGCCACAATCCTCTATGGGGATCCCAAGATATCAACATGCGGGGTAAAATAATAGAAAATTTTCTAGATATCTCTAACCTTCTCTTACTGAACACTGGAGAATCTACCTTCCTCAGCTCCAACTACGGGACATATTCAGCCCTTGATCTTTCTCTCTGTAGTCCAACGTTTTTTAGTAATATTTACTGGACAGTGTTACCTGACCTATATGGTAGTGACCACTTCCCGCTACTCATAAAATTTACTAACATGAATCCCACGCACGTAAAACCGAGATGGGTGTTGAAAAATGCAAATTGGTCTCTTTTTACCTCCTTAGCCTCACCACCCCAAAGCCATCCGATATGACCATGGACGAAGGCTGTGAAATAATTACAAATACGATCATAAAAGCAGCAAAATCATCGATACCAATGACCTCAGGTTTACCCAGAAGACCGCTAGTTCCTTGGTTTAACGATACGTGTAAAAAAGCCATTAAAGATCGTCGTAAAGCGTATAAAAAATTCGAAAAATCTATGACATCCGAAAACCTGATAGAATACAAAAAACAGCGGGCTATATGCAGGAAAATATTCAAACAATGTAAGAGTGAGTCTTGGAAAGAATATATAAGTTCCATAAATGCTTCTGCTACGTCAGCTGACGTATGGAACAAAATCCATAAACTTACTAAAAATCCTTCTTCCTCCCGTTACACTATTTCAGTTAATAGACAATTGTCTGACAACCCTTCACTGGTCTCAAATACCTTTGCAAATTTTTATTCCGAGATATATAATTCCGAGAGAAATAGTCCCAACCTTGACGAAATAGAAACTGATAATACAGTAAATGCCGAAACCCTCTATTATAATCTTGATTTTTCAATGTGAGAATTTAAAAATATCTTAAATACCGTTAAAGGAACTTCGCCTGGTCCAGACCATATCCATTACGACATGATAAAAAATCTTCCAGTCGACACACAAAAATGGCTGCTTGAATACTATAATCACATTTGGTCTACTGGGCACTTCCCAAGCACCTGGCGCGATTCAGTCATAATCCCGATTCTTAAAAACGGAAAAGACAAACGGGACCCAAACAGCTATCGCCCCATATTCCTAACTAGTTGTCTAAGCAAAATTATGGAACGCATGGTCAACAAAAGATTAATGTGGATAATAGAGAATAACAATTTAATACAACCATTTCAATCTGGGTTCCGCAAAGGACGATGCACAATAGATCATATGGTTACATTAGAGGCCGAAGCCCAATATGCCTTCATCAACGCTCAACAGATGATCGCTGTATTCTTTGATATTAAGAAGGCTTTTGATAGCATAAACCACGCAGTAATTCTCAATAAGTTATCATCTATAGGAATCAGAGAGCAAATGTTCTATTTTATCAAACAGTTTCTTTCAAACCGTCACTTCAGAGTTAGAATAGGATGCGAACTATCTGAGAACCATGAACAGGTCAACGATGTCCCACAAGGCTGTGTCCTTAGCCCCACTCTATTCTGCCTAGCAATAAATGACCTGGGACTCAACTTACCTAGGGGTGTCAAACCGCTCTTGTTCGCAGATGATTTAGCCATTATTTGTCGATCCGATAACATTACCACCGTACAACTTAAATTACAGGAAGCCATCAATAGAATTAATAACTGGTCCCTCTCCATTGGTCTTCGTTTCTCTACCGAAAAAACTAAATGTTTACATTTCAGCAGAAAAAGAAATACTCCCACCTCTCTCGAACTACTTTTAGGTAATTCCTCGATTCCATACACAAACAACCATAGATTCTTAGGGATGATTTTTGACCGAAAACTGACTTGGGAACCACACGTCTCTACACTAAAACTAACTGCAACAAAAAAATTAAATATACTACGATTTCTCAGCGGTACTTCCTGGGGCTCAGATAGAATCACTCTGCTAAAACTTTACCGATCTTTAGTATTCTCGAAATTAGACTATGGGTGTTTTATCTATGGTTCTGCCCGCTACCGGATCCTTAATAAGCTCGATACTGTCCATCATACCGGAATTCGCATCGCGACCGGCGCGTTTAGAACCAGTCCTATTCTCAGTCTGTGTTCCGAAGCAGGACTACCGCCTCTTTTATTCAGAAGAAAAAAACTGGCATCTCTAAACTCTTCCCTCAAACGGAACACCCAACACATAGGTACATTTTCAAACCAAAATTCTCCAAAACCTTTGAAAAAAAAATTAATTCAACACTTCCTTTATCAGAGAGAATTTCTTCCGCTACCTCGTTCCTTAAAGGAATTCCTTTATATAAACCTGAAATTCATACTCCTCCATGGACGCACAAACCACCAAAAATTATGTTACATTTATCGCGACTACCCAAAACCAAAACATCGCTCTTGGAATATAAAACTGAATTTTCCCGTCTCCTCCAGAATATTCCGGAACCATTCTTAATCTATACAGATGGATCTAAATCCTCCGACTCTACAGCATCTTCTTTCGTTACCCATAGCTCAACCCACAAAATAAAACTACATAAACTGTGCAGCATTTATACCGCCGAACTCCATGCAATAGTCTCAGCCCTTCACTTCTCAATGTCAATATCACCTACAACCATCGCAATAATAACTGACTCTCTAAGTTCACTAAAAGATTTAAATAATACATATCCAAAACACCTTACATTACTTAAAATCCACACTTACCTCCAAATGCTCGAAAATCTAAGAAAATCGGTATACTTCGTATGGGTGCCAAACCACGTAGGAATAGTCGTGGCAACGAGCTCGCGGATCTAGCAGCCAAACAGGCACTTACTCTTCCAGGTCGAGGCGCTGCCATTTTAACACCTCTAGAACTCAGTCTTCCCCTCAAAAGAGAAATTGCTGATGGGTGGCAGTCCATGTGGAATGAGAGCCCACCAAGTAAACTGAAGGCCATTAAAACATCAGTAAAGCCATGGACCACGTCAAATCGTTCTAATCGTAGAGAAGAAAGAGCAATAACCAGACTGAGAATAGGACATACCAATTTGACCCATTCCTATCTTATTAGCAAGCAACCGCCACCGAAATGCCAACACTGTCAAAACATCCTCACGGTCAGTCATATCTTTCAGGAATGTCCATTTTATATTTCGGTTCTAGCCAGATCAGGACTTACACCCGATATCGCAACCAGTCTAGGTAACGATGACATCAAGATAAAACGTGTATTAAACTTTCTAAAGGCAAATGACATAATAAATAAAATATAGTTTTTTATAATATATTATATCTTATTTGTTTATCTATGCATCTGTTTTGTTTATTTATCTGAATCTATTTGTTATCTTTGTGTGTATGTGTGTGTGTATATATATTATATATTAATTATTATTATTATATATTTACTTACTTCTTTTTATTTATTTTTTTAAATTATAGAAAAAAAAAAATAAATAAAAAAAAAAAAAAATAGCCACAGGCGTTTATGATCTAGCGGTTTTACGCCTTGAAACCCAAACAAACAAACTTATCTACTCTGCTAACTAACTAATTCAACGATCCCTAAAAATAATATATACAAAAAACACATCAATAAAAGAAATACAATACTAATATAATAATATATCTATAAAAAAAAAGAATACACCTTCTGCATAGGAACTAAGTTTTAAACCTGTTCTTAGAAAAGAGGACTTCATCATTGAGGTTGGTGGGCCTCCCCCACCGGAATTTTTAATTGTTCAATATGAACTGTCCTTTGTTTTCGTGGCTCCGCCACACTCCGAATCGTGACCAAGTTATGCTCTCTTATTACCGTCATTCGGAACGGCCCTTCGTATCGCAAAGGTTCTTTCGTTCGGTTAGACCCTATCCGTCGGTAAAAAATGGTCCAGATGCGAAGATCGTCCATCCTATCCCTGAGACCGACGTTCTCTCGGGCGACCCTCCTACGCTTCTCGTTTATAATACGCCCGTGCGCCTTTTCCCATATCTTTGCGCTTTCTTTATCTTGGCCCATTCTGTTTACACGTAGCTGCTCTGCGATGCTCTCATCTACAACCGAACCGGCGTCATCTCTCCGGCGGGCTCTTAGCCCAAATAGGACCTCGAATGGGACAAACCCCGTTGCCATATGGATCGAGTGGTTGTATGCTGCAATTGCTCTGGGCATTGCATCGTCTGCGTCTAGGCCCTTATCTACGTGAAATACCCTTAAGTGAACTCCCAATGTGCTGTGGAGTCTCTCTATACTATCCCTACTTTTAGGGTGGCCGGGGGTGTTCCAATGCCATTCGATTCCTAATGCTTTGGTTTCCGCGCGTATCTGAGCATTATCGAATTCCCGCCCTCCGTCCGATGCTATTCCCCCCTGGTATTCCATAGAACTGGAATCAGAGGCGAAGAGCCCCGATAACCGCCTCCGCCGTACGCTCCTGCACCCGTTTTACTAAAAACGTCCACAACTGTCACCCATTTAAAGCCGCGCCAAGTGAAGGTGTCGATCTGTAACTCGCAAAGTGGTACGGTCGGCGTTATTGTTTCCTCTTGGCGACCTATAGGGGAATGTCGGTCATACTTCGTTTGATGACATACCTCGCAGTCTCCGATTACACTCTCAATAGTCCGCCGCATACCCTGCCAGAAATACCGACGCTTCAGTGCCGCCAAGGTTTCATTCATTCCCCTATGATTTCTCTTACCCTGGTGGTGGGCGACTGTTACCTCCCTCTGTCGTGCCGGATCCCGAACGGTTTCCACCATCAGTGTGCATCGAATGAATGTCCTATCCACTCCGATTTTTTCCGTCCACCATAAATGCCGGATTTTCTCCCATACCTTGGTATTTCCTACATATAGGTAGTACGTACCTCCCGTCTCGATGCATCTTTCAAGGCTCTGCACATTTGTTCTTCTGGTACCCCCGGTGTCGACCAGATGGTGACGATTTTGCATTGTCCCAGCGCCGAATAATCCATTTTCATTATTCCGGACGTCCTCGTTTTCCAGATTATTTGCCTCGGTTTATTGTTAATGATTTCCTCCCTTTCTTCCAACTCTGTTGGCCGTTCCACAACTTCGTCTTTCGTACTCGACGACTCTCGTGTCTCTTCTGCTCCCTGCGCTTCTCGCTCCCCTTCTCCCTCCGGTGTCCATTCCCGAACGAAACGTTGCAGCGCTCCTGAAGCTTCCCCTGCGTCCGGCTCGATCGCATTTACATGCAAGGCTCGCGATAACCAGTCCGCAACGACGTTATCTTTTCCTGGTTTATATATTATTTCCAGGTTATACTGGCTCAATATCTCCTTCCATCGCGTGACCCTAGCCGAGGATTCTTTCAGTTTCCCCACCCATAATAGCGGGCGATGGTCCGTATGTACTTTGAACCTCCTCCCAAATACGTATGGTCGGAAGTGTTCCTCGCTCAAGTGCACTATACCGCGCTTCCGCTTCTGTGAGCCGTCTACTTGCGTACGCTACAGGCTCTCCCTTCTCTCCCTCCGGCGACAAGACCGCCCCCAATGCATATTCACTCGCGTCCGTGGTGACTGAGAATGGTTTAGCGAAATCTGGGAACGCAAGGACCGGTTCTCTCTGCAGTTGCAGCATGCATTCCCTAACATTTTCTTCCATCTCGGGCGTGATGCAGACTGTTCTTCCCTTTTTTAGCATCCCGTATTTTTTAGCATAAGCGGTACTAATTTCTTGACCATCTCCGGAACGAACCGCCGATAATAGTTTAGGGTTCCCAGTAGTTTCCGAATTCCCTTTATATCGTTGGGGACTGCCATCCTCGCAATCGCCTCCACTTTCCGTATATCCGGTCATACCCCCTCTGCGGGTATCGTCGTTCTTTCACGTAGGTGACCCTTTCCGTACTTTAACGGAATTTCGTGAAGCGTTTCCCCCGTCACGCTCAGCGATTCTCCCTCGTGAAAGAAAATATCTGTATACTCCGCCATTATGTCGCGCTTCCAGTCCCTCTTTTGCGTAATTACCCCGACACGATTATCCTCTCTTTTCGCGTTCCATTTAAGCTTATGCTTTTTCCTCCCTACTCGAATTATCCACTGTCCCGCGAAATTTCCGATACTCGCTCCTAGTCTCTCTAGCAGGTCGCAACCTATAATTCCCCCATATTCCCGGGGCATGTCCTCTACGACGTGGACCATGGCCACTCCTCTCTCGCCTCTCCATTTCCTTAACCCTATCTCCACTTCCCCCTCTACTTTACAAGGACCGCTCAGTGTTACCAATTTACATGTACATGCCCTTACCTCCGGTGTCCTCTTTCCTGTACAAAACGTTTTAATCATATTCCTACCTATTAGTGTACATGAACTTCCCGTATCTACCAAGCATTTACACCCTCTCACCACCTCAATAATAGGCAACCCCCCACACTCGTTCACTCTGTTGTTTATTCTGCTGTGGTTGCCTCTCCTCTCACACCATCCTCATTCTTGGCTTCGCTCTCTTCTTACCTCTGCTACTCTTCGTCCTTCTCTCCATCGCCTGCTCCTTACTCCCGCTTCTTTCTTGTCCTCTGGTTCGCTCACCTCCGTCTCCGATGCAGATGTCTCCGATGACCTAGGTGAATCCAAGCTTGGTCTACTTCTCCGCCACACTCGGTGAGCATTAATCTCCATGGGCTCCCCACGGTCCGTTTCTCTACGCCGCATATAGGGACACTGTCTCGCGATATGCCCTTCGTTCTGGCACTCAAAGCAATGGGTACGCGGGCACTGAGCTACTAAGTGCCCTGTCTTGCCACATCCGTGGCATTTTCTATCTTCTCTTCTCCAATTTCTTCTCTCCGGACCTTGCCTTTTCT